>VZTY01015428.1:322117-355731 GCA_013400935.1 Turnix velox
GCTACCAACAGCAGTGACAGAAGCATCAAAACTCTGGAAAACAAATAGTTTAAGATCAGAAAGCAAACTGCATGCAGACTACTTACAATTTTTGTTTTCTTAATACATTTATTCAAAAGTCAGGATCACATTAGGAAATAGAAACTACTTATTTGGGTCCAAATTATTTAAGTGAAAATAGAGTAATACTCACATTTCTGCTTCCTTCTGTCTAGACTTTTCTGTGACTCTGTTTATAACAGAGTCATCAAAATTCAGCTTATCTGAAAAACACATATGAAGAAATGAAAAATAAAAAAAACCTCCCCATCCAAAAATGTAAGACATTTCCTACACTCAGAATTACTCTGGCAACTTTGCTGCCAGCCAATATGGCACAACACAATGTTCAAACATGAGTGTAGCGTGTAGTTCTTTTTACAAAAAGCTCAGAAGCTTAGCTACATACTAGAGTTAACCTAGCTCTCCACTCAGCTGCCATTTGAAGAACCACGAGGTAACTACACAGATGAGTGAGGCAGTTGCACAGATTTGGAGATGTAAAGCCATCCACAAGTAATGCCTTTTATAACTTCTCACCATTTCATTTGTCCACCACAACTGAATGCCATTTTTCTGAATAGAACAAGCAACAGACTCCAAGATTCTCCCCTCACAATGTAAAATGGTGGTTGTTAAATTGCTAAGTGTATAAAAGGTGCCATATTTAGCTATATATACACGAGTGTTATTTTCTGAACCTTCATTTTTTTGAGCCTTCATTAAAAGAAAAAAACCAGCCATGAAGAAAAGCACAATCTCTGTTTAATACCCTATCAAAATGCCCCAGATGACAACAACATGTTGACAGGCTGAGCTATTTCCATCACATGGTAAACATCAAACTATGCTGGCTAGGACAGCATTCCCTTCACAGAAACTCTACTCCCGTGAGATAAATATTGCATAATGTACCACCCTAATGCCACAGAAGACTGTAACCATCTAGAAAATTTGGCTGTGGTAGCAGATTTGAAAATGATGCACAACACCACAACAGAGAATTGATCATCTCCTTCCAATCAAAGAGCTTCCTCCTATGGACAAGCTTGGGAAGAAATACTTTAACCTTCTGTGGTCTGGAAAAATCAAGAGGAAGAAGAAAGGGAAAAAAAGAAAAAAAGAAAAAAACCAACCACCAACACATCACCTTAGAAAACCAAAACACTGATACAGTCCTGCGGCTCTGAACAGGGAACGAAATGGGTATGACAGCTGGCTAAAGGAGATTAAAGGCAGTTTCAACTATGCAAAAAGCTATTTTTTTCATTCTGTCTGGTAATGGTTAACTGCCATTCCAGGGAGCTCTGGCTTTAAGTAAGCAGAACCAGTCTGAGAACATTACAGATTGGAATCTATTTTCATAGAAAAAGACAATGCAGTTATACTCACCTAAATTAATTTTATGTTCATATTTCCTTAAAGCCTTGTCTGTAGGGGTAGACATTTTTGCTGAAGAGCAACTAAGGGTCTGCCTATTTGCCTGCAGAAAGGTAATTAATTTAATTTAAGTTGCCTTCTCTAGATAGCCCATTGAAATACAAACAGTATCATCAGAGAAGTCAATTCAAATGCCTATGCCTGAAGCTATAAAAATAAATTCAGAAAGAGATTATGGATTAACATCAGATTTAATTCAAGACAGATTATATCAGTGTAAAAAAAAAGAATCAAAAAGTGCCCCAATGTGCCCCCCAATCTGGGAATTTAGCTGTTAACAAATCATTGTTAACACAAGAGACTTGTATCCTTAAAGGAAGGGAAACAGCAGACAGATACAAAGAGGAAAATGAGAGAAAAAATTAGAATTAATAGATAAAACTTTCCAAGATAATACTTGTTCTAACAAATACAATTGTAATTGTATTTTACAATACAATACAATACAACCTGTTCTTTCCAAATACAATTAATATTTGAACATGATTTCACCAATACTGTACAGGATGAACCACTAACTGAAAGTATGAGCAAGCCATCCAGAACAAGTCATCTGTGGGTTCAAGCCAGACATGAGATGCCACGATCAACATCACTGATTTATTTCAACTATTTTGTTATTTTGCTATAGATAAGAAAAAGAGGTTTCTGAACTTCCAGTATCTTAGCTGAGGAAACAAAGGATACTAGTTCTCATGCCACACAAGCTTTTCATTCTGCATAAAGCTGGAGTTTCTATGTCAACAACATACACTTTAAACCACTCCACTTCCAGCACCCTTCCCTCCATCCGCTATGCTTTCTTTTCTCCTCCCTCACCACTAGTCCAAAACACAACCTGTTCCACTGTGAGTGCAACAAGCAAGAATGGCCTCAAAATTAAACAGAAGGAAGTGCAAAGACACCCAAAAACACAGAGTACAAATACCGAAAAATAAGCAACATCAGTAGAGACCAGAATGGGCAAAGGAAAGTTGAGAAAGTTAAGAAATAGAAGGAAAACTGTAGTGAAAAAGACAACCCAGTAATAGAGACTAGGAAACTGAGGAGTTCCAGCTACAATGTATATATGGCATGCAGAGGAACAGACTCAAAGGGAGTGGATTTTCTTGAGGAAAAATTTCTGTTGGTATTTATGCTAAGCACAATACTAACAAAGAACAATACCTCCAGGTTAGCCCCACTTTCTTGCTGGCACGTTTGATGCTCACAAAACAGCTTTCAACATACCTGTGGGTTGCATCCACCAACAGCACTATGGCGCTTCATGAGTCTTCCCACCTCATCATCCCAGTCCCAGTCTTCATCTTCCTCTTCATCATCATTGTCATCATCACCATCTCCTTCCTCAGTGTTAACTTCTCTGCAAGTCCATGACTGGCAGTTCTCAGTGACTTCATCTTTAGATGTTTCTGTGTCTTGTGTAAATTCACTTCAAACAAATACAGAAGTCACGGCCATCAAAAACTCAATACATTTATCCCAACAAGGATATGAAGATAGAATCATAGAATGGTTTGGCTTGGAAGGGTCCTTCAAGATCATCTAGTTTCAACCCCCCTGCCATAGGCAGGGACACCTCCCACTATGTCAGTGCCTCATCCAGCCTGGCCTTAAACACCTCCAGGGATGTCACTGATTCTGAAGAATAGACCACATTTATCCTCTTCACTAGGTCAGTGCTGCCTTCCAACTCACTTTGCAGTTTTAAGTATTTGAATCCTTCTAACTTTAGTTAGATGAACGCACCAGATTAGGCCAGAGAGCTCCAGGCTGACATAGAATCATAGAGTAGTTCGGGTTGGAAGGGACCTTAAAGATCATCGAGTTCCAACGCCCCTACCATAGGCAGGGACACCTCCCACTAGACCAGGCTGCTCAGTTCCTTGTCCAGCCTGGCCTTAAACACCTCCAGAGAGGGGGCATCAAGGGAGAGAAACACCTCTTCCAGTGTTTCACTACCCTCACTGTAAAGTATTTCTTTCTTATATCGAGCCTGAATCTACCCCCTTCCAAATTTTACATCCGGACTACGGCAATTACGAGACGACACTCGGCCTGAGGCAAGCAAAACCTCAGAGGTAGACAGACAACCCGCTGGTCGCCAGCACAAGCTACATGAAAAAAAAAAAATAGGCCTAGAAATGAATTCGTGGTATAAGTGAACCCTCTAGACTCACTTGTGTCTTGATATCTGTTTTCAGGGGAGAGACGCCCCTGAAACAACCTCTCACGGGACATGTGGACACTGCTCGGGATCCCCAGCCGCCCCCCCGGCCTCACCTGGCACTGACGCCAGGCTCCGCACACGGGTGGGCCGGCCCACGAGTGCCCCACACCCGGCCCTCCCGCCACCTCCTACCCGTCGGAGCACTCCGCATCGTCAAACTGCCCCGGCACGGCCTGGCTCATCGCCAGCGCCCGGTATTCCATAGCGGTGATAGCGGCCATGATGCCGGCGGCTGGCACACGGGACTGCAGGCCCCGGCGGGACGAGCCCTACGGTGCCCGAGGATGGACAAAAAACATCCAGAGCGAAAGAGGCTGGCTCAACCAAGCTGGGCACGGCCCGCCTCCTTCTCCCGTCTCTGCGCGGGGACTGGGTGAGAACTCCTGACATCAGTCAGGCGCCGCCTCCGGCCCAACCACCAAAGGCGGAAATGGTGGAGGGCGGAGCTGTGGTGTCGACGTGGGGGCCTTCGCCGAGTGGGTGACAGCCACTGCTTATGTTTAAATTAGTCACTAATCATAGAATGCGTTGAGTTGGGAAGAAACTTGGATGATCATCTAGTCCAACCTCCCCTCTGGAGTGAGCAGGGACACCCCGCATTAGATCAGGTGTCTCAGAGCCTCAGCAAGCCTGGACTTGAAAGTCTCCAGGGATGGGGCCTCCACCATCTCGCTGGGCAACCTGTTCCAGTGCCTCACCACCCCCATGGTGAAGAACTTCTTCCTAACAAAACCACTGTCTCTCATGCTATCGCTACATGCCCTGGCATGTTGTGCCATCTCCCCAGCTTTCCTGTAGGTCACCATGAGGTCTCCCTCTAGCCTTCTCCAGGCTGAACGGCCCCAGCTCTCTCAGCCTGTCCTTGTAGTAGAGGTGCTCCAGCCCTAACATATTAATGAGGAGAGTTCAAGCTCTGCTTGAACATTAAGAGAAATCCTACGGTGCTTTTTCCAGTCCCTTTACTTTGACTTGGCTTTCTACAGCAGCACAGCAGGAGGCCAAGATTTCATACAGATGTTCTTCACTATCAAGTGTTGAAACAAGCTGTCCAAGGAAGTGATGGGGTCACCACTCCTGGAGATATTTATTTAAAATACATGAGGACAAGGTGCTGAAAGACACAGTTTAGTGATGGTCAGTGTTAGGTTGATGGCTGGAACTGATGATATGAAAGGTCCCTTTCAACCCAGATGATTCCATCATTCTACTTCATGCAGTATGCTTGATATTCAAACATTGCAGATCACATTCTGGCTTTGAACATACATTGGTTTAAATGAAAGAGGCACAAATATTTAGGAAGGATAAATTCGGGAATATATTCACAGCACTGAACAGCAGCACTGTGAACATCCATGTAGTTGCATCATATTTTGACTAGGTGGCTCCTGATCAAAAAGGACAACTGCTCAAGAGGCAAATCATATGTGTGTTAAGGGCCAAAGAAAGTACTTAAACTCTACAACTATATTATTTGACTTATATTCTTTGAAACCATTATTTTAAAAAACTTATTTTTAATTCAATATGAATTTTCAAGATAATTCTCAAAAAAGAACAGTCACTATGTCATAGAAACTGGTCGCTGAAGAAGCAACGCACCTTTCTGCGTAGCCAGCTAGAAGTCTTCAGGTGGGAATGCATTTTTCCCAGAAGAAGAATCCACAGGCAAAGAAGAACAAGCACATCAAAGGAGAACATTGGGTCGGCAAGAAGAAAACAGATTAAAAAGGCCCTATTAAAAAAGAATTGCAGGAATCTGGGAGGGAAGAGAGTTTTCATTGCCAGAACAATTATCAATTACATCCCCTTTGTACTTCCTCATGAAGAGCCATCTGTAAAAATGGAAGAGTCACTCCTGGATTGTAATATTGGTGAATCTTCCACAAAAGCTGTTTCTTATTTTCTCATTAGACTCCACATCTCTGTATTCAAGGTTCTAACAGTGGGAAAGTGTTTTCTGGACAAAGTAATTTGAACTTGGCTAGCAAAACCGACAGTCCAGAAGAAGCTGTGGTTAAGATTTCATTCTGCCTGAATGGAGGCTTGAAAGATGAAAACACCTTCTGGTAAGGGTAGTGCTTTAAACAACAATATTGCAATTTTTTACATGAAAGTGCTGGGATGTGTAACATAAAAAAGAGAAGTGATAAAAATATCAAATGCAGGTGCTGGAGTTGTGCCTTGAATTAACTGAGTAATGAATGCAGGGAGCAGTACACTAAATTTCATTTTGAGGTTACAAATGCTTACAATTTGAGTTACAATTTTTAAAATTAATTTTAAAATTAAATTATGTTTAATGACAGATCATTCCAAATTCTTACAGGTTAAAATTTACACACTTCTAGTAGACAGTCACTGGATAATGCAGAGAGTCTCCACACAGGGAGAGCACAATAGTATGACACCTAGTTCTTTGCCTGGGAACATAGCAGGCAAAGAAATACATACCAGATCTGATACAGTCAAAAACAGAAGTGAAAAGATGTATAAAGAACAATGTAATGCACTGTTTTCACAGCAAAAAGAAGCACTGAGGGAGAATCAGAGATGCTTTTTCTTATTTATTGTTTTCTGTCTTTTTTCAGTTACAGGTAGTGTAAGAAAAAATAAAAAAACCATTTTGAGGTGATGGATCAAACTCTGCTGTTTATTACAGAATATAGGAAATTCAGTAAAAAATCCGACTGTATAGCCTTTAACATAAAGTCTTGTAGAATATTCTGTCTCTCCCTCTCCTTACAACAGACTAATACAGTAGCATTTCAAACATTTTTTGCCTTTTATTGTTAATTTTTCCCCACACCCTAGGACACAGCTCATCTATCTACACTGGTCTTAACAGGAAGAATGAAGCCATTGCTGAACTGCAAGAAAAAGGGAAGAATCTTTCTCTTGAGAAGAAAACCTTAGAAATAAAGGTTTATCTTTCCTCAGTGTTTTACAAATGTACAATTGGGCCTGTCCATCTGACTAAGAAAGGTTCTGTGGTACCAGAACATTGAAATATTCATAATTTATGAAAGCTATTTCATTCACAGTGTTTTCATGTAACTTTCAATGTGCCTCCCAGTAAAGGAAATTTGCTCTTGAAATTGTTGCTCATTTGATTATGTCCAGTAAACACATAATTATACCCATATTCATTTTCTATCATTATAATGCCTATTGAGATTTAATAATTGGATTTCTGTGTCAATTTAGAAATTACTCAGAAAAAAATCACTCTTCGCCTATGACACTGTTATGTCCTAATAAATGAAGTTAGTTCTAAAACAAACCTGAAAGTTTCCATTGTAGCATAAGGCCAAAGCAGTCAAATTATTTGAATTATTTCCTTGACAAATCATTGTCAAGAACAGAGTCAAGAAATGCTTTCAGTGATCCTTAAAAAATACAAGAAGTACAATCCAGAGGATGTGCAGTGTCACAAAGTGTACACGAGTTTTTTAGGAGATACTTCTACCTGAAGAGGGAACAGATGTGTAATAATGTGACCTGAACCTACAGCTTCCTTACTTAGCAGGCTTTATCTTTTCCAGGTAACCCCGGCAGCTGATGTTACTTACCTCCCACAAAGGGAAAGACTGTCTAACAAAAAGGCTTAGTTGCTTTGTAACTTATTGCACAGGCTTATCTCTCAGGCCAAATAAATAAAATTCAATGGAGAAAAGCCCAAGACAGCCAAAGATAACTCAATGTACAAGCTGAAGGGCATGGTACAAAGATTTGAACAGCTGGTTACATTTGATAGTTGTGATTCTATAGCTAAAAGAATGTTTTAAGATACATAATAGAAAGAGACTCCATACAGAATGTATAAAGCATTATTTTCAAGAAGACTGTTCTTAAAAACTGATACAGCAATAGGTTTTTATAAGACTGGGATCTTGTTTGTAATGTAGTCAGATCATCTTTCAGCCAGGTTGTTCCTGAACACTAGTACACCACCCAAAAGTGGGAAACAAGAAGCAGACAACAGGTCAGGACTGTATGTATGACACTGCTCCTAACCTTAGCACTTTGTTGAATCCATCTCTCATAGAAGCCCCTAAAAAATGGTGATGAGGCAATCCAATGCATTCTTAAACATTTCGCCATGGCAAATGCAAGCATTAATTACAGAAGTATTCTCTCTATGCACACAAACAGTCATTTGTCCTTTGTTAATACCATAGAAAAAGAAACACATACTTCAGAGAACCTGGAAACATGAAGTAAATTTTATTTTTAGTCCAGGGAGACTTAAGAACATTCACCCATTCTGTAATACATCTTATGAAACAGAAGGTAGTCTATGCCAAAAAAAAAAGATATATCACTGCAGCTTGCTTCAGTTATTCATACAGTCTTTCCTTTCAGATTACAAATGATCAGAGAACTTAGCACAAAAGAACTCCAGCCTAGTAGGCTTTCAGACACAGCTATAATATTGGAGTCAATCTGGACTATGTTCTGCTAAAGCTAGTCAAGGCATCTCAATTATTTTCATACACAATTTTAATTAACACTGTTTAGAGTCCCCACTACATGCAAACTCCATAAGTGCATGACACAGGTTAGTTAATAAGTAACATTGGGATCAGTTAACTCAAATGGAAAAGTGGCATATGAAGTACATAATCACTGCTCTGAAGACACAGAATGTTTCAGATCCTATGGTGCTAAACAGAAAACCTCCTATAGCGCTGAACAGAAAACCTCCTATAGCAGGCTAATACTCTCTGATTTATTTACTCCAAGGAAAAAGACCTGGCAGATTTCCCAAAACAAACAAATAAAAAACACCCACAAACAAGCAAACCACAATTAGATTAAGTTAAAACACATTTGGCCAAAGATTATGTTAAACAAACATAAAGAACAATATTATATCATGTGATTAATATTGTCTGACAGGAATTACTTTTATCAGTAGCAAAGGATATTCTTAGGTTTTCATAATCATGCTTCAGACAATACTGAAAAGCATTTCAGTAACTTTTCAGGACGTTGAAAATAGGATTAAACTTAGCTAGAAAGGTAACTTTTATTAATTTTTTCTGTGTAACTTGCAGGATTAAAATCAAATGAATGAAAATAATGTGGAAAATGGAAGATGACTCAGGGCTACATTTGCCACTGGCATCAAGCTGCATATGCACAAATTATGAAGTTAGGAAAAGATACAGAATGTGGCTTAACACAAATCATGTTCCACTGTAACCTGTATGCACATTTGTTAATTAACTGGAAGAGAAAGCTCTGGGGCAGGTTTTGGCCTTAGGAGTTTCACTGAATGTTTTGATTGTGGTGTTTGGAGAGGTTTTCCATCTTAATATGCCTTATATTTCATTGAATAGTCTAGGCTGGAAGGGATCTTTAAGATTGAGCCCAGCCATTAACCTAGTACTGCCAAAACCATCGCTAAACCATGTCGTCCCAAAGCTCTGTGCCTATCTGTCCTTTTAGTATCTCCTAAACACTCATCCTTTTTGTAATACATCTGATGAAACAGAAGGCAGTCTGTGCAAATTATATCTATATATATCTATCTCACTGCAGCTTTCCTTTCAGATTATAAATGATCAGACTACTTAGCACAACTCCATCCTTCTCTGTTCTAGTGATTGATAACCCTGTCTGTGAAGAATTTTTTCCTAAAACTTCAGCTTTAGGCCAATGTCATAAGGGTAACCTATCAGTTTCATATACATTGCTTATCACGCTGTGGAAAACGCCTTCAATTAGACCATCAAACGTATGACTGGAACTCTAAAGCAGTGTAGAACGATGGCTGTCTTTTTATACCACTTCTTTCAGTAATGTACTTTACCTGGCTTTTTAGAGATGCAGGTTAGCCTACAAAAGAAATCCTCGCCCGGTGGAATTTACTCCTCCCGACATCAGGCTGATGAGGACGAACACGAACAGCATTCCCAGCAGCCTGAAGGCACAGTTACCCCTCATCCGGGCTGACCGAGAGACGGCTCTACCCTCTCCCATTCCCGCTAGGACGGGCCGACAGCCACCGCTTCCCACAGGGACACCGAAGCTCCCTTCGGGCGGGCGGCGTAAGTCGCTTTCCCGTCGCCGAGAGAGACCGCGCCACCCTTCTGACAGGAACCCCCCCCACACCCCTCACCACCATCGCGATCTCTGAAACGCGAAGAGCCCTTTCTCGGACACCGTCCCTCCCCCGGGGCCGGGCTACTGCACCATGAATCACCTCAGCCGCCACAGAGGGGCCGGCGGCGGCGGAGGGGAGGCGCGTGCTAAGCTCACGTGACCTCCCCATCTCCTCCCCGGCGGAGCCACGTCCGCGGTGGCGGCGCGCGGAGGCGTGTCCGCTGGGGTGGGGGGAGCTGCCCCGGCCCCGGATGGAGGCGGCCGCCGCCATTTAGACACAGCCCGCAGCGGCAGGCAAGGAAGCGTGAAGGGGGAAAGGTGTGTGCTGGGTAGTTGCAGCTGCTGCCACCGCCATGAGGTACCTGTCACGGATGCTGTTGCTCGCCCTGCTGGTTTTCCCCGCCTCGCTGCTGCTCGGGGGCGGCCGTGGCGGCCCAGGTGAGAGCGGCGGGTGAGAGGCCGTAGCTCCCTGCGGGGAGGGCAGGGGAATGGGGCGGGTAACGTCTGTGGGGAGCGGGCGGTGGGCTCGCTTGAGCGATTCGGTGAGGATAAGCTGCCCCCGCCGGGTCTGGGAAGCCCAGCGCCGTCCTCCTGTTGAGGGGAAAGTGGCGACGGCGGGCGTTGCTCATTCATCGCTGGCGGGCGAGGGCCTCCCGGCCGCCCAGCACACGTGCGTCGCCGCTGGGCCTGGGCTGTCCTTCTCAGCCCAGGACGGGGCTCCGGTACCTGATTCCGCCGCCTCAGCTGTGCTTCGGCGGGGTGCGGGCTTCCTCGGGCCTCGCCTCCCTCTGTTCATCCCCCGCAAGCGTCCTTCGCGTCTCCCGGTGGTGATGGCCGATCGGGTTATAGCGTTGTCCGATTGACGGTGTGGAGTTTGCCGACCTACTCCAGATCCTGACGAGGGCAGGCGGGCAACGGCACACGCCGTGCCTCAGCTCCCTCTCCCTTCCCGCTCTTGCCACATCATCAGCCCCTCCGACATCCACCCAAAAGGCTGCAAATTAGAGGGCTGGGAAAAAACATGTGAAGGGTGCTCGTGCCCTACTCTATATCTTGTCCAAACATAATTTTAAAGTAATATTTTTAAATGATGCAAATCTTTCTAGGCTTAGCCTTAAAAACTTACGCAAATAAAATCAGTGTAGTCAGTCTGAAGCGTTGCACGTGGTTGAGCCAGAGTCTTAGAGTGTACTCAGAGAGCGGTTTAAGAGAAGGGTGGTTGTATTTGCTTTTTCTGACTGGCATTCCTGAAGTCTTTGGATATGCTTGTCCTGCTCAAGGATTTTTATTCCCCGTGACAATTTTGAAAATATTTTAAATGTATACTCATAACAAAAAGTTTGTTTTGCTGCTTTTTTTTTTTTTTTTCCCCTCCACGCTTGAGTAAATCAGTTGTCCATTCATTAGTACTCCTTTCATTTTTGGAAAATGCTAACTTTATTTAAAACAAAAGAAACCACAGTGTAGTTCTGTGTGTATTTTTAAGAAGTTCTTAGCCTAGCTTGCTTGTGCTCTAAATGGCAAATGAGTAGAACTTTGTCCTGCTGTCACTTCTTGTACTAGTCATTCCTTCCCAGTGTTCTGAGACTTGGCTCCATAGAAGCAATGGGCAATGAGCGTTCAGACTTGGAGCTTGTCTTGGAGCCTTGCGTTAGATGAGATTTATTTTCAAACTGGGGTTCAGGTTCTGTTGAACATACAGGTACTGAGGAGGTCATAGTAAAAAAGGTCTGTGTCTTAAAATTTGAGTGACAAGTGCAACAATAAATTTTTAACCGGCTATGGAAGTGTAGTGTTCTAATACCAGTAGATAAAAGAGACATGTTGATCATTTACTAAACTTAGTAATTTTAGAAGAAACAGTACTCAATAAATTAAATATAATAGAGTTATTTTAATACAGTCATGTGTTGGAAAAAGAGCTAGCTTTTAAAACAAGTTTGTTTCCCTCTCGAAATTTAAACACAGCTGTGTGGATGCTGAAGTCCTTGTTACTCAGCTTTAAACTTTCTGGTTTTGAACTTACTGGCACATAAACAAATGGTTCAGAAAGTTATTATAGAAGGAAAAAGACTGGAATATCAACATAATCATCTGAGTGTGAGGTTTTTGCAACTCTGAGGCTTCAAAACACTATTTGACAGATTTTCAAGAAAGTCTTCAAACATTGGTTTGAAAATTGTATTACAATGTCACTTTTCTGTTGATTAACTAGACATTGAGAAGTCTGTCTTGCATTTGCATTTTGCTTTTGTAGGTTCAGGATTATTAGTTGCAGCTCAAGATGCTACAGAGGATGAAGAAGCTGTGGAAGATACTGTAGTTGAAGATGAAGATGATGAAGCTGAAGTTGAAGAAGATGAGCCAACAGACTTGGTAACTGTACATGAATGTTATTTCATAAGTATGAATTAGACTAAAAGTGCTAGATGGTTTAGATGTGAGTTTATTAGTGTTGCTATTTTCAAATATCTGTCTCAAAGTCTCCAGTTGTGTTTGAAGTTTCAAAAGGATTTATCTTCTGAATTACCAGTTGAAAAATCACATGATGACAGCAGAACGGTAGTTCACAAAAAAGAGCACTCCAAGTGAGAACTAGATTCTGATACGAGTCCCATGTAATTCTTTTAAAGCTTAAGCTCTGTCTTGGTAAACTGAGAAGGACCTTGGGGTATAGGACTACTTCATTCTGGCTTCTTTCATACTGATTTTCAAGAGGGAACTGAATCTTAGTTCTTTAATTAAACTTGGTATTAATTTTGGAAACTTTTTTTGCAGTCTTTTTTCAATTACTGTATTCCTGGTCCCTGGCACTTCTAGGATATACCTGTGATGCCAGTGGCCATATTGCCACTGGAATGGAGTCACTTCATTCAGTCTTAGAAAGTTGACTGTTGTATGTAGTTACATGATCTTGTAACAGTAGAGTATTAGGCTTGCTACAAACTTGGTTTTCTTGATTTGGTATAAAAGTATGCATAGAAATGGAGACTTGGTTAACTATTTTTTGATTCCCTTAGATGTTTAGATATTGATGAACTTTGTCTAGCACACGAATCATCATTTACATTCAGCCTGACAAAATAAATTCAGTAACCTTCTGGATGTAATTTTTCAGTGGCTAGTCTAGACTTAGATGTGAAACACTGCACTTTTTATTCAGTTTTTCATTTAGCACAAAAATAGAAGATAGTTTTGCATAACATCTTGAAATCAAGGTGTTGGATTCTGACTCATGACTTAGCAAGATCATGGTACTACATGTATGACTGATCAAGTAGTCTCATTGCTGCTTCAGGTGGTTGTTTAAGCAGTGAAATCAAATTATCTAATTGATTTTTGATCTGTCAGAACTTGAGTTAATTTTTGATTGATTTTGATTTATTCCTGAAAATCAATGTGTTGGAAGGAACTTTCAAAGGCCATCTAGTCCAATCCCTCTGCTGTGTGCATCCTGCATTATATCAGGCTTCTCAGAGCTTCATCAAGGCTGGCTTTGAATATCTCCAGGAATGAGGCCACCATTACATCTTTGGGCAACATGTTCCTGTGCCTCAGTACACTCACTGTGAAGAACTTCTTCCTGATATCTAACATAAACTTGCCCTGCTCTAGTTTAAAACCATTGCCCCTTGTCCTCTTGCTAGGTGTCCTGGGAAACAGTCCCTCCCTGGCTTTCCTGTAGGCCCCCTTCAAGTACTGGTAGGTTACAAGGTTTCCCCAGAGCCTTCTCTTCTCCAGGCTTAACAGCTCCAGCTCTCTTGGCCTGTCATCATAAAGATGCTTCAGCCTTCACATCATCCTCGTGGCCTTCTTCTGGACCTTCTACAATAGTTTCATGTCCTCCTTATGCTGAGGGCTCTGGAGCAGGACACACAGTACTCCAGGTGGGATCTCACAAGAGCAGAGTAAAAGGGCAGAATCACTTCTCTTGATCTGCTGGCCTTGGCTCTCTGATGCAGCCCAAGGTACTGCTGGTTTTCTGGGCTGCAAGTGCAACTGTTGGCACTTGTCCATGTTCTCTTCCACCAGTATTCCTAGGTCCTTTTCCACAGAGCTACTCTTTACCACATCACCTCCCAGTCTGTGTTGGTAATGAAGATTGGCTCAGCCCATGTGCAGCATCCTGCCCTTGTTCTTGTTGAACTTCATGATATTTTCTCCAGCCCGTCCTGGTCCCTCTGGATGCCATCTCATCCCTCTGGTGTGTCAACCACATCACTGAGCTTGGTGTCATCTGCAGAGTTGCTGAGGTGCACTCTGTATCATGGATGAGGACACTAAACCACACCAGACCCAGCACTCATCACCCCTCTCCTCCTGGACATTGAGCCATTGAAAGCTACCCTCCGATTGCAACCATCCAGCCAGTTCCTTATCCACTGTCTACCCATCAAATCCATATCTCTCCGAGTTGGAGAGGAGCATGTTGTGGGGGGACTGTGTCAGAGGCTTTACAGAAGTCCAGATAGATGATATCCACTGGTCTTCCCCTGCCCACGGATGTACTCACTCCGTTATAGAAAGCTGCTAGGTTAGTCAGGCATGACTTGCTCTTGGTGAAGCTGTGCTGGCTATCTCAAATCACCTCATTGTCCTCTATGTGCCATAGCATAGCATCTAGGAGAATCTGCTTAATTTTCCTAGCACAGAGGAGACTAGCTGGTCAATAGTTCCTGACACCCTCTTTTCTATCCTGTTTGAAAATGGGTGTGATGTTTGGTGCCCTGCAGTCTCAGGTGCTTCACCATGATTTCTCAAATATCACAGAGTGGATTAGCAACTATATCAGCCAATTCATTCAGGACCCTGGGATGCATTTCATCAGGTCCCATGGACTTGTCAGCATTCACATTCTTCAGGAGGCTTCAAACCTTGTCTTTGCTCCCAGCAGGAGGGACTTTTCTCTCCCCCCCCGCTCCCTCGATGTCCATCTAATGTTCATTCATCTTGGTCGTGATCAGAGGGTTTTCCAGTGAAGACTGAGGCAAAGTTGTTGAGTACCTTGGTCACCTTATCTATTATCATGAGTTGACTATTCTTGCTTAACAAAGGGGTACTCTTTCTTTAACCTGTCTTTTTGGTTTGTATACCTATAGAAGCCCCCCTTCTTATTTTTAAGATCCTTTGCCAAGTTACACTCCAGCTGCACCTTGCCCTTTCTGACCTCATCCCTGCATAAGCAAGCAGCATCTCTTTACTCTTCCTCAGAAACCTGACCCTGCTTGAACTGCCTGTGTAGTTCCTTCTTGTTTTTCAGTTTTACCTGCAGGTCCCAATTCAGCTGCCCTCATCTCTTTCTTTTACTGCTGGTTTTCTTACATTTGGGGATGGAGATCTCTTAGGATCTATCAAAAGCATCCTTGAAGAGCTGCTAGCTTTGTTGCACCCCCTTGTCCGTTTCCCAGGGTGTCCTATTTACTAACTCCTTGAAGAGCTGAAGGTTTGCTTTTCTGAAGATCAGGGTCCTGACTGAGCTCCTTGGCTGACACGCCTTCCTCAGTGCCATAGAGGAGGAGGGATCCCCACGTGGAAAATAAGCCCTTACTACTCACATTTTCCAAATTCATAAGTGAATCATCACAAAGGTGAGCTTGAACAAGTAAACCCATTAACTTCTTTAGTTCAAACATCCTGACCACTTACAGGCATGTATAACAACTAATTAAAGGTGAATAGGAAGCTTCCATGAACACTCCTTCAGTAGTGAAAGGAACTCTCACTTTACATTATGGTTGTCTATAGCCTGAAAATGCTTGCTTTTGAAATACAAATAAGCCTAGATGTGGACACTATTAACATTTAGATTCTATTTGTTTCCTTCAGACTGAAAATAGATCTCACTATTGCTTTCCAATAGAGACCCATGGATACAGCTAAAAGCAACAGATTAGTCACTGTGTTCAATGTAACAAGTATAAGGGTGAAATGATGTGAATCAATTCTAGAGGGAGGATGGATGATGTGCTAATCCTGCAGCAGCAGGAATTGGTACTAAAGCTTGCCATTGTATGCTTTGACGCCATGAAACAAGCATGGTCTTTGCTTCACTGTTCATTATAGGATTTTTTAAAAAGTCTTTTGTCTTAGACAGAAGAAAAAGAGGAAGAGGACTTGTCAGGAGAACCTAAAGCCTCACCTAGTGCTGATACAACCATCTTATTTGTAAAAGGCGAAGGTAAGAGTCCCTGTACCAATCTCCCATCTTTATGTTGCTTAGGCTAACTGTATCAATGTATGCATAAAATAGCAAAAAAAAGCTCCAAAAACCCACAGTCTGTTCTAAACACTCCCTGTTCAGAGATGTGCCAGGGATAGTGTATGAAGTGTCTAATGGTTGAAAATTTCTTTTTTTGTTTTAGATTTTCCAGCAAACAACATTGTAAAATTCCTGGTGGGCTTCACCAATAAGGGTACAGAGGATTTCATTGTTGAGTCTCTTGATGCTTCCTTCCGGTATCCTCAAGACTACCAGTTTTACATCCAGAACTTCACGGCTCTCCCTCTGAATACAGTTGTTCCACCGCAGAGACAAGCCACCTTTGAGTACTCTTTCATCCCTGCTGAGCCTATGGGTGGTCGTCCTTTTGGACTAGTTATCAATCTCAACTATAGGGATGTAAATGTAAGCTTGATGTTGTAAATAATTTTAATTTTTCTAGTTGATGTAGAAACTACAATGAGGAAGGAACTACTTAGCCACATTGCTGCCTCTTTCTTAATGTCTTTGTGGTTTTAAAGCAAATCAGTAGATGCATAAGCATAGTAACTGACTGTACATGTTTCACAGTAACACCTAACATAAACTTAGTTCTGTGTATGTTGAAGTTGTATTAGCACTGGAAGCAAGGTTGCCTTAGAACTGTGTAGTAGGGGGCTGTATTCATTAAAAAAAGGCACAACAACTTTTCTTTAGGATAGCTTACATGTCATTGTGCTTTTTAGTTAGTTTGTTTGCAAAGCTTCATCTAACAGCTTGAATTCCATCAACAAACTTGATACAGAGTAAATAAATGACCAGCAGTAGCAGTCTGGGGGAGGACTATCCACAAATGAGGATTAAAATAATGGATTATTTTTTCTTGTATTTAACAGGCTTCTATACTTCTGTGTTTTTTTGGCCTAATAATAATTCTTTGTATATAATATGCAATATAAAATAACATCTTCAAGGCCAGATGGGACTTTCTTGATAATACCTAGATTGTTCTTTATACTTGCTCCGAAAAGCTTGTGCTTTTATGTGTAGTCAAGCCTGCACTGCTTATAAAGTTACAAAGTGTTGTGCAGGAATTACTACCTTTTTGCTACAAGTTTTTCCAAGAACCTTTTAAAAGATAAGCATTTGTGTATGTGTTTTAAGAACCAACTTTTAAATGCTATGTGGAAATTTTGTTATAGGGCAATGTGTTTCAAGATGCTGTCTTCAATCAAACTGTTACTATTATTGAAAAAGAAGATGGGCTGGATGGAGAAACGTAAGGAGGCTGGAGATTGAAGTTTACTTGGTATACTGGTAGAATAGGTTATTGATGGGGCCCGTGGCAGTAGTTATATCCTCATTTTGTTGAATGTGAGATCTGTGTTTTGCTGATGGTATAGGGATTTGACTTGTACAACGTTGACAGACTGAAATTACAAACTTCTCTCCCAAATTAAGATCTATATTAATGAATCTTCTAGGTACATACTGTGTCAGTGAGCAGTTTATGCATCTGCTTTAGCTCACAAGGCTTAAGGCTGGAACCAGACCAGATGTTGTACAGATATGTACCCAATTCAAAGCCGTCAAGCTTTTATTCTGCTGCTCTTGTTTTACTTAAGAGTTAAAGAGCAGTGGCCCACAGTATGGGGCTGTGGCTGCTACTGGGATGCCTGGAATAAATTACTTCTGGAATTTAAAAGAGAAATCAACTAAATAGTTGTAGACAATGCTAAATATTTTAATTCCTATTCCACAGGCAGAAATTTTCATGAGTTTGTTTCTCAGGTACAGTGGCATCAAGGATTGAACAATTTGTCATGTAAAAGTGCGTGGTACCCTGATGAAGGAGCTTTCAAAATAATTCAGATTATTAGAACAGATTCAAGTTAATGTTCTGTACATAGATCATCCTAAAACAGAAATGTTCAGTCAGACCTCTTCTGTAGTTTAACTCTGTGATTCATTTTGTTATAAATCTGAGCTAAGATGTTCAACTTGGAATAGATTTTGTTACCACTAAACTCCTGCCTGCTTCACAAATTAATTTTAGGTGTAACTTATGCTCATCTCTTGCTAAATATCAATGAATATCTCAGGTAGAATTCATCAAAACAAACTGAAATGCATAACTTTAAAAAAAAATGGTTGTTCACATTGGGAGAACTGTTAGTGTGGTACAGAGAGCAAGATCAGCAAGGCCTTTTAAAGCTCTGTTGGTAGTGAATTAGTACCCTGGAAGTACTTGGTTTGCAGTAGCATGCTGAAAGCATATAATAATTTAAGAGTTTTGTAAGTAGTTAAAACTGTCACATCTATGAATATTTACTGCAACCCAGTGTCTTGAAGCATGATACTGCAAAAGAGTTCTTGTTCAATTTAAACATAAAATAATTTCATCACTTACACGGCATTTTTCAGGTGTTCTCTTGTTTGGAATTAAATTTGGGATTGCAGTTCCTAAAATTGAATAATTACTTAATATTTGTTAGCACTTCAGATTCATTGTTCTTGTCCCCATGTACTACTACAGAAGTTACTGGGAAAAGATGGAATGGGCATGTGGCCAAAGCTAGGCTTAGTTTCTATGCATTTTTGTAAACTCTCTTAAATGCTGAAGATTTTTAGTTAATGAGTTCTTAAACTGTTTTTTAAAGGATCTTCATGTACATGTTCCTCGCTGGACTTGGTCTGCTTGTCATTGTTGGCCTACATCAGTTACTAGAATCTAGGAAGGTGAGTACTGCATTTTCTGTATTTACTTAATGCGAGACCCGACTGATATGAAAAGAAAGCAGTTCAATAATTGCTTTTGGCATACAATAGAACTTTATGAGACTTAATCTTACAACTAAGACTTTTGAGATTACTGGGAAAACCAGGACATTTTAAAAACATTTGGGGTTGGAGACATTTTGACTGCTTACCCAATGTTCTTTGACTGTTTTCCTTGGCGCTATGCTGAAGCAGTTAAATTGGAAGCTTTGGTATATTCCAGTTGCTGGATGCATGCAGCAACTTACTTAATACTTACAAGGTAAACTTTTCCTGTTCCTTCTGTTTTTTGACCTATTAGTTGAATCTAGGTTAAACTTCAGGGGAAACAGCTGCCTCGTCCTTTAATTAGTTATCACAGTGTAGTTGTTACAAATGCTTCTTTGTAACACTGAATCTGGCCTTTTGAATTCCATTTATTTAATGTTATAAGGATTTATCCATGAAAGGTCAGGCTAGCAAAAGTTGTTGAAAGCTGGAGTCTCATCTGCATACAGTGCTGTCTGGCACGCTTTGTTTAGAAGTAGCTTCCCGTGGGAAGAAATGATATGTTACCTATTTGGAAAGGTGACATATGAGAATATCATGCTAATCTGAGAAAGTATTAATCAGCCATTTTTCATAATAGGTATAATGAACTTGCCCGTGTGAGCACTTGTAATCTTGTTTTCTTTGTAGAATGAAGTATTGTGTGGTATTAATAGTGGTGATGCTAATCTTAGGTGAATAAATTGCTAATGGTGAGGACAGTTAAAGCTAAGCTACAAAGACAACTTCAATAGATTGACTGTTTTTAAGTTTGTGAAACAACTGCTATTCATTAAAGACAGCATTATTATTATTTCTAATATTTGTGCTATCAAAACTTTGTGGAAAGAAAAATCTTTTTCCTTTGTTGAATTTTCAGAGGAAAAGACCAGTACAGAAAGTGGAGATGGGAACATCAAATCAGAATGATGTTGATATGAGCTGGATTCCTCAAGAAACTTTAAATCAAATAAGTAAGTACTCTGCCTTCTTCAGAACAGAAAATAACAATTACTTAATTAGTTGTAAATGAATAGGTAGCTAATAACAATTTCTCAGAACAGGGTACTTCTCTTTTAGGGAATAAAAAACTGGCTAATGTGCTGTGCTTAATGATAAAACTATTGGATTAACAGCCCATTATTCTATAGAACAAACTTCACTGGTTGATAGAATGATGACTGTTGGTGACTTACATAATTAGTTGCGTAGACAGTTTATCAACAGTATTAAATGTCTACCTGAAGTCTGGATCACAAAGGAGGTTTAAGTAGGACAAAATGTGTATAATCTCACCATTTCTGTAAGTTGTTTGTCAGTTTACCTATAGAATAGTGCTTTAAGTAAACATTAGAAGTGTATATTAACAAAACTGCATTAAGGCTTGGTATTGGCATCCCCCTCAAGTCCCAAAATGATGAAGTTACTAATTGAGATTTGAAATGCCAGCAATAAATCAAATATCCAATTTCTTTAGAGTATTTGTGTGTTTGTGGGTATTTCTAACTTCTCTTGCTCTTTCTTCTGTTTTGCTTTCCTGTGGCTTCAGTGCAGAGTAGAAGAGGTGAGGCAAACTCAGTTGACCTATAGAGCTGAAGTGCTTAATGTGTTGTTTGTGTGATAATTGGACATAGATAGAAGTACAGCTTCCTGCATGAAGTGTTTGGTGGTGTAGCATGAGTGGTATAACATTACAGAACAGATGCAGGCAACCACACAAACACCTTTGATGCAAGTATTATTTTTGGTAGAATAATAGAATATTGGAATATTTCTGAAGTACTGTTGCCCCCTCTAATGGCTCCCAGAACCTTTGTATAAAATGCAGCTGTGTATCTTGCATACCTTGCTGTAGATCCTACATGAGGGAGGTGGAGAACTGACCATTACCAGTTAATTGCCTTATCTTTCAGTGACAAACCTCAGCCTTGGGCATAATAGCTTGGCTTTCTTAACCTAAATAGATACTCGTATCTTAATACATGAAATCTAGGAAAAAAACCTCTTATTTAAGTTGCTCTTCATTGTGCTTCAGGTAGTTTTAGTTTGAACTCTGTGCTAGAATCCTTTGAAATATACAGCCTTTAAAATCCTTAGAGCTACTTGGCTATTTTATTGTTGAATGACACTTCATGCTGTGCTTAATTAGCTTGTGGTGGCATGATGGCTGCTACCTATGCTTGCACATGTAAACCAAATTATTTTAGATGGTTCTGCTTAAGAAAACATGCATTTCTAAATGAATGAATACACTTAGCAATCACTTTAGCACATGATACAAAGCTTTGTAGCTTCTCTACAGTCTTACAAGGATTAAAATTCTACCTATGTAAGAATGAATATTGTAATTGACAATTACAGGCCTGTCAGAGTCTTAAATGTAGGTTGATGCTTTTAGCAGCTGGTGATCGTACAGCTAAATCTGGGTGGCTTCCCTGTATGGGATATCTGATTACAAAGTGACATCTTCATAGTTAAATATGGATGTTTTCCAAAGAAGTGGGGTTCTTTCACATGCAAAACACTTTCCTTTTACTGTTAATCTGTTTGAATGTGGAAATAATTCATGCAAGACAAAGCTGTCTAAAAGAGGGTCAGTTGCATATTCTTCAGGCTGGCCAACTCAAATCAGTTATGATCAAAATAATTAACTTTCTGGAAGTGTAATTATTGAACATGAAACTTTTCTGAACAGCAAAGCGTGCAGTTTCTCAGGAAATCATGTTGGATTTGGGTTTTTGGGCTGCATTTCAGTAGCTATCAACAGTCCTCACCCAGGATCTGCATGTTACAGAATAGAAATGTTCTTTTTTTTAATTGCCTTTTATTTAGGATGCTAATAGTTAACAAGCTTTAAGTTGTTTCATTCTGCTTCTTTGTGGTGATACATTGCACTAAATGGGCAGTTTGGCATGTGTTTGGGAGGGAGAAAAATACATGGTCATAGAACATCAAATCTGAAGTAGCTGCAGCAATTATTGTTAACTATCTCTTTTTTTTTTTTTTTTCCCCTCAATCTAGATAAAGCTTCACCAAGGAGGTTGCCCTACAAGAGGGCTCAGAAGAGATCAGTGGGCTCTGATGAGTAAATGTTTACCAGTACAACAGTTGAACCTTTACTAATCCTGCCTGTTTGGTTTTTTTGGATTGGAGTAGTGCAGAGAATCCATATCACCATAAGGAAAATACCGCTAAACATTTGGACTGAGCAGATAAACTGAATGGTGTTAATATTACTCAAAATGCACTTCTCTCTTTTATTAAATTGTTGGGGAAGGTGGGGGGTGGGGGGGGAGGGAAGAGGTAGCCATTAAGAGTCGTGCCTGCGTGTGTAAGCAGTTGATCTTAACAGAACATGTTACCTGAAATGTGCCTTTAGAGTTCTTTGTAATGCTGGCTTGTCATCTGTACGCTGTCCTTGAAGGATTTTTCTCCTCCTCCTAATCTGAATGTTGAGTGACTTAATCTGTCTTGATTGTATCATGTCTGTATCAGAACCTATATGCATTTCTCTTCTTCAGTAACTTTCTGTGACGTGCACACACTGAAGTTTGTGTGTATGGCCCTATTTCAGTGGCAAGGTACTGATCTATCATGTAGAACTCTGCATAGTTTGCATTCTAAAGGCACAATTGGGTATAGCTGCTTGTAGTGGTAGATGTCTTGCTGTTGGTTTGATCTGGGCATGCAGTGACCTAAAAAATATCAACTTACCTGCATAGATGTTAGGAAGACTCTTACACAGCAGCAGAACTTGTGAAGCATGGAATTTGTGTGCTAAATTGGTATTACTTCATGAATTATTATTTTTTAAATACCCAACTTGTTAAATAGTTAGTTATTGAACTGTGCCAGCAGCTTACCTGTTCCAATTATAGTGGCAGCTCTGCAATGTTTACTCTAGAAATTGAATTAGTCAGAAGAACTTTTTCAGAAATTCCTTGGTTGTCTCATGAAGACCAGAATGTCATATGTATCAAAATGTTGACTTTTTTTAAAGCTTTACATGGAACATAGCTTTTACTGTACACTATTGAAACTAAATTTGCAAAACTGCTGGCTTCAAAGAATCCTTTTAAATGGCAAACGGTTTAATTCACCCTTTGCGGTTTTTAAATCTCAAACTTCTTTCCATTGATCAATGCATTGATCTGAGGGTTTGGTCTTTTTTATCACCTTGTCTTCCCTACTAGTAAGACATGCACATATCCATTTTTAACTACATATTAGTTTGTTACTAGAGCAGAAAAGCTATATGGAATCAAAATGGGGTTTTCTTCTATGGCAGGCACATGTTTACCAGGTAATATTGTACATCCATTGCATTTTGGGGAATTCACCTGACAGGAAAAAGAATAATGCAGTGTGTCAGTTTGCTGCCATTCAGGCACTTGGACAAGGCTCAAATTGTGTATCTCAGCTGCATCCCTTCATTTGTCTGGATAAGTTTGTTGAGCTCAGGAAAAGGCACTGATTGGAGACCTCTTTTTTATTCTCCTCCCCCTCCTGATCCCACTTTCACAGGTGAAAGTGTTCTTTCACCTCTGCCCTTGCTCTGCAGGGACTGAGTTTCTGAGCCAATGAACACTGAGCAATACTTAAAAAACGTGTTGTAGCCTGTTTGAAGCAGCTAAGCTCTGAAATGGTCGGTGCTGGCACTATGTTACCATACACTTTGCCAGAATGAATTGTTGAAGAAGTTCTTCATACCTGTAGGAAAGCAACCCCAAAAATGCTTTGTTCAGCTTCCTGATAACATAGTTAGCCCAGGTAGCTGTAAGGCTGCTGAATTGTCACGCACATCACTTAGCCCAGGGTTACATGTCATCCCCTTATGGAGGTACCCCACTTACATTGTGGGGAAGAGCTTTACACCCTTATTGACGTAACCTGCCTGGTTCTGCATTAGACTTAAGGGCTTATATTCAAGCTTGTGTTGATTCAGCAAAGTATTTATGTGTTAAGTGCTTTGTATACGAAAACCCTGGAGCTAGTGCAGCACTTGAAGGACCAAACTTTTATAGTTCCCTCTCTTGGATTATGTCTCTAAGCTGAAATTAAGTGGTTTGGGGCTATTTTCCACCTTCTGGTAATAAGTAATCTTAAATGGTGAGCTCTAATTCTTCCCAAGATAGAAAAGTTCACTTTTGAAAGGGTTATGAGAACTGCTCTAGATACAGTGATATTCCAGGAAAAAAGATAAAGGACATAGGATATTAATGTGTAATACCCTGTTTGAATAAATAATTTAGCCCCTGCTGGTTGAGTTTTGAAGGAAGTTTGGCCTTTAGAAACCTTAAGCTGACTGTGACTTAAGAGAAACTGAAGTTCTAAAGCACTGTATGAACAGGTATTTCATCTTTCTTCTGCGTACTCAGGGGTTAAATGCTTAAGGTCAAACCATAAAAGAAGAGAGGAGGTATATTCCAATTTGCATAGGAATTAGCAGTGAGGAAGTCCAGTTGTATGATCAGAAAGGTAGTCAGGGTACAACTTGGCATTTGCTGTGGATGGTTCACACTGACTTTCTCAGCCAGAACTGTTTGAAGGAACACTGGCCAGTAGTTGAAAAGAACTACTGCTCATGATAAGTGAGAGTTTTGAATTCCTTGTTTCTCATTAGCTTGCTGTAGTTGGAATTTAGCAATAACATTCTACTCTGTGGTGTTAATTGAACTTTGACACATCTTAATATTGTTCTTGGTGAGTAAGCCTATCTACTACACCCACATTTCATCTTCCTCTGCATTATCCTGTTGCTCAACAGCTTATTTTGGTACTTGAATTTTCTACTCAATTTTTAAATACAGATAGCTTAGTGTCACAGGCACATTACTGGCTGTTGTCATTACTGGCTGAGCAGGGTGTAGTGTGTAGTTTCACTGGCCTCTTAGATGGAACAAGTAGCAATTCTGCCTGTCTCTGTGCTGTCCTTTCCATGGGGCAGCACTAGCATTTGTATAACACAGCATTCTTACCTGCGATGTTTTCAGCAGCCAGACTACACTACCCCACAGTTGTTCATGTGAGAGAATGAGAAACAAGGACTGAAAGAAGATGTGGACTAAGGTCTCTTCCTTATTATTAAGAGATACTAAAATGGTTCTGATGGCCTCAGTGTGAAAGATTGCTACTAATTTCTTTCTCAGTTCCATTAGTTAAAAAAAAAAAAGTAAACACCTCATGAATCTGTACTTGAGGTAAGAATAACTGCTCCAGAGCTCTCATGTACAGTGGGTAGCGAGGCACTTGAACCACATTTGATACTTGTAGCCCTCTGTATGCTCTCCGCTTTGTGAAACATCTGGGTTTTTTCCCCCTTACCATTTAAGTTGAAAAGAGTGGCTACTGTCAGTCTAAAGGATGAAGAATGTTTGCTGTTCTTCATGTTAGGAAGTAATTAAGTTGTAGGCTGTAGAGATAAATGGAGCTGAGCTAGCAATGGCAGTGCCCTTAACATCTTCCTGAACTCAGAATGAATATAATCAAAAGCATCACTCGCTGTTCATTCCTGGAGTGCATGGAGCTAAATAAAATGTTGCAGTTGAAAGCTCTGAATTCAAGGAAGCAACAGGAAAGTAGGATACTAACTTAGGCTGGTTGTCCAGTTGAAAAACAGGACAGTGTGCCTGCTACTGGGCTGCAGTTCAGTCTGTTCTCCTTTGTCAAAGGAAGGGCAGTACCTACCTCATAGGATTGACACAAGAGCTGTTTCAGGAGTGTTTTGAAGTTACTTGACACTTGCACAATATGCTTCATGGAGACAGTAAGATGTAGCTCTACTGTAGCTTGTTGGCAACTATGTGGATTTGTGTTATACCAGTTTAATTCCCTCATGGTACAGAAATCAGTAGCTTTACAGTAGAACTTCTCTTAAACACACAGGAACTGCCATTACCTTAGAGGAGAGCAAAGCCAGAAAGGTCTTTCAGGTTTCTGCAAGAGTTTATAGGTGGGCTAAATAACCTTCTTCTGACATTTTTCCATTTATCCTTAAATTTTTCCAGGGATTTTTTTAATCAAGCATTACAGATGATTGTTTATGTAGATACAATCAACAGTCAGTTTAAGAATGACTGATTGTTTTGGATGATTTAGTTCAGGTGACGTACTGCAACTGAAATGTTAAATTAACATTTATTCCTACCTGCTGACTTTCATTTATAAGTGAGATTAGATCTCTTAAAAATGGCTGCAGGTTTTCTGTAAAGCAAATTTGATTTTTTTTTTTTCTCCTTAGCATTGTGTAGCTGATTTTTTTTTTTTTTCTTTTTTTAAATAAAGCATGAGTATGGCAGCAAAAAGCCTGGGTGCTCTGCTGGTGCTATTTTCATTGATTAGTAGCCTGTAGTTGCCAACATGCAAAGAATGGAAACATGCTATTCTTAAAAAGCTGCTTTTCTGCAAGTGTGTTTGGGATGGGAATAACAGTGATGAAGTATTCTGTGATGTTCTGGACAATGGACTAATACTCAGATTAAAATTCTTTATAGGAATAGGGGGAGGGCCCTGGGAAACCATTAAGTCTTGAGTTACAATCTGTTAGAACTGAGCCATTGTCCCCTACTTTTCCATGAAGAATAACCAGTTGTTAAACGGGGCAGTGTGAAAAGAAGTTGTTAAGATGCTTAGAGGCTGCTGTAGCACAAGGTCCTAACATGGCCAAATCCCTATAAAACTTGCACCATTGTCTGACTGAGCAAACAGTAATATTCCAGGCAGTAAGACTGGAAGCAACAGTACAAGCTGGTGTGCTGCATCTAGACAGAACAAGGTAAGACCTGCTGGGGAAAAGAAATCCAATGAAATCAAAGCAAAAATGGCTTTAAAATTATGGATATCTAAACTACTGTATTTCACAGAATCTCAGAATGTCAGGGATGGGAAGGGACCTCAAGAGATCATCTAGTCTAGCCCCCCCGCTGGAGCAAAAACACCCAGATCAGGTCACAAAGGAAGGCATCCAGGCAGGTTTTTACTGTCTCCAGAGGAGACCTGACAAGCTGTCTGGACAGCCTGTGCCAGTGTTCTGTCACCCTCACCATGAAAAACTTCCTTATATTTCTGTGGAACCTCCTGTGTTCCAGCTTTCATCCATTGACCCTTGACCTATCATGGGATGTCACTGAGAAGAGCCTGGTTCTATCCTCCTGACACTCACCCTTTAGTACATGTGCTACATTTTGAAATACATCCATGCATAAATAAGGAAAAACTTAAAGGTGTATGTACCAAGACCTATTTTTAACTCCCAGAGAATGTAAAACTACTTGTAACTTTGACTTCTGCTTCATCTTTCCTTGAAAAGATCCAAATAGATTTCTGAAATTTGGTCATACTGTCTTCTCATACTAGTAGCCTTGATAAAAATAAAAAAAATTATCTAGATTAACCAAAATGCAGTAAAATTTTAGAATTTGCATCATTCCAGTCTCTTAACTGGTGAGAGAAAACTGAAACAACTCATCTTTCCTCATTACTGTTGGTCTGTTTGTCTTACATGGTCATCACAGTGTGTCCTGCCTTTGAGTTCTCCCTGTTTCCACCTAAATTCATGGGATGAAGCCATAACTTAAGAGCTGGCTCTTCTGCACAGTGAAGAAGGACATTGAGCTGTTGGAGCAGGTCTAGAGGAAAAGCCATGAAGATGATTAGAGGGCTGGAGCACCTCCCTTATGAGGACAGGCTGGAGGAGTTGGGGTTGTTCAGTCTGGAGAAGTGAAGGCTCGGGGAGGACCTCGTAGTGTCCTATCAATACCTGCAGGGGGCCTATGGAGAGGCTGGGGTAGGGCTTTTTAATAAGGCACAGGGTAGCAGATCTAGGAGTAATGGATGCAAATTGGAAGAGGGGAGATTTAAGCTGGAGGTAAGAAATTCCTTCGAGGGTGGTGAGACGCTGGAACAGGTTCCCCAGAGAGGTTTTGGATGCCCACTCCCTGGAGGCGTTTAAGGCCAGGCTGGACAAGGCACTGAGCAACCTGATGTAGTGGGAGGTGTCCCTGCCCATGGCAGGGGGATTGGAACAAGGTGATCTTGAAAGTCCCTTCCAACCCAAACCGTTCTATGATTCTGAGGGAATACTTGGAGGCATGTATGTAGCCACACAGGCATCTGAACAAGAGAAATTTTCAGTTATTTATTTTAGCAAAACAGATGGAGACGGGGCTTGGGTGGAGCTGGACAGCAGACTTTCATTCAACCTAAGCTGTGTTGGTGATAAAAGTAAAAATACACTGCCTTCACTAGATTGTTGTGCAGTCTCCTTCTCTGGAGATATTCAAAACCCATCTGGACAAGTTCCTGTGTGACCTGGTCTAGGTGTTCCTGCTCTGGCAGGGGGATTGGACTAGATGATCTCTTGAGGTCATTTCCAATCCCTGTGGTTCTGTGAAATTGTCACAGCCAGCAATACCCGAAGCTGCCGACTGGGTGATCGCCCAGGCCGGTGTCAGCTGCTTCTCCCACCAGACAAGCTCTAAGGAGCTTTCAGTCCCTTCTCAAGAGGGCAGCACCCCAACGGAAGGGCTACAGCATCTGCCTTGGGCTCTTCTTAATCGTTCTTTCCTATGCCTTGATGGCTGAAGTGAGTCTGAGCACTACACCTTTCCATGCTTTTAAGAAAATGACTGAAAATATGAAACTTGAATTCCAAGAAGCTATAAACAGTGTCTCAAATTTGCTTCTGCAACAGTCAGGGCTACTGGGCCAACCCAAGGCATTGGAGAGGCAGGGATGACAGTGATGCTGTACAGACACTACCTCTTTGTCACCTTCTTCCCTGGTTCTAGCTCAATGCTGTGATTGATAGGAGATTAAATTATGCCCTTTAGCTGCATGCTCACTTTGACCAGTTTCACACACAAATATAGGTCCATGCTTTGTCTTTTATCTGGAGTTTCTTTTCCCACAACAGTTGAATGAGAGAGTCCAGTGCATTCAGAGCATGGAAGGATACTTCCTTGCATGATAGATCCCCAGCAGCAGCACACAGGACCTTCCTCACCCTGGCAGCATGCCTGATCCCAGCCTTGGCTGACTGGCCCAGCAGTGATTTTCCAAGAGACACAAAGAGCAAACCATTTGCTTTAGCAAGAGAGTCTGTGGAAGAAAGCCTTAAAACCTATTGCAGGTTTTTATGGCTGGTAGCAAGCACAGACACCCTGATAAACTTGGTTAAGTGTGTTATTTTTTTTCTTAGAGACAGTCTTGCTAATTTAATTAAGCACTTGGTTCATTGTAACAGCAGTTCATTCACAGGGAGTAGATTTCCCTCTACTGGAAGCACCATTTTGCCCAGTTCATCCTAACTGATAGCTCCTCTATGCTAGCTGTAAACCATCGAGTGAATCTTGCTCTGAGGCACCACGGGAAACTCAAAGGAGGAAGCAAGTTAAATGTTTATCTCATCTTTTAAAGCTGACACTACACAGGAGCCGTTTCCTCCTCTGCTGTGCTCTGACAGGATGCAGCACAGCATCCATTTTTCACCACCCCAAATGAAAAGGGGATGAAATCCAGGGCATCATCAGAGTCCTACAGCCAGGAGAGGAGTCTACACCCCAGCACTGTTATTCTGTCGGATCTATAGAGTTGCACCAAAACCCAGTGTCACTGCTTCACTGCAGGGCTAGGAAGTACAGGCCTCCAAACTGCAAAATCCCCCACAGCTGTAGGGGTGTCACCTAAAATGCTGCCAGAAGAACCCTGGAAGGAGGGTGTCAGCACTTTTAATTAAGTATTCAAGTCAAGTGCCTTCATTTTACAGCTGCTAAAGGGAACACTGTAGTTCAGGAAAAACTTCAGCATTAGTTAGAAGAGGGACACTCACCAAAAAACAATAATGAAGTGCATTAAAAGCACTGCATGGCTCTGCCTCCCGTGCTGCCATGAGGTCACCAGTTTCTCCACACCTTTTCCTTCCCCTTACTCTATCCCTAGTGAGCTTCTCTAACCAGCCATGCTGGGCTGTGGGTAGTTGCACTAAAAGGGCCCCCTCGTGTGGTTTCAGGGCCAAATGATAATGGTAGATAATGATCTAGACGGGAGATCAAAACTGAAACTCCCTGTGTTGTGGTGCAGGCTGTTCCACAAATTGCTGTGTCTGTGCAGGCAGCATGAGACTGGTTTTCTCCATTCATAGAGCACTCCAGCCCATGAGCATGTAACCCTGAAACTTTAATCATACAAGCATCTTCACAGAATCACAGGGATTGGAAGGGACCTCAAGAGATCATCCAGCCCAATCCCCCTGCTGGGGCAGGAACACCTAGATCAGGTCACACAGGAAGGCGTCCAGAAGGGTTTCAAATGTCTCCAGAAGAGACTCCACAGACTCTCTGGGCAACCCTGTTCCAGTCTTCTGACACCCTCATTGTGAAAGAGGGTTTTTTTTTATTTCTATGGAACATCCTGTGTTCCAGTGGTGTCAAGTGTCTTGCCCACAAAAAGGGGGGTTTACTGGTAAAGTATTACTGGTATTCTGGTCAGCAGCAGCAGCATGTGGGATATAAAATATGGGGGAGTATCTGCTGCCTCCTCCCCAGCTGCTGCCTAGTGCATCAAGTAGGGCTACATTTGACAGAAGTGGACTAAAACAGCAGTCAGAAAAGGTTACACTTTTTGTTAACAGCCCAGTTTTACCTAGTCACTTTTTCATTCCCAAGCACAGTAAAGCTTGAGTTGCTCGTACTTGGGAGAAATATATATTAGCCAAATCCAGGCCACATCTCTCAGCCAGCACTGCCATCACCCAAAAATACAAGTATTTCATTTAGGTGCAGGTTCATCAAAAGTCAGGTGCTGCTCATTTAGAGCAACAACTGTAGTTGCAAATCTAAGCTGTTGTCACTGCCTGGACAGTCATGACCAGGGATGGGAGGAAAGAGAAACATACTGGGCTGGAACTAGATGATCTTTAAGGTTCCTTCCAACCCAAACCATTCTATGATTCCTTTGAATGGCAGCTGCTCTTTTAAGGCTGAGAGAAGACTGAAAGTAAGAGGCGATGTTAGAATTTTTGGAAGGCCTCAGCAATGCTTCTCGGATTATTTACTCAGTTTCAGCTCTACAGGGTGGTTTTGGGTGCACCCTAAAGGGAAGGCACCTCAAATGAAAAGGGGATTAAGTCTGGGCCATCAGCAGAGTCCTACAGCCAGGAGAGGAATCTACACCCCAGCACTGCTATTTTGTCAGATTTATAGAGTTGCAGTAAAACCTGATGTCACTACTTCACTGCAGAGCTAGGAAGTACAGGCCACCAAGACCTCAGCAATGCTCCTCAGATTATTTACTCAGTTTCAGCTCTACAGGGTTGTTTTGGGTGCATCCTAAAGGGAAGGCATCCTGGTCCCTTTCCTAGGGATACTCTGAAGGTTTTACATTTCTCTAAGGAGCTAAATCAGCTTTTTCCTTCAAACACCCTGTTAATACCATGACAGGTGCATGCAGATTACATATCACTTACCTGAGATGATAAGCACAGCCAGCAACAGCCAGGTAGATGTTCCTGCAGCTCTTGTGCACCTCATTCTGCATACAACCTGCCTCCCGTTTATGTCTTAACTGCTGTCCTGAAGCTGCTTAGGTTCTTCCCTCTGCCTTTCCAGTATCTTTCCCCCAGGTGTTGATACAGTTAATTTCTTTGAGAAAAAAACCCCAAATATGTTGATGTAAAATACTTTAATGCAACTTGGTTTTTCTAATCATACATAACTGCTTCAGCAGCATACAAACACACTACACCTCCCTTTGTCCACCATATTGGCCCCCTTGCTTTAAGTGACCTCACTGCCCAGGTGAAGCCACTGATGAGCCCGGGCAACACACAGGATGTTCAACAGCTGGTGAGATCCTAAAACATTAAATATTTCTGCCCCAGAGCACTCCTCTCTGAGCAGTACCCTCCTAGGCATCTAAGTCCTAAGAAAAATCATACACAGCTCAGGAAGAGTGAGTCCATAACTTTTCATAGGACCAAGAGCATACACCAGTTTCTGAAATCCCCTCGACACCTCATGGTGTACAGCAACATGGATTAGTGATGGGTTTTTTCAGAGTTATGTTGATGGTTGGACCCCATGAGCTGAAAGGTCCCTTCCAACTTAGACCATTCTATGATTCCTGTCATCTTTTGGGGTATTTCCACATTCTGTAAATGGGAGAGTCATCATGGCACTAAATGCCCTATCTGCCAGCAAATCTGCAGGTGTCAGGAGTCATCTGTTTCCACACAGTGACAACCAACACGGTGTTGGACATTCCTGTCCCCTATACCCTGTGTGTGGTGCATGAGGACGTGAAGCAAGAGGGGCAACTCTGAGCTGCATCTGGAGGAGTTTTTCTAAGTTCCCGAAGTCAAAATATGGCTCTTTCTCTTTCCCTTATCTAAACAGATTGGAGAGCAAAATACCACCATCTTCCTTAGTGCCTGTTTTGCACTTGCAGGGAGACTATCTCCCTGCCCCAGTCATCCTGGTTGCTGCCAAGGAAAGGGATTAGAGAGGAGAAGCACTTCATGCAGCTCCCAAGCTGAAGAGCCCATGTGACCCACGTTGGCCAGAAGATACTGGTGCCTTGTACAAGTTTTTCACACTTTCCACTCTTTGTTGTTGGCTACCCAAGTACCCTGGGAAATGGCAATATGAGGCTTGTTTTCCCACAGCCCATCAGTTAGAGATGTCCCCACTAAACAACACAGTCAATGCATTTCTCCATTTTTTTCTTCTCCTGCATTATCAGAGTGGACCGTAAAAGATGGTGCCTCTTAAGACTGATGTACAGAAAGTGCCAGTTATTCCACGTTGAATGTATAAATATGTAAAAGATGCTCCAAGCAGGCTCCCTTTGGACAGCCAGTTTTCACCCAAGCCTGCTGTCTCAAGCCAGCCCCTCCTTGTGGCCCACAGATCCATATTCCATGCTTTAAAAAAAAAAAAAAAGTAAAAAGAAAAAAAACCTACCTCCTGGTGCTCCTTGCCACTAAGTCATCCCTGTGGTGGCAGAGGACTTAGGCCTTCCCCAAATCCTAAGAGACTGGGACAAGTGTGTGGACTCCATGCTTGAGGCCTATCTGTGAGGCAGAAAGAAGCATGGCCCACATCTCCACCCACACCAAGAATTAGCCAGCAGCTTCAGCTTGAAAATGGTGGAAGAAAAAGCTTTAGGAAATGAGGCAAGGAAACAGCAAGTTGGAGGAGGGAAATGGAGACACCACCACCTCCTCCCCACACCTCTGTCGGCCTGATGTCTCAGGCCAGCTCCAGCTATTGCCACCACAGGAAATACCACAGGAAGGAGCAGAGGCAGGAGGAGGGACAGGGGAAACTCCAAGAAGGGGCAAAGCTCTGCTGGCTGCAGGAGCTTCCCCTGGCAAAGGCAGGAAGAGCAGAGAAATTCCCAGCCCAAGGATGGTCACAGGCAAAGTCAGGCAGAAGGAGAGAAAAGATGAGCACACAAATTGCACCTATCATGGCCAAGAACCCAGTGCTTTCTAAATCTGTTTCACAAGTGAATAGTTACCATCACTTCATCCTCATGCACATTTATCCTATTTGATTTTACACCTCACATCAGTTCCCTGCATCATTTAGATGTGAGTTTTACCAGCTGTATCACAAGAGGAAGAGAGATTTCTCAGCCCAGTGGGTGGGAAAGAATACCCATTTTCGGCTGGTTTTCTCCCTCAGAAATCTTGCTTCCAGCCCTTTGGCCCACTCAGGTGGGTGCTTTGTCAGGATGGGGCACAGGCTGGACCAGAGTGGGCCTAGAGGAGGGCCACAAAGACTATGAGAG
>VZTY01015430.1:0-20321 GCA_013400935.1 Turnix velox
TGAAAGATACAAAGCAAAAAAAAATTACTTGCTATTCTTACAGGAGCTGTGTATATGGAAGAATAATATTTATTTCTATTGCCTTAGACAGTCTTTCCTGTTAAAATTTTGGACTTTAGATGGGGCAATTGAAATAGGATCAAAAATATGGATGGAGGAAACTCTTCTGGTGTTATAACTAACAGATCTCTTTCCAGATTGTGAATGTCAGTATGAAAATTTGCATTTTAATCATTCTGGGACTTGAGCCCAGAGCAATGACCAGGCCCTGTTTTTGAGTACTTTTCCAGTGATAGTCTGACTGCTATTTCCCATTCCTGAGCATCTGGCTTGTGGCTGTGATCTCTGTAAGTAAAAATAAACCTCTATATTCTGTCCTTCTGAGCTTTGTCCTCAACACTGAAACAAAGAGGAGCTATGGCTAAGTTTTGGGGGGAAAATAACAACCAAACAAGGAAGAGTCAATCTGAGGGTGGTGTTTAAATATCCAGATGTTGAGGATGAGTTAGTGTTGGTTCTGGCTGCAGAACTTACCCTGATTGGTCTCTTGAGTTCCTTTCTTGTGAATCTCATAACAATGAGTGCAAATACAGTTAAACCATAGAATATCCAGACTGCGAAACTGAAATAATTTATGAGTGTGTTAATGTCAGCAGGGATGATATAAATAATAGCAATGGCCCCCTAAAAAGGAGAACAAAAATTAGTATAATCTGTTGAAAAAGAAGGCTGAATTTTAGTGAAGTGCATAGGTCTGTGTTTGCAGTGTTCCAGAGCACAAATGCTTTGCTTAAACCATTGGATGTGAGTTTAGAGATGTCTGCATTCTGATTATGTGTGTGCAGTCTTGAGTCAGAATGCAGGAAACAGGGAAGCAATAGCACTCTGGAATGAAGGATGTGTGTAATACTAATTATTTGTAATTTTTAAATTTGATTTCATGCTGTGGATTCTTAAGAACATCTTTTATTTTAAAAATTCAGTTTTGTAATAAAAATATTCAAATGGAGAATTTGGAGATAGTCTTTTTTTTTTTTTTCCTGGCATGTATTTAACAGTTTTATTATGTAGGTAGTCAAAGATTGGTAAGAAACTGTGAGAGTGTGTCTTTCTGGAGAGTTTGTGGTGGCTTTTCTGGGCTTAGAATACATACTTACATAAAATATGATAGCAGGTGCTGGTGTTAAACGCTTAACACTAATGTAAGAGAGAACCTTTAGCATGTGCCCTTCCCGACCTGCAACATAAACAAGTCTGAGGAAACAAAAATGAGGCAGTATAAGTTAGTGCAGCACTAAAAAATAATTCATTTTCAAGTTTGTTTTATTGTATGGCTTCATCTGCCTGTGATTTCATCAGTATTCCCTTTGATACACAGTGGTGTTTAAGAAAAAAGGAGAATAACCAGTATTAGCAGTGTGAACTTGAAACTAATTCAGAACCAGCATTGAAGTAGTAAACTTGGAATTGATTTCAGAATCATTAGTCCACATGTAATTTAAAACTGGTTTGGAAATAAAAATTATTCTGCCCCTTTTAATTAAGTACATCCTTTTTAGTTTGCTTATTACTATGGGAAAGCTGTGTTGAGAACCTGATGTCAGAAATTGGTCTTTACAGTCCTTTTGTATTCATTTGTAATTTTAAAAGTGCTTTTAAATAGAAAATGGAAGCCTTGAATGAATGATAGAAAATAACAGCTTCCCTTTCCAGTTATGATCATTATCATTAGTAGTGTAGCCATGGTCTTGCTGGTATTTTTTAAACTGTTTTTTAGCTTTAAAGTTTGAGAGGTGAAAAAACACTTTGTGTTATACTTTGGACCAAGAATAGGAGATGTTATGTTTAATTTTTCAAAACTGTACAGAAAATTAATACTGTATTTGCAGGTCCTTTTAAATTGTATTTTGTATATTTGGATCAGAAAAATCTCCTTATGTGTGTTGATACATACATGTGTGTATAAATTTTTTCCATCTATTAATTTTTTTCCATTTAAGATATTTTGAATGGGAGCTTACCTGCCTGCAGTAAAACAGGTCCCATTGGCAGATCCAATTGTAGAAAACGCCACAAAGAGTGGAACTATCCAAGAAGCTGGATAAAGGACTCTGTCTCCAAAGGTCTAGGATTTGGGAGTGAAATTAGTATCTTTAGTCATTTTAACTATAATTCAGTCAGGTTGTAGCCATTTTAAAAGTACAATAAATTAGTATCTTAATATGTTACCAATAAAATGTAATTCAAGTAGGTAGTAAAGGATGCTTTGCCAAATGAAGACCTGGGTTAATTCATGATCTGCTCTTAGAGTGGAATATTGTCACTGTGTTTGAGCTGCAGCATCTGTAGGAAGCACTGGGAGACAGATGCAAAAATGAGACAGAAAGTAAGACACCTGGTTTGGTCAGAACAGCAGAAAGCAAGAGCTGCTGCAGGGAGCCACGGCTTGGCCTTAGGGCTGAGCAGGTGAGGGACAGACTTGCTGAGGTCTGTCACTGCACTCACTTTTTATCTCCTCTGGGATGNATCATTATCATTAGTAGTGTAGCCATGTTCTTGCTGGTAGTTTATAAACTGTTTTTTAGTTTTAAAGTTTGAGAGATGAAAAAAAACTGTTTTGTGCTGTACTTTGGACCAAGAATAAGAGATGTTATTTCTTAGTTTTTCAAAACTGTACAGAAAATTAATACTACTATATTTGCAGGTCCTTTTAAATATTATTTTGTATATTTGGATCAGAAAAAACTCCTTATGTGTGTAGATACATGTATGTGTGTATAAAGTTTTTCCATCTATTAAATTTTTTCCATTTAAGATATTTTGAATGGGAGCTTACCTGCCTGCAGTAAAACAGGTCCCATTGGCAGATCCAATTGTAGAAAACGCCACAAAGAGTGGAACTATCCAAGAAGCTGGATAAAGGACTCTGTCTCCAAAGGTCTAGGATTTGGGAGTGAAATTAGTATCTTTAGTCATTTTAACTATAATTCAGTCAGGTTGTAGCCATTTTAAAAGTACAATAAATTAGTATCTTAATATGTTACCAATAAAATGTAATTCAAGTAGGTAGTAAAGGATGCTTTGCCAAATGAAGACCTGGGTTAATTCATGATCTGCTCTTAGAGTGGAATATTGTCACTGTGTTTGAGCTGCAGCATCTGTAGGAAGCACTGGGAGACAGATGCAAAAATGAGACAGAAAGTAAGACACCTGGTTTGGTCAGAACAGCAGAAAGCAAGAGCTGCTGCAGGGAGCCACGGCTTGGCCTTAGGGCTGAGCAGGTGAGGGACAGACTTGCTGAGGTCTGTCACTGCACTCACTTTTTATCTCCTCTGGGATGTGTTAGATGCTGCTGCTGCAGGAGGGGTTTAGGTCTAGATTTAGTAGGCACACCAACCTACTAAAATGAATTAAAACTCATTAACAAGTTTTGGGTTTTTAGTTGGAGAATTATTAACCTTTTTTAGTAAGTCAAGCATGAAAAGTTGTGTAAGGCTGACATCAGTAATGTTCCTTTGTCCAGCCATAGGAGACTCCTCAGTCTCTTCCTACAGTGCAAGTCAGTCCTTGTGCTGTGCCACTTTTGGACTGGGCAGTGGCATTTCTGAGGGAGGTGCTCACTGCTGTGTGATGGTTTTGTGGTACCCTGAACTAGTTCTTAGCATCTAACTTGGTACACGGTGCTGTACCTCTGTGTGTGAACAAGTTACTGAAATGCACCAAAGTTCTACATTTTAAGAGAGTTCAGTTATTTGCTTTTTTCTCTGTTTACAGCAGTGTACTTTTTCAGTGTGCTAAACTAGGTTTTGCCTGCATATTATGTACTGTTTATTAAAAAAAAAGGAAAAATTGCTGTTTTTTAGGAGAAAAATGTCTAAAGAAAAAATATCCACATATCCCACATGGAACTGAAGGGACTGGTGTGTTAAGATTTTAGAAATTAATTTTCTCTGTGTTGCTGTAATGTAGGAAGGATGCTCTTTGGCTTTGTTTAGAAAACAAGACTATGGAGGAAGTGAATTATGGCTTGTTGCCATTATCTCCAGAATGAGAGACCATTCAAACTTTGGTTTGCTGTTATTTTTCATGTATCTGTTTCTCAGAAATAATAGAGGCACCGTACAGACCAGAGCAGCAGTCAGATGTTAAGTTTCCTTATATCTTTTTGATGCATACAGAACAGTCTCTGAGTTGTGGTGTTCACACAGCAGTACCTGAATTGCAGCTTTTCTGGGATATGACAGAACTAGTTTAGGCATTAGTGAAATAAATTTTAAATCATAGAAATTAGAAACTATAGTAGATAATGGGGAAGAATGTAAAACTGATAGCTTGGAAACTAATTGTGTTTTACAAAAATGTGTTTCTTTTTGCTCCTGTTACTGCTGAAGACAGTTCAATGTACACATCCTTCTTCAGATGCTCTATTACAAAATAAAGGGGGCTTACCACAGCAACTGCCTGGGACTGCAGGAGTTCTGTTGAAGTCATTACGGTGAAATATGAAATGTTTATCAGAACGTAACAAACTGTAACCAAGGGGATTCCAATAATTATAGATAGCGGTAGATTTCTAAAGAATGCAAAAGTAAGACTCCATCAGCATTGCTGTATCACTGGTTAAGTTGTCATAGTAAACTGTGGACTCTTACTTTCCCTTTATGCTCTTCAGGTGTATTTACATTACTTTATAGCAGAGCCATGGGAATCGGGTTTTATAAAAAGGAAAAATACAACTTTAGCCAGCTGATAATAGAAGCTCTGTTGGTTAGTGCTCACATCCTGAATAACTATTTCTTTTAAGACCAAGCAAGATGCAAGACATGCTTTTTGGTATTAAAATATTAAGTGCTTGATTTCTGTCATTAGAAACACTGGTTTCCTGTGTGATTTTACCTGTAGGGATTTTTGAGTTCTTCTGTGATGTAATTGAGTTGGTTCCTGTAAAGAAAAAACATTTATATGAAGTCATTAGTAGCCAGCTGTTGAAATACTAATATTCTAAAGTCAGGTATTATTTCAGTTTAAAAACAAAAGAAAAACCCATGAACCACCACCACCACCACTTCAGGGTGCGAATGTTTTTTCAATGGTGGAACTGCAGGACAAACATGTGAGTTCTTATCCAGTTGTCAACTTCTGGATTCTGTGCAGTTTCAGAAGTATCTCTTAAGATTTTGAAATTAGTTTGTCTTAGTTGTTGGATGAATTATCAGAGAATGATAAAGACTAAAAACTTGACAATATTGCCTGGGAAATTCAAAGTTTGAAATATTTGAGTCTCTCAATGCAAAGCACAAGTTCACCCATTGCAAGGAGAGAAATGGGTGTGCTGATGTTTCACAGCTGTTCTGTAAGCTGTATTGTCTGGAAAAATAGCATGAAAGCCTTCTTAAGGATCACATCTATCAGAACAAGAGTTTACAAATGCACAGACCAAATTGTAACGATTTTTTACTCATTCACTTCTGAAAGCATGAGGAGATGATGTTTGCTGTTGGACAGGCTTATCTTCTCATGTTGGTTCTTGGTGGTTCCATATTGAAATAATAATTAGGCACCAGTGCCCAGCCCTGTTAAAAATTCATTAAGAGATTCTTAGTAAGTTGGATGCAAACTTTTCCCAATCACATCTTTGAGCTTTACAGGGAGAAAGAAAGACTGTTAAACTATCCACTAATGCTAGTAGATGCCTTACCATCCATCGTATGCCCAAAGTCCATTATAAAATGCCAGGCTGAGGGAACTAACGGAAATTTTACTGTCCTTGAAAGAATCTTTAAAGTTTTCAGTTTTTCCTGCAAATAAATTACTGATTAGCATTGAAATTAATTCCTTAGTCCCCATTAGCTGAAGAAACATTCCAACATCCATTTCATGTTTTGAAACCTCTCAACTGCTACCAATTTTAATGAGCTATCTGTAGTGTTGTATTTCCCACTTTATACCCTCTTTTCTTAACAAAAATACTGTCATTCCTACTAGGTGTGGAACATAAACTCTGGATAAAGAAAGTTTTACAGTTGTGCTGCTTCTGTCAGTGGGAAACTTCTAAATGGTCATGGCAGAAGCCAAAATAACTTTTGGAAGGGAAGTGTATTTAATTACCTTGAGCGAGGAGAACAATTCCACTCACAATGATGATTGTGACAATTATCATTTTAGCAGCTGTGAGAACATTCTGGAGATAGCTTCCCAGCTTCACGCTCAGTGAATTCACTATTGTAATTATCACTAAAAGAAAGAAATTCATGTTTCTGCGTTAAATTGGTCAGAAATGACAGAAAAGTTGCCTCTTAAAACATTACCCCATAATAACAATAGTGCTTTTTATTCACACTGTCTGTATTATTAATATACATTTTTAGCATACTGTTTGGGTAACTTAAAAATAATGAGGAAAATTTTCTGAATTCAGGTTTTGATATATCTTTAACCATAAAAACAACCCCAATATACTGAAGTTACACAGTGTTCTGATAAATAGAAATAATTTTTAAATATATTTTGAGTATATTGAATATATTTTGTATATATATCAGAAATAATATATTTCTGATAAACAGAAATAATGTTTCTTCTTTTTCTGGGATTCATTACACAGCTCTGTCTTAGTAAAGAGTAAGAAAAACTTAAAGACAAGGAAAAAAACACTTGTAAATCTTTTTATCTATGTTGTTACATTAGTTACTCTGAGGATTTGCTGTGCACTTAAGTTTTCCTTTGCTCTCAGCAGGTCTCTTCCTGCTGCCCTCCCAGTGCTGGTGGGAATAAAGGGAAGTGGAGGTGAATTTTATTGACATTGTCTCTTTCCTAGAAGGTGTGAATCTTACCAATGGCAGCTGCTGCAAGAAACTTGATGACAACCTGGGGTGGATTGCAGCCTGGATAAAAAGGAGCTGATGCATATTCCGCAAAGCTGAGACAAATGATTGCAAATGAGCTGGGCTTTGTGACAAGTAAGCTTGTCCAAGAAAATAGAAATGCAGGAATTGGGCCAAATGCCTCCATCAGGTAAGGATATTCTCCCCCGGATTTTGTTATCATTGTGCCAAGCTCAGCAAAACAAAGTGCACCTGAGGAACAAGAAAAGCACTTGTCAGTTAAGTACATGCTGTCAGCTAGAACTGGCAAGAACAGATTATGTTTTTTTTAATTAGAGGTAAGCTGAGGAAATTGATACAGAGAATGCATCACTATGTTTTTCATGTTTCTGTATGTACATATACACTGTATGTGATAAAATGTTAATTGTGAGCAATTGGTGAAAATAGAATGAAACTATTACAGTGCAGTGTTTACTACACTAGGTGTTTGAACTGAGCAAATTAATTACATCCTGATTTAATACTATGTTTATGCTTAAGGAACACTATTAAAAGCATTTGAGTGATAAGTGCACTAGCAGACTTACCTTTTGAAAACTTGGAAAAAACAGACTTGCATGATTTTGAATTTCTATGTGTGATAAGCTCAGCTTTAACATATTGTGATGCTTCCAGAGTTACTGCTGCAGCTGGCATCATGTGGGAAGGTTGGTTAGTGTGCTCTGTACCTCACACACTGTCTATACAATTCCCATCTGCTTTACTTAAAATATTTTCAGGTGCTTAGTGCTAAATTCTCAGGAGCTAGAATTAGATGTACACAATTAGATAAGGACAAAAATTGCAGCAGTACCTTACCACTGGTATTCTTCATGTTTTGCCTGTGATTTTTAGCAGAGTATTCTCCTTATTGCAGTTAGTGAACAAAGAAAGCAAAATTTAAACATATTTCCAAAGTGAACTGAAAATGTGGTTTAGAATTTTTTAAAGCTGGGGGTTTTTTGTTGTGATTTTTGGTTTTGTTTGGTTTTTATTTTTTTCTGAACAGCATGTATTTTAAAATTTTTCCTGAGCACTGCTAGAGCCATCAGAATACGATTGAATTGTTCTGAGAGCGTTAGCTAACTTGTGAAATGAGAGTAGTGTCTAGTAGGTACAAAAGATTCAGTAAATACTCAGATTCTTCATTGACTCATTTACCTAATGTTGCAAGAATTCCACAGGCTGCCCAGATGGTTAAACAGGGACCCACAGCTCCAACATTTTCAAGTACTGATTTTGGAGAAATAAAGATACCTGAGCCAATAATTGTACCTACAATCATACAGATTCCACTGATGAGGCCCACCTGGTTATAAAAGGAGACATTTTGAGAAAGTAATTTAAAATTTTTTTTAGCATAATACATTTATAGCAGTTCTCATTAGTGACTTTTCCCCCCAGCATCTACTACTTAACACACTAAGCAATGCAAAGTTTTCTTTGCAGGGTGCACACACACACCCTGTGGCGAGCTGATGCTATTCCCAAAAGCACCATTATTTTGACTTTGCCTGTGCATTTATTCTGCTAAGCTTTGGATTGTCCTTTGGATTGTGAGTCTCAGATCTAAGCTTGTACAGGTGAACATCTCTTTTCCACTTCTTAAACTTGAATTTCTTAAATTTTCTAAGCTTCAAAAATTTGATTTTTCAGGTGGAGTCTATAATTATTTCCCGTCCTTGTTGCAGGTATTTGTGCAGAGGAATTATCTTAGATGATGGAAAGATCATGTTCTCGATTTTGCAGCAACCTGTGGATTGTACAAAGCTACTAAAACTTGAGGAGCCTCCTGCTAAAAAGTGAGTAGTGGCATGGCCTCCTTGAATTTTCCTGTGAGTTATAGCTAGGCTGACAGCATCAAAGAGTTGGTCAGTCTGCAGATTAACCCACACAGAGAATTGTTTTCCAGGTTACTTCAATTTTAAGGGAAATTCTCCTTCCTTCTGAAAACAAGTGGCACTTCTATTTTATAAAGAATTTTCTGGAGCCAAATTTTGGCTTATATTTCTATATTGGTGGCTAATTGGAAAACAGTGAAGATAAACTCGATCAGCTAATCCAAAGACTTAAAAATCACATGGCCTTACTTTTTCATTGTGTTCATGTAGGAGCTATATGAATAGTAATTAGCAGTGTCCTTAAGCCAAGCTAACACAGGGTAGCTCTGCATCCTGCGTGCTGGGGAGGGAAAGAGGGAGGTATGAAAGCTTTACCTGCTTTTGGAGGTTCATCTTTTGGGATTCATGGCTGTGAGTGGACCATCCATCCTCTTGCCCTTGGTCCTCTCCTTTTCTTTTCCTCAAGCTTCTTTCACCCATATGGTTTTCTTCTTGAAACTTCTTAAGGAAATAAAACATCAGTCGAGCATGTGTATGTTTGCTTGTTTTGACAATACATACAAGTCCAAAATAGTGTGGTTAAGCATTGCTAGAAAATTTAAACACACACTGGCTCCCATGTTTCCATCTCACTGCCTACTTGGAGAGTCAGTTGACAGGGTGTCAAGTTTAGATGGCTTCCTCCATTGGACTAGTTCTGGATTTCCTGATACTCACCTGTCAGTGAGTGTCCTGGTGCTCTGCTCTCCCTCACACTGGGCTGAAGGAACCTCCTTACTGGAGGGTCTGGATTTTACAGCTACTTCTTCCAGTGAGTTCTTCCAGAGGGCCAGGCAGATTCGATCTTCCCCTCAGAAGCCCGTTGTCTTTTTGTATCTGGGAGATCTCCTTTCTGATCTTTGTTAAATTAAGCTTGGTCTCAGCTCCTTGAAGATTCAAGTATCTGTTAAACCAGGTGTTACCTTCTGTAATAGTCTAGTTAGCAGCTCGTTGCCTCAGAGACATCCGTGTTGATTCAAGGTGAATGTCTTCTACTGAATAGTTCCTTCAGATTAAAGTTGGAATGCAGTTTGTTTTCAAATTTACATTTAGTCTTGTTGTATTTAATTTCTGTCGATGGGTTTGCTTGTTTCCCGTTGGATTGGAATAAGATACAATGTGAGATAGTGAAGGAAATGATCAGATTCTGTCCTGATTCTTAAAAGTTGAAATAGTTAAGATTTTATTTTCTCCTCAGACCCAACAGTTGTAGAATGTGAGTGCTGACAGTCGTTTTCCAGTTACACAGACAGTAATTCAGGAATGCTAGTAATTTACTAGTATTTTTTGGCTACAAAAACTGTAGCTTTTTAAATAGTCAGAAGAATTAGTACCAGAAATGTTTGGGCTATAAACAGATATAGGGTTTTTTTTTAATTAAAGGTAATTTTAGGAAAGAAATCATCACACATCCAACTTTTAAGATTAAGCCTAGGGTAGAGATAGCCTACAAAAGGAATGCAGGGCTTGGGTCACTGAATTTTGTTACAGCATTGTGCAAGAATTCTATCTTTTGAAGTCAGATTTAGATTTAGAATGTTACTAATAATTGCATTTTAGCGATTAATACTTTCACTTACCTTATTTGGTTGGGGTTAATCAGGTTCCAAGAATCTTTGCAGAGTGTATTTCCCCTGTTAGATTTACCGGCCAGTGAGACAGTGAGATGTGTCTGTGTCTCAAACACAGCAGCAGCTTAAGTACAGAGGTTATAAAAGTTGATCATTAAACCAATTCTCAGTGAAGAAGCTTTGAGATAGGAACCACAGGTAAACCAATAGTCCAATTAGTTTATCTTTAAGGAAAAAAAAAAAAGGCTTTGTTCCATTTGTGAGAATGTTTGTTCAGTACCTAAGTGCTATATTACATAGTGAGAGTGGACCATAATTTAAAGAGTGTGTTTTGATGATTTTATGTCAAGGTGTTTCTAATTTAGACATACTTTGGAAAGATAACCTTGAAGTAATTGTCATGTTACAGGTGCATTGAAAACATCTGTCCATGTTCACTGCATCCTGTGAGAATATTTGTTTTTATCTTAAAGTGGAAGAGTGTGAGCAGAAATCTTTGCTTTGTTTTTCATTAACCTGCTAGGAGCTGAGTGGGCAGCTTGTTCCCTTCATCTGCATTTCCAATTCATTTTTCCATTTTTGTAAATGTTTCAAAATCTTGCTTTAGTGAAAAATTACATTCTCTATTTCGGTACAGTTGGATACTCAGGAAAAAAGGAATTATTATCCTGAAGGTTGAAATACTGTAACTTCTCTCATTCTGGCTGGTAATTACTAAAGCATTTGTAAAAATCCAACCATGTTGTTTTTGACACTGTTATTTTTACAGCTCCTTTCCCTTAACATCTCCAATCCAGTAAGCCCCTATCAACTTCCTCTAAGTTATTGTTACTGATAAACGTTTCTGTTGAAAGATAAAAGCTGGGATTAATCCCTGATGATAAGATTTGGTACCTTGTTGAGATAATGCCTCGTGAACAATAGTCGTACAGGATAAGACCAAATCGTTGGACATTAGGATTAACAAAACTGTATCCTGGTAGGATTTGACAATCGTTTTTGTTTCTTTTTTTCTCTCTTTCTGTTCAAGTCTGTAGACTTGATGAGCAGGAGTCACACTGGTTTGTAATGGTGTTATAGATCTGTGATTAAAAATAGACTCTTAGGAAAACGTGGAATGGGGCTATGGGGCTGATGCTGCCTTGTGTTTGTTTTGTAGTGTTTGAGCCAGACTCTGTGCTGTGAATGTCTTTCTCCAAGACTGAGATTACAAAGTAATGTCAGGATTGAAAACAAAGCCAAATCTGTTTTCCTGTTTAATACTCACAGAAACAGGGAAGCTCTTCCATCTTAACTAATTTATTCTTCAAAAATTCCTATCTGAGTGATAGTTGGATGAAAATTCTGTTTTTCCCTACAGGGAAAGAAACAAGAAACTGATAAAGCTACAGTTTTACAAGCACATAAAAAACTAAATTTCAGCATCTCAGTCTTTTTTTCTTTTTTGCATTTTACAAGGACTTAAAAATATTTTCTATGGCAATTGTGATGTGTGATTAAGCTAGTGCTTGTATATCCATCAATTGCAAATACTTTGCTTGGAATTAGATGTTATGTAGTTCTGTGTTTTTTTATAGCAGACAATTTTGAAATTAAGTTTTATAATCTTTGCGTTGTTTTTTCCAGAAATGCTACAGGGACTTTTAACATAAATAATGTAAAAATTAAAAAGAAGGGGGAGGATCATTGTGAAGCTGGCTTTGTCCCTTGCAAAGAGGTAGACACAGATTTTGCATTTCTTGTACCCTGGGATTTCCATGCCAACAAAAAAGGGGGGTGAAAGCTTCGGTTAAAAGGTAATAAAATATTTCATCTTTATGTCATCTTTAATTCTGTGCTAAGTAAAAGTTTGCTTAGGGAATTTTTTTTTTAAATTGGTGTGGGCATTCTTTGAGTGGATGTATGTTGGATGTGACTTGATGTTGTCTGTATCAGATCTGTGCTCTCTTTCTTCAGATACAATGAAGGCAATATTGAAAACACATTGTTAGAGTTTTTGCTAAAGCAACTGGTTTCCTTAGTCATCCTGGAACATGTGTTTGGAGAGTTCCCACCTGTTGAATAAGTGTCTTAAATCTGTGCTGGTGACATGACCTTAACTAGCCTGTGCTTCCTTAGAAAAATGGTAAAGTACATTTATTGTCTGGTTTAGTTTTGGAGGCTAATCCTCTTGGGATGCTATAAACTTGTTAAAGGATATGCAACTTTACAAGCAATCCTCGTTTTCCTTAGCCACTTAAGTTAAAAATAAACATGGAGTTCAAGGATTCTACTGTTGTTTTCTTCATGGACAAGAGAAATGACATTTTACAGCCATGGGAAAAGTCTCCTTCCATCTCAAATATATACATAGATTAAGAAACCAAGGAGTTCAAATTCCAAGGGACTGCAGAAACACTCTGTGGACTGGTCCTGTCTAAACAGCATAGTTTGAACTTTAAGTGCTACTTAGCAATTAAATTGTAAAAAGTAATTTTCAACTTTAATTCGGGGAATAGCAAGGGCACAGTCTATAAATACACCTTTTATTATCATTAGTCACTAATAATAAAGGTTAATGTTTGTTAGGATTGGTATTTATTGCTTGCAGCAATGCAGATGCTCTGCTTTGGCCAATGCTAAAGTAAATGTAAGGATCATTCTGAGATGCAGTTTGAGAGTATCTCAGAGAGAGACTTCCCACTCTCACCTCACTTGCTTCATTTTAATCAGATCTTTTTACTTGCACTTGCTTTGCTCTGAATCCTGCCATTAATCAATGTGCTGTAAGATGTGACATCAGTGCTGCCATACTTAGATGCCTTTTGGTGTTATTTCTATATTTATAGGCATGCTGGTAATGGAAAGGAAGAGAATAGTCATCTTTTAATAACTTTGCAAGTGCTGGGTTATCCTGCTGCATTGCAGGATTGTTGGGAGAGTGGACAGGAAGCATGAGATGACTGTGTCATTCTTGATGCCCACAGTGTAGGTGTTTTTTGAATTCCTGGGGTTTTTTTCACCGTACTGAATTCTTGGTTATGATAGAAGAGAAGGCTCAGAGGGGACCTCATAGTAACTTATCAGTACCTGAGGGGGTCCTACAGAAAGGCAGGGGAAGGAATTTTTAACATAATATTGGATGGGAGGACTAGAAACAATGGATATAAATTAGAGGGGGATAGATTTAGACTAGACATAAGAAAGAAATTCTTTACAGTAAGGGTGGTGAAATACTGGAACAGGTTGCCCAGGGAGGTTGTGGATGCCCCCTCTCTGGAGGTGTTCAAGACTAGGCTGGACAGGGCACTGGGCAGCCTGGTCTAGTGGGAGGTGTCCCTGCCTATGGCAGGGGGGGTGGAACTCAATGATCTTTAAGGTCCCTTCCAACCCAGACTATTCTATGATTCTATGATTCTATAGTGAATTTTACTTCTGGAGCAAATAAGGCTGATGGAAATATTTCCATATTTGATTAAGGTTTTGTGCACATTTTTCTGTAAGACATAGATTTTTCTGTTATGTTTTCTTGGACATCACAGTTAGAGACTCTTCATAAACCTGCAAATGCAAGTTTTGAATTTGGCTCAACCAAGCAATTTATATCTCTGGCAACTTTTAAGTCGTGTTGTATCTTAGCTCATTCATATCTTAATGTAAGTTTATATAGATATGTTGGAGTTAATTTAGTCAAGGAAACAAAATTCAGAGCTTAAAATCTTGTTCACTGAGAAACCACATCTTCATAGTTCATCTGTTCTTCTAGATTTGCAGAGTAGGATGAGCTCAGAGCTCCCCTAAATGGAGGAACAATCCCTGGCCAGCCAAAGATTTGTAGTCCCACCTTGTAACTCCTGATGGAATCTGCCAGGAGTGTGGCATGAATTTTTCATAATGGAAAATCTTAGTTGCTCTCTGAAGAGCAACATTCTTTCTAGAAAGATAACAGCATCTTTCTGGTTTAAAATAGAGAAAAAAGAAAAAGAAACAATCAGCTGAGTTCACATGGCCCCTATAAATGGGGAGAAATTTGTAATAGGCTCGAAATTAGAAAGTGAGTGACCCTCAGTTCCCAGGACATCAGGGCATCCTTAAACTTTGTCTCTGGGAGTGGCATAATCTCCCTGGTGTTACCCACAAAAAGCACAGGGCAGGTGATTGTCTGCTCTGACAGCAGTGAGCAGTAATGCCAGTGTATTTTAACAGCAGTTGGAAAATGCACTGGAGATGCTGAGCTTTACTTCAGCTCTGCAATGGTTCAGTTTTGGAAAGGTTGTGGCAGCGTTTGCTATTTATAGTCATAATATTTCATCTATTCTAGAGGAAATTATGCTCAGTCTTTGTGGACAGAATATGCTTCAAGTTCAGTGGTGAAACTTTGTGTTTAATAGAGTTCCACAAATTCTGAGTTTTTATCTCACTTGACAGCAATTGAAGAATGTGCTATGGTTTTGTGTCGTTTTGTGGAAAGAAGCTGGAAGGACTTTGTTCAATTTATAACCTGGAAGGTTCTGAATATGGGAGGAAGTTGCTGTAGTTGAGTCTCTGCTTTGTCAGCAGAGGCTGAGGTAAAGCAGGGAATTGCTCATGTTGGGTGGTAACAGGAAAAATGGTAAGATGGCAGGAGTAAAACAGTTTCTTTATTATCTCTATTTACTGCAGTATCTATGAAGCAATGTAAAGTAACAATTAAAATTATCTCACCAAGTTTACAGTCTTTAAGGTATGATTTTCTTCAATACCTGAGTATTACTTACACATTTTACTTATCACACAAACAGCCAACACATTGCACTTGAGTGTGTTCCAAATAGGACAGTTAATTCTTCATTTCATATGTCAAAGTTGTGACCTGCTTTTTGCTCTTGATAGTGCCAATAGCTGTGACACTGGGTTATGAAGGAGTGAGTTGCAGTGGTATGAATTCATCAGCAATTGTGTCAAAATAAGCTGGTTTTATTCCTCAAAGTAATAAACCAAGTGAATATGAAAGAAATAGTAAAAGAAATAGATATGAATTTTAGAAGGACTTTCTTCATATTCTCACCAGCAAGCCCTGCCCATGGCAGGGGGGTTGGAACTAGGTGATGGTCTTTAGGGTCCCTTCCAACCCAAACTATTCTGTGATTCTAAGTCTAAAACATATATTAAGCAAACTAACAGAGTAGATGAACTGCCTCCATGAATCTGACTCAGGTTTGTTTTGCAGGGAATGTCCCAGGTCTGTTCTCTGCAGGGGCTGTGTTCATGCTCATGGAGAGTTCTGTGAATATACAGATTTGTGCACAACATACAATGAGGGGGAGGAAGGGCTAGAAGAACTTTCCACTTCTTTGAGTAAGGTTTCTTTTGTTACGTTCTATTGTGAGATAAAACCAGCGTCTGCCAGTAGTGCCCCAGTAAATCCTCCTGGTAAGGCTGTTTCTGGTGACCCTCATGGGAAAGGAAATGAGTACAACTGCACCAGCCTCCTGATGGAGGAGGACTTCCCCATAGCTTTGAATTCACCTGTGAGGAGTAGCAGGATGTGTGAAGAGGTTTCTGTGTGATGGCAGCAGATACAGAGGAGGAGACCTCTGCTTGTCCATTTGGTTTCTGCAGGAGGTAGAGACTTCAGAGCTTTGCCATATCCTGGCATGCCCTCACAGTGTTTCAGTGTTCAGGTGACAATTTCAAGGTGGATGTGTGTGTGACAGAAGCTTTGCATCCTTTCTTGGCTGCAGTGTTTTGAATTCCTTAAGGCAGCTGCTTTACTGTTCAGATTGCACCTTCAGTGTTCTTCACTGATGCTCTTTTTTTCCATGAACTTCATCCCATTACTTGCTGTGCTTGGTTCAAAGGTTACTTAAAGTAATTTATTCCTATCCTTGATGTTAACAGAAAAGTGAAGAATGATTACAAGTTTTGGGTTGTAGTTTTCACACTCTAGTTAGAGAAGAAATCTGTAACTTTTGTGCTTCCTAGATGTTCCCTCTAAAGATAAACCTGCAGTAAGTGTTGTGGATCACCCACTCAATTGTGGTTTGGCAGCACCTTGTTTTTATGTTGTGGTCACAAGGACTGGAAGTGATTAAATTGGTCCTTGGCTGGTAATGTGTGATATTAAGGCTAGTTAAAAAAAAAACAAACAAAAAAACAAACGTGGTGAGAGAAGTTGTCTTTTACTCTGTGAAGAAAAGGTAAGTTAGTAAGATCCTAATAGTTAATTGGAGGTCAGTTGTAGCTGTATCTGATGCTGCAAGAGATAGAATGTTTAAACTTATTTCTTAGTGCGTCTAACTATAGATTATTATTTATGTCATTTACCTTTTCGCTCTTCTGCAGTGTTTGCTTCCCCTATTTACTTTTCAGCTGAGAGAAGGTGGATGGAATGCAGCAGAGCTCATTCCTGATCAATGTGAAGGCAGAAGGTGCTGGGGATGGTGCTACCAACCAAGCCCCTTCTCTCTAAGTTGCCTTAGACTGAACCAACACCATTCTCTTACAGTGGTCTGGTTTTGTTTTAAATGGAAGACCACATTACCAGCAGCTGGACTGATCTTCCATTGGCATGATGGCACATATTTGGTATTAATTACTGAATCTCTTTGTCCACATTCTGACCTAATTCAGATCTAGCTTAACTAAATGTGTGACATTGAAGGTCTCAGTACTGGAACAGTGAAGTTAAGCCCATCTGTCTGTCACATCTCTCTCTGGCTGATGATGGTTCTTGTCCACATTTTCTGCTCAGAGGCAGAAAAAAGCCATTTTACAAGCTCAGTAACTAAAGCTACATGTGGTGTTGGTAATAAACAGGAGGAGGGTGTTTCTGGATGGTTGTCAGAATTGTATGTCTTCCATCATGGTTACCAGTGGGTTTTATTGAAAGGGTTTGTTTTTTTTTTCCAAAGTGTGTGTGTATATATATGTGCTTGGGCTTATGTTCTTCATAATCCTAAAGCCAGCGGTATGCAATAAATATTTCATGTAATTTTGCACATAAAAACATAAAAACCTTAGGGTCTAAAATTTATTTTGAATCTGAAGGATTTCAGGGAAAACCCGTTCTTTTAGCTGCTTATAAAGCAGAAAATGAGTTTATTTGCTCTCAGAAGGAATTGGCGAGAAGCTCCTGTCTAAACATTAATTCTATTTGTACAATACTTGACACCCTTGCAAATGTCATTCCTTTTGTTAACCTGACACAGCTTCTGGATTTCACTGTCCAAGAATGTCAGATGGGTGGTATGTACACATGTCTTTTAAATACCTTTTAATGAGATTTTTGGGGTTTTTTTTTGTGTGCCAAGCAAGTGATCTTCAGCCCAAAACAGACTTCCTCCATGGGAGAATGTATTTTTGCTTCTTTGCAAATGCTGTGGAAACAGGGTATGGAAAATTTTCTAGAGCTTTCATGTCAGCTCATTTAACATTCAATACAATGCTTTAATAACAGGCAAATAAAAAAGCAGGTGTAGCATTTGTGGAGCAGAGTTGGTGTCTATCATGGTGCTGTCCCAGGAGCTGAGGACAGTGGAGAGCAGATGCAGTCTCAAAACATTTCCAGTTTGAGTGGAGGAACAGCTAAGCCAATAGTGAGAGACTTCTGCAAAAATCTCACTTCCATTTCTAAGGAATTACCAATCCAACACTGTTTTCTCTGTGATGCTGTTTATTTTTACAAGATTGTGAGATATATTCAAGTAGGGAGTTAAAACAAGGTAATATTTAAACCATTCACATATGCAATTCCATGGTTATATGCACAAACGCAGACACTTATTTTGTAAAATATGGCATAAAATTCTTCACTTAAAAAACCTGCCTTCTAAAACTCACACAGCAATGTGGCTACAGCAGCCCTGGTTCTTTCAGGCTTCTCATTGGCACTTGTGCAGATGGAGCTTCTGTGGGAAGCAGGAGCACAGAAGTTTGTGCTATGTGTGACCTGACTGACAAGGTATTTCAGATCTTCCATCTCAGATGAGAGTTTTCAAATTCAGGGAAGAAAGAGATGGGATGACCTTAGCAACAGCCCATTCCTGCTCTCTCTCCCCAAACAAGCCAGCAAAACTTGTCTGACAACTCCAGCTACAGTTATTTAAGACTGTGCTTAAAAAATAGTTTCTAGTGTTCTGGTTGTTTTTGTGAGTCCTCTAATAAAGAAAAGGTATGAAAATGGAAGAATTGGAAGTTGTGCCTCTTGTCAGCTACCTGGGAAGAGCCTGCAGGGTGGTGCTGGGTTTGTTACTCAAGAGTCCTGCTGAGTCAAGTTAAAGCCTTATCTGGATGGGCTGGTGAGGTTGTTGGACTCATTACCAGCAAAGGAAAGTAATTAAAGTCCATATGAAAATTCCACTGACTGCAGGACTTGTATGTATGTGACTCTCATCGAGGGTGGGAAACCCTGGAGAGCCTGCAGAGTCCTGGACTTGCCCTGAGCTGCTCTTGTGACCTCCCAAAGAACCCAGTTCTGCCCAGTTGAGGTTTTCCTGGAAGGACAATGCCTCAGGCAAACAGGAAGCAATCTGTGTCCTTTGGGGATCTGATTTGGTTTTCTACCCTTTTTTTGGGAGGGTAATTATATTACTTTAGAGCTGCAGTGCATTTGGCCTTAATAATGAATAGCTTTTTCTCCAAAACAACAGTTACATTTTAGACTAGATGAATTTTGTTACAGTACAACTGGAGAATGTATAACTGTCATACTAAAAATGCAGTGCTTCAGAAGAGGGTAGACATTCCATTACATCTTGTTGTGCTGAAAAAGTAAAGTTCAGGCAATGAACTCTCAATGAAATGTGCACTGCATCTTAACCCTGAGATACTTGTTGAATTTCATTTTTGGTAGGGAATGAAGGTTCAACTTCACAGTAGGTGAAATCAAGGCCGTACACTGGGTCCTTCTGTGGAACTTCATCTAAGTGTGAATCATGAGCTGAGATGGTGTTCCCCATACTCTTCTTCCCCAGGGATTTATTTAAGAGTTCTCTCATTCTCCTGTTCTCTTTGGTTGTGGCCTCCCAAATGATTTCAAGTTCCCCTTCCATTTTCCTAGAACAAAATAAGGAGAAATTCAAATTTTAAAACCATTTTTCAGCAGTACGTAGTTACAGTTTGTGGACAAATGATAAACTGTGTTTGGATGCTTGAAATGATCTGGTTGAAACTCTCCTGCTTTCTTTGGTTCTGCCCTGGCACAAGTGACTTTGTTTCTCTTCCCTCTGTTGCTGGGGCTGGTATCTTATCCCTGCTGCTGCTGCTGCTGGGGGTTCTTACCTCTTCTGCTGCAGCACTTTGTCCAGGCTTTCCTGTCTCTCCTGCAGCAGACACTGCAGGTGCTTCATTTCTTGCTGATACTCAGCCATCTTCCCAGCAAACTCTCTCTCCTGCTCAGTCATTTTGAGACTGATATCTCCAAGCTTCCCAGCTGCTTTCTTTTTATATACCTGCAAGAGTTAAAGACAGTAGGAAAAATAAGGACAACTCACTGCCAGCAACAGAAACAGCCAGAGCTACACCTCTGCAATTCAATCTGCTATCAGCGGTGCCTTGTTCAAAACACATCAGGTAGGCTAAATTATTATTTTACCTATTTGATAATTTTATGGTGCTTTGTTCCACATACAAAACTGGCACGTATGGACACCATATAGTATGACTGTGAGTGAAAAGAATTGGCTGCAGAAAAAGGATTTCTTTTCCAAGAGTGCGAACTGTACTTCAGAGCACAGGACTCCCCATGTCTTCTCAAAGTCATATTTATCAATATGTAGACTGAAAAAGCCTTTTCTGTTTGTTTAATCTTTAAACAAAGAGGGAGAAAAGAGTAGCTTCGTGATTAAAATAACTTGTTGCTTCCTTCTGTTCAGGGAAGCCCAAAGTGATTTTTTTTGGCTTACTGGCAAGAAGTAAGTAAGTATTTTGGTCTAATCTCAGAAACAATACATCCTTTTTAGAAAGTGATTTTGCTTTCTGAAATAACCTCCCCATTAAACTATATAAGCACTCAAGGAATTGAAAAAGAGGGCCTGTGTATTGTT
>VZTY01015431.1:0-52911 GCA_013400935.1 Turnix velox
TTCTATGATTCTATGAATAGCAGTGGATTTAAAAGTGAGCTCTAGATTAAAGAATATCATAATGTATTCTACAAGTTCATACATAGCATGACTTGGTGGGCTGATGAATGCAGTGTTTACTTTTGTAAACTGCATTTTAGGTGTGCATTTTAGGTGTGACTTTCTGAAGAATACTTTCAAATCTTAGATTGGAAGTTAAATAGCGTCATTATCTTTGCTGTAATCTTTATATCAGATTTAGAGGACAGTCTTGTAACAGTCTCGTATTTGAAAGGAGAGGTTTTTGTGTAAGTAATTTGTAAAGAACTCCAAAAATAAAACTCTTGCCTGTAAATATTAAAACATACAAAATGATCCTTGAAATTGCAGTCCAGAGATTTGCTGTGGATAAGATGCTGATGCTTGAGAGCACAGTGTGTAGTTCATGTACTTCATCCTATCCCCTCTGCTGAGTTAAGCAGATGTGTACAGCAGTAAAGATCTTCCTTTTGTTGTGTTCTATTGAAGGTTCTGACTGCTTGAATAAATGGTTTAACCATTTGCTCAGAGCCTAGAAATTCCATTTCTTGAATTTATGAATAGTAATGGTGGTGAAGGCTTGCTTACAACTAGATTTTCAGAGGGAAAGAAGAATAGAAAAGGGAGTTGAGCACAATATTTCTATTCCTCATTACTCTATTTTGGACATTAAATGCACATGCTGTCATAAAACATAGTCAGTTTCATTTACAAAACCTCTGAATTTCCTAATTGTCCAGCTTAGTTTAGACTCCTTAAAAGGGAATCTGGAAGATGATACTTGTTCTGTGTTGTTAATTTGTAAGCATATGACATTCTCAAAATGGATTAATTCAGTAATAATGAAGTGGGCCATGTGGAGGGTGAAGGTGAATCTGAGGGGAGATTGATGGATGCCGACTTGTCTGTGTGAAGGTAGCAACTTCTGACAGAAGGAGCGAACAGCTATGTGCTACAGGATTGGTTGAAATTAATGTGTCAGAATCTGTAATTCCATGTGTCCATTGCAAGTGGGACTCAAATGACCTAAGATACTTCAGCAGTGCAAGTGATTTAAAAAAATAAAACACAAAACAACAACCAACAAAGCCACCAACCAAAACAAAACAGCAGCACTCCACCTTTCCTGACAAAGCAGCCACAACTGCTGGGGCTTTAATATTTGTGGAACTAGACTTGTCAGGCATTATACCTATCAACACATATGTGGGGAAGAGAACTGGATACTGAATGAGAGGTTTTCAATATACACTATTTAGTCAGTTAGTTAGTTAGTTAGTTTATGTAACTACAACTTTTACCCAAGTATTAGTTCTAATATTTATAACTGGCTAAGGTCTGTAGAAGTATACATTTATTTGGGATATCTCTGCTGAGATCTGGATCTAAAGATAGCTCTTAAGTTATCTGTAATAAAACTCAGTCTCATTAGGCCTAAAGGTATCCATAAACATCATTAATTTTTGTATTTTTGTTATCCCATGTTTATGTTGGAGTTCAGGTAAAGTTGTTTCAATGTGTTCATTGTTGATTTTTCAAGTACCTTCTCAAGTAGAAAGAAAGTATGGCAATCAACAATGCAAAGAAGTTATTCCTTTTTATAGAGCGGAAAGTTACATAAATAACAGTCTGAAAACAACTCATGGAGTGTTGAAGATCCTAAGTTTGCTTCTTTTTGAGTTTTCTGGATTTCTCTGCCAAGCCCTTTCTTCTGAGTTAAATGAGTGTGGGCTATATAACAGTATATTCATCTTTGTGTTTTTAGAATACTTAAGACACTGTTCTTTCCACAATGCTTAAGAATCTTAAGAATTTCAGGGAACTAGGGGTTCTGCTGGACATAGAAAAGTAAAAGACAACTTGGAAATAATCCACAGAGTACTGGATGTCTAACAACCTGAAATAAAAAAGTCTCCTGGAGTTATAACCATGAAGTATGGATGTAATCTGGGATGTCATCTTTTTTGCATCAATTTAAATTGAAGTCTGTTGAGGTACAGACACTGTTACATCTCCATGCATACTTACACAGAGAGAAACATTTTCTTGCAAGGTCCAGTTTTCTTAGTTTCGTGTGAGAAATGACATTTGGGTAACTTGTCCATCTTTTCAAACATACCGTAAAAGCTGCCCACTGTTTAGCTTCACCTAAGTACTTGGAGTCCAGGTTAAAAGATGTTTATTGGAAAAACTGCACTGCTCATCTTAGAGAGTTTTAGTGCCATTTGGAAGACCAGTGATGAGATGACTTAGTGATGTTGAGGACAGGCTGAAGGAGTTGGGGGTGTTCAGCTAGGAGAAGAGAAGGCTCATGGGGGTTCTTCATAGTAGCTTATCAATACCTGAGGAGGAGCCTACAGAAAGGCTGGGGTAGGACTTTTTAATAGGGTACAGGATGTCAGGACTAGGAGTAACTAATGCAAATTGGTAGAGGGTAGGTTTAGGTTGAATGTAAGAAAGAAGTTCTTTACTTCTTTACCCTCACTTCAGGGTAGTGAGATACTGAAACAGGTTGCCCAGAGAGGTTGTGGATGCCGCCTCTCTGGAGGCCAGGCTGGATGAGGCATTGAGCAACCTGATCTAGTGGGAGATGTCCCTGCCTATGGCAAGGGGATTGGAACTAGATGATCTTTAAGGTCTCTTCCAACCCAAACTATTCTGTGATTCTATGATGTGCACTGGACAGAATTATTCATATTGAATGACTCACGTGAGCTGATCAGCTGCACATATGACACATTGTGGAATATATGTAAAGAATCTCTCGGTGATGTAGGAGTTTTGTATAAAAGGAAAGGGGTAAAAAAATGTAACTCTCACTGATAAAATTAGTAGGTTAATATGATTTTACTAACCAAGAGAAATAGAAGGTTGAGTTGGATAAAGAGTAATAAGAGGCAGGAAGTTCCCACCTGATGCCTCATACATTTGTTGCTTTTAACATTCCTGTTTGTATATGACACAGGAATATCAAGAGCAAAGGAAATGAGAGTTACTTCTTGGCAAAGCCTGAGAAGGCTTTTCAGTTTTGGTATCTGATTTAAAACCAGGTGATGAAATTCTTTTCACCAAAAATCATAGAATCATGGAATAGTTTGGGTTGGAAGGGACCTTAAAGATAATCGGTTCCACCTCCCACTAGATCAGGCTGCTGAGTGCCTTGTCCAGCCTGGTCTCAAACACCTCCAGAGAGGGGACATCCACAACCTCTCTGGGCAACCTGTTCCAGTGCTTCACCACCCTCACTGTAAAGAATTTCTTTCTTGTGTCAAATCTACCACCCTCCAATTTACATCCATTGTTTCTAGTCCTCCCATCCAATATCATATTAAAAAGTTCTTCCCCTGCCTTTCTGTAGGACCCCCTCAGGTACTGATAAGTTAATTAATTAATTTCTTCATTACTCACCTGTACATGTAATTTGTAGAACATATTTTTCTCCATTGTACAAATTTTCAAGATAAAATTTCTCAGAAATTTAAGCACCATTGCTTAGAATTGATTTTTCTTTGTGGTGTGCTCAAGCCTCTCCATTAGAATGATACATTGCAATTGGTTTTCATCTTCCATTTAAGAGGAAGATAATACGAATTTCATTTTAAGTTTTTGTTACTGGCTTAACAGAAAGCTCAAAGCCACTTCTGCCTTCTGTGAGTTTCATCTGGCACTTGACAGGGAAAATATCCAGTGTAGGCAACTCCTGTAGACCTTTGTATCTAGACTTCATGTCTATAACAAGCTCACACAGAAAGGGAGAATGAATTTTTGAGGAACTGATTCTATTAATATGCTTGTAGCCTTTCTTTCTGAGGGATTTAAAGAAAAAAAGTTTAGTGGTATGTATTTATGATGAGAAGCTAATTTGCAAGAGAAATATTTCAGGGGAGAGGATAATTGTTTTCTCCCATTCCATGGAAATACAGAAAAATATCCATGCATCTGTAGTTGAGAACTTATTTGTGAAATATAGCTTGTAAGAGTGTGTCTGTGCAAGTGTTGATAAAGACCTACTGAATTAAATTTGGCATTTTGTGTTATAATGTTCAACCCCAGTAAGTTTGTGTAACTGAAGAAACAAGATAAAATAAATTTAAGGAACCACTCAAAGTCGGATTCTTGGCCTTACATACTATGCAGATTCAGAATTTACTGCTGCTATCAAAATAAAAAAAACTGTAAACAGAACAGGGAAAAAATATAAATTGTGTGAATAGTATCCATCTACTCATGTAGTATACGCATTGGGTGTGAAATACTATATGCCTAAACTAGTAATGCAGTTAATGCTTACTATCCTCTATGTACTTCCCTCTGAAGTGGCATAACTCTGTACTTAAATTTAATCTATACAATTACTGATTGAAAATTAAGTACATAACAAAATGCCATTCCCAGACATGTTACACTGCCACTCAAACTTGAATGTGACTGTAATGAGGATGTGTGATGCTATGGTTATTCCTTGTTTCAGTTTTTTTGACAGATACATCCCAATTGTAAGAATTGTGACATTGCTAAAATTCAGTTTTAAACTGGTTTCTGTATGACAGAGTTGGCGTTTAACTTGAAATAGCTTATTTTTTTATCTTTTTTTTTTTTTCTTAATGGCTATTTTTAAAACAGTATAGCACTTGGGTTTTACAAAAGTATCCTGAGGACTAGTTTTGCAATCAAGGATGGTGTTATGCTATGTGTTTTTAAACATGTTTAATGACTCAGGTGGCAGAGATAAGCGTGGAGGTCCCATTCTAACGTTTCCAGCTCGTAGTAATCATGATAGAATACGGCAAGAAGACCTCAGAAGGCTAATTTCATACCTAGCATGTATTCCTAGGTAAGTGATAGTTGCTTGATAATCTGTGAAGCTGTAAAAGAGTAAATTATTTGCGTTGTAATACACCCACAAGCTAGAAAACCGAACACGTGAAGATAATGAGTAAATTCATGCCATGTTCAGTCAGTTACTGCTTTCAAACTGCTTTTTTTGAGGTCACCTGCCTTGTAACAGGAAAGCTATTGGTGGAATGGCTGGTGTGCTTTATCTGTAAGTCTTGAAAATGGTACAGTCATGTCATATTGCTGTCACTGTGTTGAAGACTGCAAATGCAACTCAAAGGTTTTTGGTATGAAAATAATTGGAAACATGGATGTCAATATTCACAGTATGCCTTCCGCAGACTGAGGTCAGCACATAACCTAAGTTATGGTGCCTTGATGCAGCACAGGAATAGTAACCAGGGGAAAGATATGTAAAATGGCTTGTGTGGGTCTTGGATAGACCTCTGGAGAGATCAATGAAAGTACTGATACCACTGATGTTATCATCAAGTTGTGAATTACAATTTGCTATTTAAGTAAATTAGCAGAAGTCAAATCTAGTTCTAGTGTGTGCCTATATATCCATACCCACATGTATATAGTTACATATATATATATATATTTCAAAGTATGTTAAAATGTTTGTTCACACAGAACTGTGTTCCTAGTAGTGGGTGAGTTGGGGACAAAAATGATCCTAATGTGCTGACTTTAGGTCCATCTCAGATTCTGCCAGTGTTAGATGCAGACTGTGCATGCATATGACCTCAAGGAGCAATTGTCATTACAGTTTTAAAAAATGCCTTTGAACAACATTTCTGAATGCATTATCTTCCATATTTCTATTATGTGCTAATTTATAGGCAGTCTTCATTGATGATATCAGTTTCAGATTGGGAAAAGTACTTTCATAAAAAATTAGTTTAAGGCATCTAGTTGATTGTGTTTTCACCTTGGTTAAGAGCAATTTTTGGTAATTCCATTATTCTGGGGTTTTTTCCACTTTGAAGTGTAAAAGTGTTTAATACTAGTATTTTTTTTTTTTAGATTAGCAGGAGGACATAGAGGAGGTAGAGGAAGCAGGATGGGAAGACAACTTGAGATTTTCACTTCTGAAGTAGTTTTACTTCAAATTTGAATGTTTGAGGTGTATTCTAGCCCTATAGTGCTTCACATTGCCAGAGAAGTTGATAGATAAATATGCATCAAATTATGCTCTAGGAGCTTTCTAGAGATAATCTGGCAAATACATTTGTCTAGAAAAGATGTATGTTTTTTTGACGTCAGTAGATTTAAATACAAAGAAAGTTAGTGCAGCTTTTGTATCTCTGTAAACATGTCAAAATATTAAGAAGAAAGGGAGCTTTATTCAAAGGAGGACTGGTTTTCATACAAGTCATGATTAAAGGACTGATCATGTAACTCTTGCTAATTAAAATTTCACAGTTGGTACAAAAAGCCTCAAACATTTGGTGTATTGCAGTACTGTTACTCTGTTGTTTGGCAAGAACTCTAAATACTTAAGGTAATTAAGTCTGAGAATTTTACTAATTAATCAATTTATCTTATTTTCAAAAATTGCTTAAACTTCATTAGCAGTCACTGGACAAGTCACTATTTGTTCAGATTTACCTAACAGATGGGTTTGCCTCACTAGATCCTTGGACTGAGAATACTAATCTTTAGTCAGATGATGGGACCACATGACAAGAAGGCACATCTGCATTGTATCACATGATGAGGGGCCACTTTGTGCACCCCAGTAGATGTCAATGCCTTGTATGAGTTATGACGAGCTCTCCTCACTCAGTGCTCAGTTTGCATGGTTGAATAGGGATGGGACAAGCAGCATTCATGTAATAGCCTTTCATTAATGAGCGTGTCTTAAAAGCAGTTGGTTTTGTTGTTTAATCCTCTGAGACTATTAGGAAACTTTTTCACCATGGTCATAAAATTGTACATGCTAGCCTACACACATTCCTAACTATTGGATTTTAATGTATTTTCCTGTTACCATTGCCATTTTTGGCAGTCCTGTGGGCAGCAGGACAGCCAGCACTTACCTTGGTAAACTCCTGTTTTAAAATTACGCTTCTTTTCCTTTTATTTAAGATTTGGTATTGGTTTTTTTGTACAACTTCAAGAAGTCTTCTTCCTTTGAGCAATCTGTATTGCGACTGCTCTCTTCTACTCTTCTTTATCATGGATAACTCATCGTTCTGTAGAGTGGGCAGTGAAACTGTGTATCCACAGTTGCCAATCACAGTTGCAACTGTGTATCCAAGTATGCCAGTGAGGTTTCCCTACTTCTTAGGTGCTCTAAAATCCTTTCAACATGTATTCAAACAGTGGACACTTGGTCCCTTTTGATAGTCCATTAGCTATCATGTGCTGGTTTTGAAATTTTTTCCCTTTCCATGTTAACAAGGTCATGTAGCAAATTCTATTGAAACAAAATTAAAACTTCTGATGTTGGTGCTGATTACTGCCTTTGATCAGCTGGAAGTACCTAGTGTACAGAAAGCGTTGAGGAAAAGAAATGGGGTTTGCCATTCTCAGAAGTGTTGCCAGGGAAATTCAGGTGTAAAGTCTGTCAAATTTTGGACAGCAAAATTGAGATCAAATTTTGTAGAAACAAGCTGATCTGTTTTTTTTCACAGCCATAAAATGCTTTCTTATCCACTGACTGTCCAAAAATCAGTGCTGTTACAGGGAAAGATGGCAATAAAGGTTGGCATTTTGTTCCCATCCACAGACTTAATACACTTTGACTCTCTGATATACGGCTGTAGATCTGAGATAATTTTTAAAGTTTCAGAATTGTTAGAAGATGGCATTCTGTTCTTACCTGTCTTTTCAGGGATCTTCCCAGGCATTAGAAGGCGTGAATATTGCCTGCAGTAACATGTGTGTGTTCTGAAGAGTCTATTGTAAATAAATTGTGCTTTGCTGTTTCAGTAAATTGTGTGTTTAATGTGTATGTAATGTGAAGGAGAAACAAGACTGGAAGATGAATCATCATGAACATAAGCCATGAAGATGAAAGAGGAAATAAAGACAGATTATCAATTGAGCAACAGGTGTGAAGCTATCACTCACAAGGGGTTTAGTGGGGAGATGAGAGACAGTTCCTGAGAAGTTCATGAGATCAGTGGGACAGCAGTAGAATCATAGGGTGTTGATGGTAGTCTGAGGAGACCACACTGATTAGGCAGTGTGATGCATTTGAAGTTGTAACTCTTGTTTGATAATCTTTTCTTCTTTCTTCTGCAGTGAGGAAGTATGCAAACGAGGATTCACTGTCATCGTAGATATGCGTGGATCAAAATGGGACTCAATAAAGCCTCTGCTTAAGATTTTACAGGAATCCTTTCCCTGTTGTATTCATGTTGCACTGATAATCAAGCCAGACAATTTCTGGCAGAAACAGAGGACTAACTTTGGCAGCTCTAAGTTTGAGTTTGAGGTAATTTCCCCTGTGGTATACAAATTTACATTTATTTCATATCTTTAAGTGTGCTCTCTACTGATTAGCAACTTGGAAACTGTCAGATAAGTAATGTTCTAGATGAGAGGCATGTTAGGTCAGAGGTGCTGTGTGGAATAGTTTTCTTCACATACCTAGGCTAGATATTTGTGCTTGTCATCATTTATATTCTTTTTCTGAGTGTAAGAAAGATTAAATTGAGCTTTTACCCTAAATTTTAAAAGTTAGATTTCATCTGTTTATTATCTTGGTCTGTTTTTTGGTAATCATGGTATCACCATCATCCTGTGCAGCGGAAAACAGACAACTGAACTTTGCTGTTAGCCTCCTGCTGCTTGCAGTGCACTAAGTCAAAATTTAGTCAAAACAACCAAAGAGTGCTTCCTGTTTTCTCCTGAAATTTGGTGAGGTAAGAAAGGAAGAAAATATTTTTCTCACTTGGGGAAGTATCTGCAAGACAGGAGGATGATCAGAATTGGTATTTGTGAAGGGTATGAGTAAAGTTGTCATGTGGACTTTATGAGCAAAATGATTAGCTCTTAAAAGGAGAAAAGCAAGAGCTTGAAAGAACATTTCAAATTCATTTCAGTAATGCGGCTTTTACTTTTTATTTTTTAGACAAATATGGTGTCTCTTGAAGGCCTTACCAAAGTAGTTGATCCTTCTCAGCTAACTCCAGAATTTGATGGCTGTTTGGAGTACAACCATGAGGAGTGGATAGAAATCAGAGTTGCCTTTGAGGACTACATTAGCAATGCAACCCATATGTTGTCCAGACTGGAGGAACTGCAAGATGTATTGTCAAAAAAGGAAATGCCTCAGGACCTGGAAGGTGCTCGCAATATGATAGAGGAACATTCACAATTGAAGAAGAAAGTCATTAAGGCTCCTATTGAGGACCTTGATGTAGAAGGACAGAAGCTGCTCCAGAGGATACAGAGCAGTGATAGCTTCCCCAAAAAGAACTCTGGGTCAGGGAATGCAGACTTACAGAACCTTTTACCCAAAGTATCCACCATGCTGGACAGGCTGCACTCAACACGACAGCATCTGCATCAGATGTGGCATGTGCGCAAATTGAAATTGGACCAATGTTTTCAGCTCAGGCTGTTTGAGCAGGATGCTGAAAAGGTAAGGGGCCGGGGAAGGAGGAATGTACACGGGGGTGATCATATTAATGTAAATATGTAAAGGGTGAGTGTCGGGAGAATGGATCCAGGCTCTTCTCAATGATAGGACAAGGGTCAACGGGTGCAAAATGGAACACAGGAGGTTCCATGTAAATATGAGAAAAATTTTTTTCTCAGTGAGGGTGACAGAACACTGGCACAGACTGCCCAGAGAAGTTGTGGAGTCTCCTTCTCTGGAGACATTCAAACCCAGTCTGGACCTCTGTTCCAGCTCTGGCAGGGCGATTGGACTCGATGATCTCTTGAGGTCCCCTGACGTTCTGTGATTCTGTGACGGGTGTTGCCATTGATAGGAAAAAAACTTTACTGACTTGAAAGAAGTACTAAGGATAAGATAACTACAAATTGTATTTTTTGTCAATAATCCCTAGCTTTTTAATGAGAAATAAAGGATTTCTCTGCTGAGAGTGATCCTTTGTCTTCTGGGGTAAAGTAGATAGAGGAGTAATTCTGATTCTAAGTTGTAAAGAATACAGCTCTTAGCAAAGAAAATTTTAAGTGGTTGTGCCTTTCGAAATATTTGCTTTGGTGAGTTTTTGTTGGAGACAGATGTATTTGCATGCATCAAGTGAGGATGAATGCAGAATGCTTTATAAATACAGATGACTAAGGAGTGCATTGGTCTGCTTTTGAGCAGCAATTGGGATTTGAGTGACAAGCAGTTTTTCAAAGTTGAGGCTAATGTGGGGAACCACTTCACTGATGTAGGGTTTAAAGTCCCAGGCTAAAAACTGATGTATCTCTTTTGACAGTGCATATGTCATTAACAGGAAACTTGAGTGATCTCAGAATGTTTCAGGCTAATCAGTCCCTTCAAATGAGAAAGCCTCTGACTGTCACAGAGTTTGAAAAGGAAACATGACAGGCAGTGTGCTTTTAGAGGAGCTCAAATAAGATCTGTTTTCTTATAGAATGGTTTTGCAATCACTTATTATTAACCTGTTACCATGTAGCAGATAGCTTTAAGGAAGGGTATGGAGTTTTCCTGGGGAAGAAGAAACTAGGCTGTGCAGTCTAGTGGTAAGTATGGTCTGTGTTGCATTTCTTATAGTGTTCTGTCAAAGAATTCCTGAACTAGGTGCAACTAAAGGTCTGTGTTGAACCAGTGTCCTGCTCTTCAGCAGTAGTCATAAAAATAGATTCATGGGAAAGAGGAAAACCAGAACAAGCATATGTAATACTTTTTCCTCCTCATTACTCTGTTTTCTTCTCCTTACTATGACAATATCACCTCAGGGATTTAATTAACACTATTTTTAATGTCTTTTGCTGTATTTTAAAAATATATTTTAAAAATAATGTAACATTTAAGGTTTTTATTGTATGAATATAGCTGAAAATAGTATGGACCTGTAAAGAGTTGAAAAAAAATCTGGTCAATTGAATTTAGATTTATAAAGTAATTCAAAACTTAACAAGCTGTTGGTTTAATATTGCTCTTTCAAACCTAAAATGCTTTTTAGCAGTCTTTCAGCTATTATAGAATTAATGACTTTTTATTGCAGCATGAACAAAATATGTTTTGGTGATGCTTATGAAGTATTGAAAGATATGTTTTGCATTTATTAATCTGAAGTTTCCTCTTTAGCTTGATTATTAAGAAACTGCTTGTGAAATTCTTGAGCCTGTGGGGTTGATGTCTGTCTTTATGTCCTGCACAAGGTCTTGTCTATGTTTTCTATGTTACCTACTCCATGAAAAAGTCCACATTAAATTAATGGACATTTCTTTCAAAATAGAAATGTTAGGTACCTCCAAATGAGGCTGACAGCATTTATCATACCTGGGACTTCATTCTTTTATGAAATCCGTTTGAAAGTGATTAGGAAGGTTATTATAGTTTCCCAACTCATTTTTGGATTAAGGCTCTTATTTCACTGCTGATGTCAGATTGGACTTTATAGCTCAGGGCTTATTTGTCTGTATGTTTTAGTTTAGGTGTGGTAAAGGGCTGGATGTTTGGAAAAACACAATTTATTGGATTTGAAGGAATAAACATGTTTATTCTAGAGAGATCACAATGAAAATGAACACTTTTATTTTGGAGGGCTCAGGAAAAGAGAAGACAAAAAAGGGAAGAGATGAGAGGAAATCTGATTGGAATTACTCCATAGGTGTCTGCCTAGAAGAAGGTGGTTGCAGGATCAGTGTTCTAACACATCTTCACTGTAGTCAAAATAAGAAAGTGATAATTTTAGGTGTTTGTGATCAGCTGTCTCAGTCATTTGAACTCTAAAAACTTTTTTTTTTAACAGTCATTACCATATTGTGGTATAATTCTAATTTAGTTTGTCAAATGGGTGGAATAATGATTTCAATAATACTGCTCCGTTAGCCAGCACATTTTAATAGAACTTCCCATTAGTGTTAAAAATACTTATTGGTCATTGCTGACATTCCTTTTCTGAACAATCTTTTCAGCTTATCGAAAGAGTAAGTTGTATTATGAATTGAGAGCTGAACAAAGGTTTCAAGACTTTGCAGGGGAGATGGGGATGGGAGATATAAACTTTGCTGTGTTCCTTAGCCTCCGAAAACTCTTGTCTTCCAATGCCACTTTTTACATTAACAGTATGCCTCTGTTGATGGTCATATTTTCTAAAATTTGTTTCAATATTAAAATATTTTTTTTCAAAAAAGGCAAAGACAACCTAAACATGCTTAAAAATTCTTTTTGTCTGGAAGAAGGTAATGTGTAATTCTGTCCTACTGTATAGTTTTAAAAGTTTGTTTAGCAATAAAAAAGTTGTTTTTAAATCTGCTGTGAAGCTGTGAACTAAATATTAAACTTGCTGCTGAAGTACTTGATCAGCAGGAATTCATTTACATTTAATTTCCCTGAGTTACTGTTTTCATTCTAAATTACTAAGCTGCTGACATCATGAAATGCTGTCACTAGAGAATGTATAATCTTTATAATTCAGGGCTGTGACTCCTTTGTCGTAATGAGGTGTATGACTCTGTGATTATGACTTTACTGTAGCTTCTTGAAATAAGCAGCTATAGTAAAGAATTAACAGCCTTAGCTGATCCAAAAATTCAAATTTCAGCAATTATTTGATTAAAAGGTATGGTATAGTGGAAAGAGTATTGGTTTCACTTTTTATGGCCTTAGATTCTTTTTGTCTTCTGTGTTCACAGATTTCTCACATTACTGCAAGTTTTCTGCCATAACAAAAAAGTGTTTTGTTTTGTTTTATTCTTTTCCTTAATATTTTCTTGTAGATGTTTGACTGGATCACACACAACAAAGGTCTGTTTCTGAACAGCTATACAGAGATTGGAACCAGTCACCCCCATGCGATGGAGCTTCAGACACAGCACAATCACTTTGCCATGAATTGTATGGTAAGAACAGGCCTCACTTTACAGCACTGACACATTGTGTATTTGCTCTACGTTAAAGTAGAATTTATAAATCATACAGGTAAATAATTTCTTCTCTTCCAAGCAATGCAAATTTGTATTTGAGCAGTGAAATTATAAAACTCAAAGGAAGCAAATGAAAGTACTGAAGTACTTGGATCAAGCAACAGAATTCTTTTGACCAGTTGCAATATTCAGCACAACCTCAACTTTTTTGAAATATAAGCATTCAGACTTGTAGAAGCTGTGATGTGTTTGAGCGTTGTTTTCAGTTTTGCAGGAGATTTCAGAGAATCCCATGCAATGCAAAATTTAGCATACCCTATGGGTTGTAATAGCTCTTAGTATCTTTTGAATAGATTGCAATGCATACAAGAAGTTCTGAAATGCAGAGATCAGCAGCTCAGTGTTGGGTAATTACTTTCCATGTTTTTAATAAGACACTGTTCTCATATGTGGCACAGTAGAGCAGAACAAAACCAACTTTTTTTCAAATATTGTCTTCAGATGAGCTATAAGTTGTCTGAGGAATTTGGATTTTAACTATCATTGAGTGAAAGCTGCTTATTTTCAGTTTCATTGATTCTTGTTTGAAGATAGGGACTAAATTCTCAAGTACATTTAAGGTCTTTTTTGCTAGCAGGATTGCAGGTGTTTAAATAACTTTGTGCGTCTGGGCTGAAATCCAGTCCCTGGCTGTCAGCTCAATGAAAGAAGAACAGTACTGGTCTTGTAAGAAAGTATCATCCTTGGTAATCCAGGGCTGGGAACTGAATTGAAGTATGGACAAAACCACTGTTGCAGAATGGTGTTTTTGTAGGATGACACTGCTATTTGTGGAGTGAGTGGCAAAATAAACTTAGATAGATTATGCATCTTGCTGAAATAATTGTATTTCAGACTAGTAAGGAGGCTCTAGTGCAAGATATAGCTAGAGTTAAGGCAACAGATGGCATGAGTAGAAAAGGTATGTTTTCTTCTTTGTCAAGTTTGCAAAAGTTGAAAAACATAAAAATCAATATAAATTTTTTGAAGAGTAAAGGAATTGCTCAGGAACATTGTAATTAAGTTATGTAACATACTAGAAGGATGTAACTTTGACCATTAGATTTGAAAGGTGTGGGTTTCACTCTATTGGCACAAGGGACTTCTCCTTTATGGAGACTCTTGTTATTGCTCATTGTTCTGTGTATGAAGTAGAGCAGAAAGAAACTCACAGGACAGTAGATGTCATTGACAAGAAGACTTTTGAACTTAATAATTTTGATGGCCTTTCAGGCACTTCTACAGCTTGTATTCCAATGGTTAAATTTTTATTCTGTCAGCCTGCTCTGATATTAGTCACTGTTATCTTCTTCCTTTCAAATTGAAATTTTTTTTTACTTTTCCCAATGTCCATACTTTTCACGTGCTATCAACAGTAGGAAGCACCTGAGTGATGTGGCATAATCCCCCTTGCTCTGGTTTTGGATGTTAGTCCTGTGCTTTTAATCTCTATTTTGCCTGTAGTCAAATGTATGAATTACAGAGAACTTTTTCTTCAGCCTGCACAGTAATTTCTTGAAGGCTGCAAGAAAGAGCAGCTTAAATTTAGAGCAAATTAACCAGCCCAAATATTTAAGAGGGGAAAACTAAGTTGCATTTTGTTGATGTTTTTCTGTAGCATAGCCCCTTGTGGGAACTGGTTCCTGGGCACAGAATAGGAAAATACAAATCCTAAACAATTAGTCTCTGTTTTTGATTTAAGCGGATTTCTGATTTTTCTGGGGTTTGGTTGTTTTTTGGGGTTTTTTTTGGTGAAATGGCAGAAGCCTTACATCTACATTAGGGGGGGGAAATGTGACAAAAATGACATGAACTGATTGGATTTTGACAGGCTATATTTTTCATTAGCTTTTAAATGGGAGAATGTTGGGTGATTTTGACTCCTTCAAGGATGTTCAGCTTCTCCTGATCACTCTTCATGTACACGCTGTGCTTAAGCTCCTGTGTTTTTCTTGTTCTTGCTACTGTAACTCTTCTGTTGATTTGTGTGAATGCTCTAACACTAAAGATGATATTTAGCTGTTAACCCATCTACAATCATGCAAATTTATCCAATTGGATGGGGAAGAGGAAGGAAGAGTGCCAAAATTTATTATGTGCAGGAGATTTTGAAGGCTTTTCGGGTCCAGTTAGGGCCACAATTAATAGATCTTGCTTCTTGAGCAGTTTCCTCAGGCTCGCTTTAGGTGGGGAAGGGTTATTCAAAGGATGCATGCTGTCCAAGCAGCTAAATGCAACCTCTTGCACTTGTTCTCAACTTAACCTTGGTAATTGATCACGCTATGGTTGTCACAGGGCACATACCCCTTTGCAGCAGGTACTACTATCTGTCTGTAGCTGGCTCTCTTGTCTCCATTTCTTCCTAAGTAGCAGCTTGGCTTTCCAAGAGGTGCAGGAGGGCAACTTTTCAGCTGCTTATGCCAAAGGTGGGTAAGAAAGAGCTTTGGGTAAAGACGCCAAAATTTTTATCTGATCTTCCAGTCTGAAAATGAGCCATGATTTGCAGAAGCTACTTAGTTCCTGTCATGAACAGGAGTAAGTTACATCAAAGACAATTTTTTTTTTCCCCTTGTAAGGGCTTCCTGTTTAGAATCTCATTTTCATTGTGGGAGCACAAAGTACAAAAAAGTTTGAATGAAATGTTGCAAAACAAAAAGTTGAATACATTAAAGTAAAAGATTTTATTGTATTTTCAGTAGTTTCATTAGTAAGTGTTATATATAAGAGTCTCATATATTCAGTTTGGGATAGACTTTTGTGGTTGCACTTGAAGATAACAGAAGTTAAATTCACGAAAGCCTTGTACAGACTTGTACTCATTGCAGTGAAAATGTTCCAGAGAAAAGCTAAATCCATAGGTAGGATGCACACTGAAGATGGACCAGTATTTGGTTACAGTTGCTTAATGCACAAGTTGATGTGGCTAATAAGGTTGCTCTCTGAAAGGCAGTTCACACATGCATTTGTAGGTATGTAATTTGCTATAGTTCAGTACGAGAAGCTGGGCACTGACAAGTGTCAAGGCTGTGTCATTATAGTGCAATTAGATACTGTGTTCCCTAACTGTGCAGAAAAATAAAATCAAAATAATTCTCCTCCCTAAAGATGAGGATGTTGTTTCACACTATCATTTTAAAGGCCTCATTTCAGCAACAGTAAATTACTGTTGTCAGGTCCTGAAGTTTATTTTAGTTAAGCCATACTGTGTTTCAGCTTGAAATTCCTCTTTCGGTAACTAAACCAATGCTTCACTTCTCAGAACAAGTTTTTAGTTCCTTTTAAGGCAGAAACTTTCAAATAAGGTATCATAAGAGTTACAAATATCAAAATTACCTATCTAGTTTTTGAACTGCAAAAGCAAAGTTTTCAGAGTCATACTGTTAGTCAGGCTTGAATGTAAGAGTGGGAGAGTCTGATTCTGTATCTGTCCACTCTTTTCCTGCTGTTTTCCTTGTGTCTTCTGGGACACAGGAGAAGCAAAAGCAGTCATGAAATATGAGTTAGGGGGGTGTTATCTACTTAAATATTTTATACTACTTTTCTTACTAAACCACTTGTCACTTAACTGTGCCCCTTAGCACACAGGTGAGGGTCTGAAAGATTGGAAAATGATGTAGAAAAAAGGAAACTTTCCTTAGAGAAAGTTGCCTCTGGCTGTGATTAAAGGGCGTGTTATAACTGTTTCTTGTCTCAGGGCTGACAGGGCCATCAGTACAAGCTATGTTAACTAGCCATAATCCAAAACCTCCTGTGTCAGTTGTAAGCATATTGCTAAGCTGTTCAACAGTGTTTTCAGAGTAGACTGTTTGTGTATACTGGACTACTTATGTCCACATAGAATTCAAATAATTAATGTCATCCTGAAAGAGAACACTGTAGATGAACAGTGGTGAAATTTTTAGGCGCTTAAACTAAAAGGCTGAACACAACCCTGGAATCTTACTGTGTTTACAGAGTTAAAAGTTAGAGAGATGACTTACTTGGCTTTCTCAAATTCCTCCACAAATGAAAACATGAAAAAGGTCAGCTGAGGTAAAATCAGCTCAGCTGACGGCTAGTAGTACTTTTTTGCTTCCTTTGTGCTACTGATATATTTTACTCTTGGAAATATTTTTACTTTAAAGTTATATTTTTGTAACCATACAGAGTTGTTATTTAAGCGCTGCATGAAGTCTAGACTACACTGGGTCTTCTGAGGCTTCAGCAAATGAGAGTAGGGACCACAGACTGTGAATTGTGTGTTTCTCAGATTATTTGGAAATGCAGATTTACCTGAAGCATTTGTTAAGAACAACAAATAGTACTGTGCTACAAGCTTGCAATAGCAGGGGATGGAATGGGACATGTTTCTTTTGTGCTTTTCAATGCTTTTTTTTATTATGTGAAACATTGCTCCGGCAGGGCTTTCAATAGAAAGAAATAAAAATTAAGTAGTAAAATCTATCAGTAGATAAGATATGAACCATGGATTTGTGGTGATCTTGAATTTTGAGCAACGTGCAGCTGTGGATCCTGGTCAGAGCGTTAGGATGAATTTTTTGAGTGCATATCTGCAGGGGAATCTTTCTGGTACCAGTGCAATTAGTGCTTAAACTCAGTGTCTGGATGTCACCAACATGGGAAGAGACTGAAAAAGTGAAATAAACTGAGGCTATTCACAGCTTCTGAGGAGCTCTCCAAAATTAAGACGATGAAATAGAACAGCCTTTAGTAACAAAGAAGCAAATAAAAGGGTTTTTTAAAGCAAATCAGCTAGTAAGGTGTATATATAGCATATACAGCAAATACAGCAACAAGGTGTTCAAGGAAAGAAAGTGTTGTTGGTGTTGTACTTGCAGTGAGATTCTCTGGGTGCACATGTTCCAGTGCACATAGCAATAGTTAGTGAGAATATTTTGAGAATCCTTGCAGTTGAAGAACGGGTGAAGAACACTTTCCTTAATTGCAGTCTGGATGTTGCTGAGTTTGTATTTTTTCCCAAGGGAAGAGTTAAGGTGATATCTCTAGATGTTCTGCATTTACAAATGGAGAGTTTTGCTATTGCTATAAAAGTGAGAATAGAGGAAATATTAGAAAACATTTAAATCATTAAAGCAGGTGTTATTTCATGCATTAATGCAACACCTTGTCTTGGTGGCTATTTGTGTGTGAAGTGGCACATAATTTGGAAATACTATTGCTAAAATATTTTCATCACAAATAGTTCAAACTCATTGCACTCTGCGTATTGGTGCCATTTATGATGCTTATGAGCCACATCACTGATGTGGTTGTTTTTAACACTGAATGCTTAATAAATAGTCTCTCTTTGAAACCGCTGTTTGAAATCCTAGACCTAAGCAAACATTTTCTAAATGGATCTGGGAAAACCAGGAGATAAAATAGAATCTTCAGGGCATCTGCCAGTTCTATTTTCTATTGAATGTGCTAGAAGTTGAGTTAAGCTGGCAGACTGTCACCTGATTTTCTGTATGCACTGGCATTTCAGGCTCACACTGGAGAATGATACACAGTGCACTACAGCTTGTGTTAGGCTATTAATCTGTGTTGCCTTGCTGAGCAGTTCTTTATGTGTACCCTCCTTTTAGAGAGCAGTTCTGCAATAAGAAGCTTTCCAGATACTGTAAGGTGTTTTTTCAGCTTTTGGCTAAAGGGCGTTGTGCGAGCAAATGGTTGTACTAAGGAAGTTTGTGAGCTTGTGAGACGTATTGTAATGCAGTGACTTGAGTTGCTCCCTTTTTAGTTTTGCTGCAGTAGCAATTTGTGAAACAAAGAAATGTGGTATTCCTTCAGCCTTTGACTTTTTAGACATCTGATGCACATTTAGAAAATGCAGATGTTTCATGCAGATTCATATGATGTAAATGAGATGGCCGAATAAGTCTTTAACAGCTATTACATAATAGTTACTGCTTCTTTAATTAAAACTAGAATGTAAATCCATGCAGATGTCAGTCTCTGGGTAATGAGCACCGGCTTACTTGGAATAGTTGTTCTCAGGCAGTGCACAAAATATGCATATGCCATGTAGTAATGCTAGGACGTCCTTGTCCTTTTAGAAAACAGAGCAAAATTTGTTAACCTGCAGGGTCAGTTATGGACAGTCCAATTGTAGTGAGTTGCTATTTGATATTCTTTTCTTTCTTAACTAAATCAGTCTGTTTTGAGTCATCGTATCTTAAAATACCAACACTTAAACTTTTTATAGATATATAAGATAGTAAGGTATATGATGTAAGGGGAAAAACAAGGTTGAAATTAATGTAAGAATTTTTTTGAGGAAAGGAATGTGGTATATGTAGCTTGGAAAATGTTCCACTCTCAGTATATTAATTCATATTCATACTGCTACAGAAGGTATTCTTCCATGTTTGTAAAGCCAGGCTGCCATGGGAAAATTAATGCATTTTAGCCACAGCTCAGTTTTAATTTGTTTAACTTCTCATATATAGTGTTGAGATCTAAATGATGTGATAGAACCTCCGAAATTTCTTTACTATCATACACAAACAGTTTCAATGGCAGTCTAATACAGCCTTTATTCCTTTCTCTTTTGACACATGTTTTTTCACACCACTGTAAAGACTATGTCATGGCTTTCTGGATTCATTTAGCAGTCTTATGCTGCATGCACCTTAATAGTCCTCAGTGCTCTCCAGTCTTTTAAAATTCATTGGGAATGGCAGTTCTGATCTCTTACAGCTCTCCTTCCGTGCTTCAGGAGAGCATGTACATGTTGAATAATCTAAAAATCAAAAAGGTAGTACTGTGAAAAAAAAGAATGTGATCTTGCTGGACTCAGGTTATTGGGTGTACTGGATGAAGTGTAGAGGTATATTCCTGCTTGCATACTGTTAAAATTAATAGGAACCCAAGCGAGTTACTACTCAGACAAGTCAGTGCACTGGAGCCTGGAGGAGCTACAACATTTGCTCCAGCCAGTCAGTGTCAGGCTCTGGGTGATGGCTTGATGATAACAGGTAATAAATGGTTCCACTCCAGATGCTTAGCGTTTATGTGTTCTCCCTGACTGCTCTTACTGGCAGGGATACAGTCAGATTTTGGCACTGGCTGCCTATTGCATCTATCAACAGCAACATAATCATACAGTTTTTTAGCAATTTCAGCTTTTTTCCTTATGTCACTTGTTGATCTGTGGCCTCTATGGATGCTTATTGCAGTCAGTTCTGTCCCCCCTGGCTCACTGGACTTTGTTCAGCAGCCCTCAGTCAGGAGAGGTTGCAATGCTGCTGCTGACAGCTATCATTTGCTTTGTGCTAGCATTTCAGAAAGTACTGTGTGGAATGGAGAGCACTGAGATTTTAATAGTATGTTTAATAGTTTGTTTTATTCGCAACTGATAGCTTGACCCTACATGTAAAGTTTCAGGATATGGGTAAGAAACATACCTAATAGAAGTAGCCAACAGATAACAGCAATATGTGCTGCAATTCATGCAAAGAGGGCCAGCTCAGAAGAGCGTTTGTGTCCTCAGTGATGGTGGTGATGCACCCCAGGACACAGTTCCCAGCTGCTGCTGGACCAGCTGTCTCTGGGAGATCAGAGGCCTCAACCCAGAGGCAGCTCCAGAGGGACAATACAGCTCTACAGGCTTGGGGCTGCAGGGAATGCCTTCGGAATCTTGCCAAGGATGAGATGGTTTCCTTGCCCACAGTAGGTGTGCACTTGTTAAGGATCTGTGGCAGAAGTTTATGTAAAGTTTTGCAGGGTGATATTGTACACTCGCTTAATTATCAAACTTTGATTTTCACATATTGCTTTGTTGACTTGAATGTCTGTAAACAGTCTTACTGAGGATGAGGCAAAATATTCATAGCTTTTCCTCGTAATTATAATAATGTATCTTCATGTAATATGATGTTTAAGCTGATTGTTAATGTTAGCTTAAGAATCTCTGGTTATTCCAAATCATCCTTCTTCCTTATTCCCCATTATACACTTAGAGTCCAAAGTTAGGAATGCGCAAAATTGACAAATAAAACCAGTCTATTAAGTGGTGGTGTAAAAAAGAAGGTTATAGAAGTATGTGTCTGTATTTAAGTGGTCTGCTCACTTTCACTAATTTTTCCCTTCTTCTCCATAGAATGTGTACGTAAACATAAATCGCATCATGTCAGTAGCAAACCGCCTGGTTGAGTCTGGCCATTATGCTTCACAGCAAATAAAACAGATTGCTAATCAGTTGGAGCAAGAGTGGAAGGCATTTGCTGCAGCCTTGGATGAACGTAGTACGTTACTGGATATGTCCTCCATCTTCCATCAGAAGGCTGAACAGGTTAGTGAATGACAAGGTCACTAACAAAAATTTTCACACTGGAATGCTGAGTTATGCTGTTTGCTTTTGATTTAGGCGAGATAGGAGGGAGTGACTGAAAAAGTTGGCAAGAAAGCCAGAGCAAAAATTTCTCCGAATTTCCATTGATATTAAAACAAAAACTTGTTCTCTGGACAGCCCACTGCCCTTATAGTCTCCACAAAATTAATTTGCTGTATCAATGGAGGATAAAGCTTAGACAGACATATGAATCAAAATTAAGAGAATATGAATGCTTGACTAGATGAAGTTTTCAAGTTGAAAGAAAGGAAAAAAATTAGTATACTGCTGTTTCTACATCGAAGAATCATTACCTATCCTGTTATCTTCACCATTCCACCTTAATCAATCCCTGGGTATCAATACTCATAGTATTTGGTTATAGGAAACTTAAATTGAACTGGCATGAAAATTGACAAGCTAATTAAATGTCTTCTGAATCTCAAATGTTTACTTAGTATCTCATAAGAGATTCCTCCTGTATTAAACAAAAATTTTAGCTTTAGGCCTATATCAATTATTTTAATTAAGTTATTAACACTGTTTAACTGCCAGAGAAGAGGTGCAGGTAGGGGAAATAGGATTAAATATCCCCAAGTTAATAAACTTGATTTTGAAAGTGTGTTTTACCCTCAGGGGAATTCAGTTCTGCAGCAGTTATGTGTGCTGTTGAGTCACCCATTGATATTATAGACTGTCTGCTCTGTACATCTCTGGTGAATTTGAAGAGCAGAGGTTCTTGGATGGTTATGGCTGACTAAACTCTGGTGTGCTGTATGGCTGCTGTAGATACTTTTCTTTCTATTTGCCTTGCTAAATTGGAGCCAAGAAAAGGTCTTCTGTTTGATTTAACTTTAATTTGGAATAAATGAAGGAACCACTTGGGAGCTGATAACTGCAGAAATAGAGAGAAGCAGCACATTTTATTTTAAGAAGTGTTTTTCCTGAATTGTACTATACAGAAATTCAACTTAATTGATGTCCAGAAATTAGAAATGTGAATGCATTAAGATGCAAATGCACATTGCTTTTCATTATGTTAGTAGTGACATTTGTTTAACTGATGCCACCATGCTAAGTATTTTAGCAGGTTTTTCACAAGAATTATAGAATACCTTCACTTGAGAGAGACCTTTAAAGGTCATCTAGGCTGACTCCTTTCCTGCAATGAGTAGGGACATCTTCAAGTAGATCAGGTTTCTCAGAGCCCTGTCCAACCTGACTTTGAATGTTTCCAGAGATGGAGTATCTGCCACCTCTCTGAGCAACCTCTTTCAGTGTTTTATCACCCTCACTGTAAAAAATGTCTTCCATGTATCTAGTTTAAGTCTGCTCTCTTTAATTTTAAAAAACATTACCTCTTACCCTATTGCTACAGGCCTTGCTTACAAAAAAAAGGCAATCTAAAAATCGGACAAAGGAATTCTAGTATATAAGTCACCAACCAGCTTGAAGCATTTGATAGACACAATGTGATACCTTATAAATGCTGGCATTTTTCTAAGGGCATAGCGTACTCATGTTTACATGTAAGTACTGTTAGCTTTACATATAGGGGAGAGATGGTGGAACATGAACGTATAGAGGTACCGTGCATCAAGTTCTGTTCTTTTTCATGTGAAAAGTCAGGGGAGTAAATTTTGTCTGGGTGTGCTGGGTAACTAAGGGAAGGGTCAGTGTTACCTTCTTCAGCACTAATGTAAACATAAACAGGAGGGAAGAGAAGGGCATCTGCTGGGATTAGTTTACCAACTCTTTAATTGTAGTTTTCATTTTATGCCTTACTGTGATGGATGTCACAGTTGCTTTATAAGATACTTGCTTTTGATATATTGGATGTTTTATTATCAGTGTAGGCTGAGTTCAAGGGAAAAGGGTTTGGAATAAGAATGATCCCTTTGGAGACTAGTGATGCTTAAGATACATAAAAAATAAATGGGCAAAGAAATAACACACTGTTGTTGAATGCATGTCTTCCACTGCCTGTGACTGCTTACTATTGGTGGCATTGATAGCACCCTGCTGTCAGTGCCTGCTGATGAGCACAAGAGGTATAGCTTTGTGCTCCCATGATGAGCTTCCTAAAATGCTCGTTTAATGTTAGCGATTTAAAAATTTGTCCCCTGATGAAACGAGACTTAAGTAAGTATCCTTAAGTACTTTATTACCCTGTGTTCCAGCTGTCAAGCAGTAATGGAATATCAGCAAATGGTCTGTGGAATTAAGATGTTTATCTCCAGGAATTAAGATGCATATGATGAGAGAAATAGCTTTTGAGACTTGAACTTGACATGAATATAGGACAAATTTAGTAGACTGATACCAGGTGTATGTGGCTGTACTAAGTTGAGCTACGAAAACTTCCAGAAAAGCAGATTCCTTTTCCCCCTTCCCTTTACTAGCATAGCAAGGATATAAAATTCATGCCCCCTAGCTGTCAAAAATGAGTTGACTGAACTTCTGCTATGTTGTACAGCTGTGAGAGCAGTTTCTTGTCTGTCAAGACAGCTTATGCTTCAGACATAACTGAAATTGTCTGTGGAAGAGATTCTATTGCAGTATCCTCAATTTCCCCTGGAAGGCTTGACTTCAGCAGCTCTGCTGACATAGCTGTGTGTGCTTAAAGTTCAGTGTTAGTCTTCTGAGACCCCTGCTTAAGTTGTAAATCCCTTACATGCTTCCTGCTGTAGTGGCTTGCCAAATGGATTTAGTGCTTTTCTGAATGTAAAAGAGGGAAGAGGTGTGAATTTGTAGTGCTCTGATACAGTTTTGCCTCCTTGATGACCTTTTCCCAGCAGAAGACAACAATGGTGTGTTTCAGTGAAAAGTACATTCATTCTTTTGGTGTGTGCCCATGTGTGCAGCAACTTAGTTTTCTCTGAAAACATACAAAAGATGAGGTGATGCCTCATGATAGCACGAGAATCTGCACGTGGAGTTAGTGGTTAAAAGCTGAGTGTCTGGACTTGGCAGCTGTAGCATGTTTTACCTCTTTTTGTAGGCAAGATCTTAATTGTCTTTCCTGCCTCAGAAATGGTAGGTACAGGATAAAGTGAACTTTCACTTAGCTGCAAAGTCAAGAGAAGGAAAAAAGGTATATTTGAAGCATCATTATATCCAACAGTTGACTGGTTCTGAAAGCTGTCAACATATAGCTAAGCCTGCTTGTCTCAGAGTACTGTGTAACTTAAAGCACAAGCATGATAAGACTTGAGTATTTGTTCCTGCTTTCTGATAGAAGCTTAATTTGAGAGATACATTAAACATTCTTCAGTTAAAAGAAGTCTTTTCACCGACTGTCACACAGATTCCAGTCTTTTTGTGTACTACCAGCACATCTGTACTTACTGATAGAACTTGGAATCAAGCAGACTGCTTTTTCTCTGTTGTAGTACATGAGCAACGTGGACTCATGGTGTAAAGCCTGTGGTGAAGTGGAGCTTCCCTCAGAACTGCAAGATTTAGAAGATGCTATCCATCATCATCAAGGGATCTATGAGCATATTACCTTGGCTTACTCTGAGGTGAGTTTATTGTTTGTTTTGTTGGGTTGCTGACTTGATAAAATGGTGTAATGCGTTAAGTCTTCTCCTTAATCTGCTGAAAGAAATTTAGAAGTCAGGATGGAAGCATGCAACCCATGCAGCATATTAAGTATGTTTCAATTTGTGTTTACGTATTATGACCTTTTAATAGCAGTACATTGCTATAATTTAAACACTTAGTTGGAAGGAAGCTACTTGGGTATTCTTTGAGAAAGTACTCTGTTGGCATGGATTGTTTTAAGTGTGTTTTGAAAATCTCTCTCTAAAATTGCTCACAAAAAAGGCTTAACCTTCAAAGAACATCACTTGACAAGCTGGAAGTCAATATACTTAGTTCTGTCAACCTCAAAGACACTTAGATGAGCTAGCATGCCTATGTAGTGAGCTTTCATATGGTTAGCATATCCTATTCTGCTCTGATCTTGGGTTTTGCACACAATGAAGGGATAATATTTCTTAGTATTTCTAATAGCTGTATTTACAGCGTAAGATAAAATGCTTATTCTGAAGGTGACTTAGAAAGTGATGACTAGAGTAGCTATTATTTTTATTCAAATTTTGAGTTCTCTCATGTGCTTCAGTTAGCTGAAGTGAGAAATTAAATGGGTATTGACTACTACGTTGGCTAAAAGGTTCTTTCTGTATTTCCTGTGCAGCTTCTTGTGCTTTGTTTTTCTAGGGTTCTTCTCATCAGAGGGTAAAATTATTTTTCCTGTTAAATTAGATGGCTGCTACTCTGGATTAAGTACAGCAGTTTCTGTTCTCATGAAAGTTGCATGCAATTGTGCATGTGATTAAATCATGGTTAAAAAAATACTTAGTGGACACAGGATATTTTTAACTGTAGCTTTCACCTCCTTTTAAAAGGAGCTTATGTGAAATTGAATTAATGGTTGTGGTTTATATGCTGTATTAAAGATAAAACTTCTGGTGAGCCAGCTTTATTCATTAGTGCTGGTGATTGATTTTACGGTTAGTACATCAAAACTGGATTTTTTAAATATCTGCCATCTTTTATTACCATAACTCAGATGTCCAGAGTTCATGAATTGTTATTATTTTGTCTAAAACACACACTGATATCCCCCTTCCTGTTATATAACCCCTTACTGTGTCAGTTGATCTAATTACATACAGAAGCACACCTTTGCTGATAAACCTTGTGACCTTACTGCATTCACCTTTTTTAACTCGTTCTGAGAACATATTTTGTGGGTTAGTTTCTTTTCTTCATTCTGACTTCTCTTCATTGGGAAGATCCCTTTGTAAAATGGGGCAGATGCAACATGTTCACATCAAGAGAGGAAACCCAAGATGCATGTTCCATGTCTGTGTTATAATAAGAAGGTTAAGTGTCGCAAGAATAATGATTATAAATTATTGAAATCTAAGAAGTGAGACTTTCTTATGTGGTTTTGTTTGTTTGGAATTGGTGTTTTTGTGGGTTTTTCATCAGGGATGTGACTGGATTAGAGCCTGCTGTTAAGCGTAAATAAGTACTGTGGATCACATGTTAAGTTCCATTTGTTCCTGAAGATGCGTTATGAAAACAAATTAGATGGGTACATTACAGGGTTGCTGTGGCATTTGATTTTGGGATAGCTAGAGATTGTAACCAAGTCTTCACTGGTACTGCTTAAAAAAGGAATCTGACACAAGGTGCCTTTCTTGTGGTTTCTGTTTATTACTTTTCCGCATTTTGTGAAGCAGTTGTTTTGGCTTTAGCAACCAGAATTGGTGCAGAAATAATAGTTGTATGTGTATGTACAAGTCCTTTCTCCTTGGCACAGAAGGGTTTATTTTGCCTTATTTAAACGCTCGCTCCGTTTTGAAGATTGAGGCAGTTGTCTTTCTGTGAAGGTACTACAGGACTGTTGCTTATCATTATTAGATGTATGACTTCATTTGTGCTACCACATGGAGCCCCTTTCATTTTGTGATGAATGAACAGTGGAAGGAGAGAGAGAGGAGCACAGTGGAAATTACAACACTTTGTCATGCATTGTAGATTACAATGTCTTGACAACATGACTTGGTTGCAAGGTAGAAGACAGTAATTTTAAAAGAGTAAATGCTTTTAAGATTAGATAGTCTGATTTTACTAAAGATAATTACTGCATATTGCTAGAAAAGTAACTGTTGAGTTTACAGGCTTGGGTAGCTGGTGTGCTTGAAAATCCAGTAGCTGTGCCTTAAGTGAAATCATCAAACAGCTGGAAAGGAGAAAAACTCTAAAGACAAAATGTACGCAGTCATTTGTTTGTAAAGCTGCTAAACTAATCAGATCAAGGGGATGTCACAATTAATTATTTTTCCCCTAAATTTCATAGACTCTGGCTAGATAATTAAAGTCCATTACCTTCAAATATTTAAGACTTGATAACTACTTTGGATACCAAAAAACAAACTAATTGTTATAGTATCTACAGTGGATTCTTTTTCTGCCTGACTTGACATTATAATTACTTTTCCAAGTGAGCTTCATTGTTACTGTTGTTATATTGTAATAAAGAGAAAAACTTAAATTGGAACTGGGGAATAAACTCACTTGCAAAGTAATAATTAGAATTTTTGTTCTGATCTGTTCGACTACTGAGTAGTGAATTTCATACATGCCAAGCTTTAGTGAAAGTTGTTGAAGACAGCCACTGGGGAAAGGACTTGACAAATTTTCTGACATGGTGTTGATATGACAGATTCAAACTGCTGTTTTCTCTTCAGTCTTGTGGGTTTGGGATGAATTTTTCCTGCCTGTTTGATGAACTACTAGAGAAGTTCTTTACAGTTAGCTGAATTGTAACAGTTCTCTGAGCTTCATGCTTAAAATGACAGAATAGATAAACAGCAATGAAAAGCGATTTCAACAGCCATGTCAAGTGCTAAACATTAATAATGGCCAGATAAGATGAGATTATTGCTTTTTAATTAGCCTGAAAGGTAAATCTGAATTTTACTGTGGTTTGATTTAGAGAAGACAACAATTAGAAGTGACTAATGTTTCTTGTCAGCATCAATAGTTAAATGTGTTGTAGAAAAGTGTATCTTTGTGTGCTGCGTGGAAAGGTTTTAAGTGATTTAATCAAGTTTTCAGTTTGCCATAACAATGTTTTGCCTTTGGCTTATCAGTAGCAGGAATAATTTAGAAGCTGTAAATTGTGTCACATCAAATCATGTCTTAAGTTTATATCTGTTGGTCTAAACATATTTATCTAATGAATATTAACCTCACTGTCTACCTTTACAGCAGATAGGGAGAGATGCTTCTGGAAAGATAATTCTTGGCTAGTGCTTAATGTTAGGTGGCTTGTTTGCTAGAGAAAATGTTGAAGAATGTTTATTCTAAGTTAGATTTCACCTGTTAAAAAAATGACAACTTCAAAGTAAAAGCACTTGTAGGAAATCAAAAAATTGAAAGACAGACTGTTACTTAGAAGAATGCTTCTTCTTTAAAGTTGTCTTATGTAGAGGGAGAATATACTCTTTTTTTTTTTTCAGGCTGCATGGAATCATGCCTAGAATAAAAGAAAATAAAAATCTTCATTGCTCTTCTCCAAGTTCGTAATGAGATCAAAAATGCAGATCTGGGGAGAGAGGGTGAGGAATGAAAGGATAATGTAACAAGCTTTTATCAATATAAGTAATTCTTGATCCTTTCTGCTGGTCAGGTGAGCCAAGATGGAAAGTCACTTCTTGACAAACTTCAGAGACCTTTGACTCCTGGGAGTTCTGATTCCCTCACTGCTTCTGCCAACTACTCAAAAGCAGTTCATCATGTTCTGGATGTCATCCATGAAGTTCTACATCACCAGCGTCAATTGGAAAATATTTGGCAGCATCGAAAGGTCCGTTTGCATCAGCGGCTTCAGTTATGTGTTTTTCAACAGGATGTTCAACAGGTAGGTTTTATTTCATGTGGTCTATCTAAATGCCTTTTGTTACTCTGTCAGCCTGTGATTTCTTGGTTATTACATTGACAGGTGGGGTTTTATTTGCTGAACTCCCTATTCTTTCATCCAGCATTTGAATTGCTTGAATTGACTGATTCCAAGTTATGTGTGTTATCACAAAATACTTGCTGTTATGAATAGAAATTATATCTGTAAGATAGCTCTGCTTACTTTTTTTTTTAATTTACCTCTTTATTTACTTCAAGAAAATATTTTTATTCTAGATAGGTATTCTGAACTTGTGCTGGAACCTAGTATTTATGTTCTAGATAAAATTATAAACTTGAAACGTCATAAAGACTTTTAGGAGTAACATGCAAAAAAAATATTACAGAATTATAGAATAGTTTGGGTTGGAAGGGACATCAAAGATCATCAAGTTACGAACTGCCATATTTTTACTACTAGGTGATATCCATCAAAGTTCATAACTAGGTACAGATAGACATATCTCTGACAGGATTTTAGCATGAAAAGGTAAAGCTGTAAATAATTGCTTTATTGATGGATTTTTCAAAAAACAGAAAAGCTTAGCCTTGCACTACAGTTGACAGCAACATTAGAAATTTATTCCTCAACAGTTCATAAAAATGTGAAGATGGTCAGCAGTTGCTGATCATGTTCTTACATTTCTGTGTAAAAGTGTTCACAAATCAGGAAACAATTAATGGGTTTCTTAGACGGCCACTCATACATTCTGGCTCAACTTGTTTGTTACTCTTTAAGCCAAATTTCTTGCACTTACCTGTTCCAAGAAGCTGAAGAATGTGAGCGGTTGAGAAGGAAAGAAGTATCTTTGTCAATTACTGTAAATTACTGACATCTGGTTAATTCAGGCAGCCAATGGGGAGAGTGAGCTTACTTCTATACCCAGTGTCTTTCTCTTCCTGTAAATTAGAAAGTGGTTTAAAAATACTTAAGCACAGAATGTGTAAAATTATTAAGGCTTTACTATGTAATTTTTGATGTATAAAAATTTGTATCTTGCAAAGCAGGCAGTTATCAAACAATCAGAGGTGACAGAAGATGCGGATAGGCATGAAAAAGGTCAGCCAACAATAAAAAAGAAAAGAAACCAGAGACGATGTTATGAATTATCAGAAAAGGACATATAGAACCAAGCTGTTATGCCCTTGTATAAATCCTTGGTTAAGATTGCTACATAAATAATAGCTTGTCATAGGAATCTAGTTCTGGCACTTAAATAAGTAGTCAGTGAAAGTCACTTGTCAACTCATGAGGTACAGTCCACAAATGAATCGCCTCTTAAAAGACTTTGTCAGGCGTCTTCAGAAACTGAAACTAACATGGTGGTTTGTGTCTTGTGGATAAAATTATAAGTCCTCTTAGTTGGCCTTATGCCATCAAGTCCAATAGGTCCATGTCATTCTTGTGCTGAGGGCTCCAGAGCTGGACACAGTACTCCAGGGGGGGTCTCAGAAGAGCAGAGCAGAGAGGCTGAATCACCCCTCTTGACCTGCTGGCCACAGCTTTGCTGATGCAGCCCAACATATGGTTTGCCTTTGAGACTGCAAGCACACGTTGCTGGGTTATGTCCAGCTTTTCCACAGAGTTGATCTCTATTACAGTCTGTATTGATGATGAGGACTTTCACAGCCTAAGTGCAGCACCCTGCACTTGTTCTTGCTGAACTTCATCAGTTTTGCATGGGCCAACCTCTCCAGCCTCTTCAGCCTCTGCATGACATTCCATCCCTCTGGCTTGTCAACTGCACTCATCTTGCAAACTTGCTGGGGGTACACTCAACTCCATTGTCTGTATTATCTATGAAGATAGTAAACAGCACCGGTCCTAGCACAGATCACTGAAGGACACCACTTGTCACTCCTCTCCCTTTGAGCACTGAGCCATTAACAGCTATCTACTGGATGTGACCATCCAGCCACAGAAATAAAAAGCACCAGCTTTCTGTCCTGTATAGGAAAACTGCTTATAGAGGGGCTTTCTGAATCAACAAAAACTGATTTTTTTGTGTGATCTGTGTGCATGAAGCATTTTGCAACTGCTAAATTCATGGAGCAAATAGCACATGAACTACAAAAAATAGTAGGTAATATGTGAATTACAGCAAACCTGACATTGATATGTAAAAAACGATTATCTTGTTAAACTGAACAGAATGCTGAGTTTCACCCTAGGCAGCAGAAGCAGGTTCCTAGTTAAGCTGTGTATTACAAAAAAGAGGGATTTTATATGTATATAAAAAATGGATGTTTTGAAGTTGGAAATAATCCCTCTAGTGTAAAAATGCTATAGAAGTATAATTTTATCTTTGCAAATGAGAAGGATTACCAATAGGATAATATATGCCAACCTTTCACCTAAGGAAAGGAAGAGAGCTGCCTCCAAGTGTTTTGATATGCAACAGTTATGCAAACTTGCAATAGCAACATGAAAGAGCAAAATCAGTCATAAAGATAATCTTTCTGGTAACATGATACTGTTGACACTCCTACGGTGAAAGTTTTGGACCCTAAAAAACACTGATGGCTTGTAAGCCAGAGATCCATAAACATACTAGTAGTTTTTTTCATTTAAAAAAAAACAAAGCACATTTATTAGATCTTTACTGACCTTGTGTTTCCTCTCTGTCCATTCTGTGTAACTGTGCTGCTTCCCTTTCCTTGATCTTCCTACATCAAAAATTCCCCCTGTGGTTTTTGTTGTAGCAGTTGTTTGATTCTGGCTTCACTGATGAGGGGCAGATCAAGAATGCTTGTGCCTTGCTCATCATCAAAATGATTTCACTCCATGATTCTCTTGTGGCTTTTGGAGGTGGTTCCAATGTAATTTTTTTTTTTTGAGGAGAAATTGTTTCCCCATTTTAACTATATGAACATGCTCCTTTGGAATATTAAGTGAATGCCAAGTAAGTGGTGGAGATGGGAAAATTGAGTGTGTGCACAGTAGGAAAAGGGGTGGGGAATAAGGACTAGATTACAGTGTGGAAACATGAGTGAATATGAGCACTTTGAATCTACATAATATAAGATTGTTTATTTCTGTTAATGGTATATGCAATGCAGAATATTTTGTACTGCATTTTAAATGAGCACTGAATTTGTCAAGATGAAGTTGTCTTTCCATAGTTATTTCTTCTATCATATATTCAGTACTGGCACTAGAAACATTTTTCTAGTTCCTGTATTAGGCATAAGGATGATTCTCCTCAGACTCCAGTTAAAGCTTAATTACATCATTAAGCAACTTACTTCAGTGGAAGACAGTATTATTCAGCCTTTCACTGAAAAGTATTGAGCATCTCAAACTCAGAGCTACCAAAAAGAATTTCATGTGCCTTCATTATCAGTAGAAGAGTCCTTAGTAGTTTGGTATAATGGTTTCTGTAACTCTTACCTCTCCAGAAAGGGAAAGAAAATGTATCAATGAAGAGCACTGAAATGCTATTATCAGTGCCAGCTAATGGTATTATCCTTGGGTCTATTTGGTGTGCAAAAACTGTCACTGATGGACAAGAGCTTGACTTTGCTTTTGTGTGCTGTGAAAATCCCAAAGAAGTGGAATTTCCTGAGTACTTCTTTCAGTTTTGCTGGTGAGAAGAACTGAGCAATAATAAGATTTGTGTTCATACTGATTTCACTTAAAAGCAGCAACATTTGTTTAGAAACTGGTCTATATCATGATCTATGTCCTGGATTTCTGTGACCATTTCTTCTCTTGAGAAAGCTACCAAACATTCTCCCTGGACTGCTTTCTGCTTTTCCTACCATGCTTTCTGAGACAGATTTGTTATAACTGTTATAGTTATAACTGTTAGTAGTTTCCAGAGTCCAGTTTAATTCCTGTCACAAAAACATGTCTCTTTTTAGCATTTTTTATAACATGAAAGGCAAAATAGTCTCCTGAAACTCAAAAGCATTGTTAATATTAACTTTACAAATAACTATTTTTCTCTCCTTGCTCTACATCTTCTGATCATTGCTTTCCCTTGAAAGAAACAAATGAAACACACATTAGTCTAAAACACAGTAAAATTTCTTTGGCAATATTTGTGAGGAAAAACAAAGATTGCACTACTATTGGTGATTTGTGATGGCTCTTTTATATAGTGTTACGGGAATGTTGGCTGCTTTGAAGATGTCTAGTAGGTGAGCATTTGCAAACCAAAGAAGATTCTAGCAATGAAGATAAATGAAAAAAATATCAACGTAATGGTTTCATTTTGTCTACGAAAGAAAGCATCGATCTTTCATATGAGACTAGTGTATGGGATTATACATATTGGATGTTAACTGTGAAGGGGATGTTACAGGAATGGTTCTCAAGTCTGTTTGGAAGGAAAGTCTTTAGTTAAAGTGTCAAATGCTTTCAATATAGGTGAAGGGGAAAAAACCCCACACCCAACTTCGGCAGAGTAAAGGACAATTGTAGATCAGAAAGGAAAAGGTATGGGTTTCCGGTGGCTAAATTAAAAAAGAAACTAAATACCCAGATGTGGAAAAAAAAAGAACATTAGAGTTAAATGTCAGGTAAAGTACTCCACACCACTTCATAAACACTGTTCTTCATATGCAGTTGCCTTTAATTCTGAACAGTATTCTCAAACACTTAAGTGTCTTACAAAGAATTACATACCATATGCATGCTGGGTAATGAAGGAATTAAGATATTGCTAAGATGTATTAGTTTGAAGAGAGAGCATATGTTTTTGTTAATTCGCTCAACAGAATCTTAGTATGTGAGAGGTAATCCTTTGTGTTAACAAGCAAGAACTAATTACATGTACAGTTTTTACTGTTTATAAAGCTGTCAGCCCCAGCCATAGTGGTAGAAACTTTCATGTCCCTAAAATGTCTTTCATTCCTCCCTTTTATCAGCTCCATGACTTACAACTTAAGTGTTCTCTCTGTCTCATGTTTTGTGGTGATGCTTTTTTGTCTTATAATGATTTATAATGATATTGTGTTAGTTAAAAATTGTACTACTGAATCTTTCTTATGGACTTAATAATATGCAGTAGGAAAAGTGACTTCTCATTGAAAATAAAGCTTTACTGTGTTACCAGCACTGTTGGGGAATGTTCGAAATTCGTTAGTGTTCCATTACAAAAATGTCAGCTGAAGGCAGAAACGGATTTCAGAGACCCTCACAAGGGGTCTAGCCACTTGGATCAGATTGCTGTCAAGTTGATGAATGGGTAGAAATGAGGTTGTCCTTGGTAAGCTTCAAAATAAACATATAATCTTAAATTATAAGATTTAGCTAATTTGAGCTAGTTATTACCTTGAGAAAAGCTAATGAGATGTAATTAATGTCCTTTGATCGCAAAACTGTGTTTTAATCCAGCAGTACCTTATAAGCAGTCTCTTTACAGCTTCTTAGTTTGTTGAATAGTCTTTAGCGCATTAACCTAGAGTGTGTATGTGTCTTTTCTGTACCACAGGTGTTGGATTGGATTGAAAACCATGGAGAGGCCTTTCTTAGCAAACATACTGGAGTGGGAAAATCTTTGCATCGGGCCAGAGCTTTGCAGAAACGACATGAGGACTTTGAAGAAGTAGCACAGGTAAAAACAATCACATGTAGGACCCCTGTGCTTGTCATTGAAAGATATGAAAAATATCTTTCAATAATATGGCACTGAAGGACTCTGCTATAAAAAGTTCAGATTTTTGCTTCTGTTGACAGCTTTTGTTTCATTTCTCCTTTTCACTCCAGCTTCAATAAGAAAGTAGGAGCCTTGAAGGCAAACAGAGCTGTTGCGGCTATAATTATTTACTATTACTTTCAAAAGCCTGCTTCCAAATGCTGAGTCACAGAAGAATAAAGTAACCTAATTCCATAGTATTCTAGTATTTAAACTTTTGTGCAGATGATGAGAGAGGGTGGAGGTGAATTAAAAGCCTGCTTCCTGACTGTAAGCTTGGGAGCTCCCAAATTCCCTCATCAGCCTGATGGAGAGGAGGGGAAAGGTATTACTAAGAAATGGCCAACCTGGTATTACTAAGAAATTACTAAGTTGGCCAACCTGGTTTTAGTTTTTTCTTTAAATGCAGTTGAGGCTGTATATGTCCTCCTGTTTTGGATCACTGATAGCAACGTTTTTTCTGTAAGAAGACTCTAGTTTTAGCCTTAAGAAGCACTGATGATAGGAGTTAAAACCACCCTTTTCTGTGAAAAGGAGTCAAGTAGAAAGAAATAAAGATTCTCAGAAACACAAGGAGCAGAAAAAGAGGAATTTGGTTTAAGTATTAGCCTCATAAAGGGGATGTGAGAAGTATAAAACCCATGAGAAGATGAAGGCTAGAATCTTCCTCATTGTCTGTCCAGTCTTAATGATTGCTAAGAGTAAGCATTTTTAAGATTTATCAGGAAAAATCTCATTAAGCTAGGGTTCATACAGTGATCCTTCGGAATTTTCTAGTAATATGACTTATGTTTTGTCTGTGGTGTAATGCAGGAGCTGACACCTGTTATGGTGGATGCATTAGATTGCCTGTTTAATGGATGATTAAGGTCTTAATACAATTTTATTATCATTATAGTTTTGAAGTAGTTTGGTGACTGAAGACTTGAAAAAGCTTCAGAAAGCTTTTTTGATATTGATTTCCTATAAAACTCTCCAAAATTATGAACATTGTTAGTTTCTTATAGATACATGTTCAATTTTCCATATGCACATGTAATACTTCATTTTTAGTAAAATCTATAATATTTTCCATGTGGAAATACTTATTTTTCTGGGTCAGACAAACAAGAATCTATTTCTGTAAGACACTTAACAAAACCTGAATGATCTCATACTTAATACTGTGTTATTTGAGTAAAGAAGAAAAAAGTGTGTAACCAAAGGGAATGAAGTGTCTAGAACTGTAAGTGGAATGTAAAAAAAGCATCTTGTTAATTCGCATGGGACTTCAAAGTAGAAGGCTGTAAAGCTTGTACTTAGCAAAAACTTCCTGAAACTTAATGTTACTGAAGTGATCTCTTTGGGGAATGGGTGGAATTTCTGTTTTTGGATTTACTGAAAACTTAGACTGGTCAAAGAACTTAAATATGCTACAGGGGACTCTCTTCCACGGATAGAAGGGTGGACAAAATTATCTAATAAGTTGGGTTTTTTTCGTCTGTAACTCTTGAATGTGTAGTAACTGCCAAGAAAGGCACACCCTCTGAGTTGTTCCTTGTTCTAAAATCAAAAGCGAGCAGGCATCGAAAGTCTTTCTTGATGATGTTGTAAGGAGGGTTACGTTCAAGTACAAGAGAGCAAGCCACAGTCCTTGTTAAATCATGTATAACTTTGGGCAGATTAGTTGTCTACTTACATTTCTGGTTGACCCAGATCTTTGTTGTGTTACAGTTTGGGATTGCTCTGTTGTTTTGGTTTTTGTTGTGGAGTTTAGTTTTTTTTTTCCTTTACTCTGCCCTAGGCCAAATCAGGGGATTTCAGTCAGCTCTTGATAGAAGCTGAGGGAAAGCAGTGTCAAGTGACATGTAAGTGATATGGCAATGTTTTATCAAATGCGAGGAGCCAGCAGTTCCTGATAAAAGGAGGAGCAGTTCTGAGGGGAGCAAGAATCATGCAGTTTTTCTTCCCTTCTTCCTCTCTCGTTCTTCTTTTAATGTGAATGAGATGCCAGTTCCTTAACAGCATCCAAGAGTTACTAATATAACCTGTGTGTTGAATAGAAAAAAACATTCCAGTATCAGTGGTCTATGGGCTTCCAAGCTATTCACTTTTAAAATTTGTGGGATATTAAGGCTTCCTTTGGCACTTTTTGTTACCACTACAGAAACACTAGGTGGTCAAAACTTAATCAATAATCCTCCCTAAATTTTGATATATTGACATTCATGCTATACATCAACACTTTGAGTGGAACCCACTAATGTAAGATTGTGTTGATCTTTTCATGTGGAGCCTGTCCAGTTCACTTTCTACTTTCCCTTCTTTTTTTCCCTTCTCCCTGTGATCATCTTTGTAATCTTAAGACCAATTAGTCAAAGTGTCAAAGGTCCAAATTTTGACACAGCTAATTAATTTATGGAGGTGAATTTTCAACCTAGAAGAATTAGATGCAGGCCAGGAATAGTAGGGTTGTACTTCCTTTTGCATTTTTGTAAGAAATTCCAAGTCAGCTTCTGCTGTTTCGGCTGTGATTAATGTCAGTGACAGTGGTCTATGCTCAAAAGACATGAAAGTAATGGCAAGAGTAAATTAGTGGAATCTTTTTCCACAGGTAAGTTCTTTTCTCCATGTATAGACTGGATGTGAATAAAACCCTGAAATCTGTGTAGGCGACACACAAAAAAGGTTCTTCCAAGTGTCATTTAGATATATGTATAATTTCCCTGCAACCACCTCCTTTAAGGTTATTAAAAAAGCTTGTTTGGAACTGGTTCTTAACTTGTAATACATCAGACTGAAGGTCTTAGATTATCTTGTGGCCATCACCAGATGCATAAAGGCTTTAAGTTACCTTCCGCCTTCCAATTGTCTGTTCTGTGTCTGAAACTGAAGGATGCATCAGAATGAGTGTTTAATAGTCTGTTATGGTCTTTTCTTCCCCTAATTAAGCTAGCTACTTTTTGAACCTGTTTATGCACTTGGAACGTGTGTTGGGTCCTGTGGCAATGAGTTACACAATTTAATTGCACCTTAGATGAGAAGGACTTCTACTTTTTTGTTTTAAATGCATTGTCTGATGCTTAAACATGATAGCATCCACTGTGTTTGATGAATAATCTATCTTAATTTTGTCTGCTTTTATAATTTTTATACCTGCTGTTAATCTTCCCCCACCCATGTGTGTGTCTCCCCCTCTGCAGTGCAGTAAACCCCAGTTTGTGTGACTCAGTCACTTGCTTCTGTTACTGTATTTATTGTCAGTAGTACTCATTTCTGCACCAGGATGTTAAATTTAACCTTTCATTTTGTCATGATGTGTCACTTTATATGATTTCTAGAAATAGCGTTTGTTTTTTCTGAAGACTAATGTAGTGAAGGTTTCTCAACAGAAGACTGGGAAAGTGATGGGCTGTGTTGTTGGGAAAGGTGATAAACTCTCCATTATGGAGAGTCTCTTGGCATTTTGGAGGACAGTACCTTTTAGGGACACCTTGGGGCACAGAGGAAAGGACCAGAAGAGTTCTTAGAGCTCTTACTAGGTGGATAATTTTCCCCTGGGATTTTTTTGGAAGGATGTGCTGGTAGAGATATTTTGAGGAATTATCTGTTTCAAACCTATGTTGAATTTGTGAAGAGTGCTTTATCAACTTAGAAAACCAGCACAAGCAACTTCAAGGGAGAACTCACGCTCTTTCTGGCTGATCTGGGTGGCTGCCCTTTGGGACCAAGATTTTGAAAATCTCCACATTAGCTACTTTTTTCCTCCAAACATTGTTTACGAGCAAGCAGAGTTGGTAAAGGCAGTAGTTAGCACAGCATGCCTCTTTGCTGTGAATTTTATTCCAAAGGGCAGTTATTATCTACCAAGATAAATATTTACATTATATTTCAGCTTTTCTCGGATGAGAAATTTTAGTGAAAATGCATGTCTGCTGTTAAGGTTTGAGAATCTTGGCCCTTTTTGAAGCAGTATCTAGGTTGTGATCATTTCTAAGCACAGGCAGTTCACAATCCAGTTTACAGAACAAGTCTGATGTTCCTGGGCCTGTGTTAAGCAGGAGATACTCCTGGAATTCATAAGCAGCACTACATTCATTAAAAGGAGGAACTTCTTTTCCAGCCATCTGCAGCTGCTTGTGGTTCTCTGGATTGATGAAGTAGTTGTTTGAGAAGGACCTTAAGGCTCTTCAGCCTTGCCTCTTGAAGATTTGTGAGCTCCAACTGTGAAAGAACAAACAGCAAAGCACAGATTAGAGAGTGTTCTGGGCCAGTGTGGCCTCAGCCAACGTTCTGGAGTGCAGACTAGTGAGGTCCCCACTGAAAGGTATAAGTTTGTTAGTTTCTTCAGACTTTCCCAGGAAAGCTGGAGAGGAGTTCTCTACCTCTCCATGCAATTAAAAAGCAGAATGGCTAAGATTCACATAGGTAAAATCAAATAGCAGCATGTATTGAATTCCTCAATTATGAAGATCGTAATAAATGAAGAGAAGCTCCTTCCCCCCTCAATATAAAAAAACTGTGCTGAGTCATAATTTGTTCTGGGCTTTGTTGGTAATTTACTTGAGACTCTGTAGGAAACGTCTTATTTCCTTTCCCTTAGTTGAGTTTTAGGGCTGGGCTTGGATTTAACTTTTGGAAGTTTTATTACATTAATTAGAGGTGTGATACTGTATGGCAAAGAATATACTTGCATAGACCTAATTTCTCTTGACAAGCCTGATACAGTTGTGTGGTTGGGAGAAGATTGAAGGGCAAAGTGGAAATTAGAAAGGTGTATTTATATTGTCAGCATTTATTTTTCTTATAATCTGTGGTGCAAACTTGTCAGGGGACCTGATGTAGTGACATAAGCAAAACTTCTTTAGTATAGACCAGAGGCCTTTTTGACCTCATTTTCATTAGTGAGGTGGCTTTAAAATCTGCCGTCTGAATTTTCTTTCACTTAATCCTGTGAAACTGACTTATGTCTCTACAGAACACATACACCAATGCAGATAAGCTCCTAGAGGCAGCTGAACAGCTCGCTCAGACTGGGGAATGTGACCCGGAGGAAATTTATCAAGCTGCCCATCAGCTTGAAGACCGGATACAGGATTTTGTCAGGCGTGTGGAGCAACGCAAGATCCTGCTGGACATGTCTGTGTCCTTTCACACTCATGTTAAAGAGGTAAAACTGCTGTTGAGTCATAGTCATAAATTTAAGCCTTAAAACTGATACTATCCAGTGTTGCTTTCATTGTTTGAACCTTGCCATAAAAAGTCACAAAACCCCTGTTGTTTGATGAGTTTTAGTTTGTAATTCACTTCTGGTAGGTGATGCTGGTATAGGATGGTTGTTTTGTTTATGTTTTTTTTTTTAATTATTATATGTCTCTTAACTTCCTTACTTTCACAAGTAGCTTCTACCTTCTTTGTTGTACAAATATACATGCTTAGTCAGGGGGAAGAAGGGAGGGTCAGATCAGACAACTGATACAGCAAAAAGACACCATTGCACATTACAAGGGAGGGGGAGAGATAACTGTGCACTCTGGTTTTTTTAAAACCCAACCAGCTCTCCAGTGCAGTTAACTGAGTGATCAGCAGACACATGGTTATACTGACATGGTTCAGGAAACTAAAATGCATGTCAGAAGCACAAGGCTACTTACGGTATTCTGTTTAAGCTTTTCTGCTGTGTGGAGGGAAGAATTTAATATGCACACTTAGCTAGTTAAGAGACAAGTTCAAGTAGTAGGATACTACACTAAATCTGGAGAGGGATGCTTCAGTTGTTAGTTAAACAAACAAAAAAAAGCCATATCCTAAAAAAATTTCCCAAACCAGGAAATCCCTTAACAAATAAAAATTAAATACTTCCAGCATGTTTTGCCTTTTCAGTGCTCAGGGTAATCTTTGCTTCTTATATCTTTTTTGTGTTTTCCTGGTCTAAAAAGTATGCATAAAGGATACAAATCCATTGATGTGTGACAGTTTGGAGGGAGTCACAGTCCTGAGAAAAGCTGTTGATCATAGTTCTTACCTGTATTGAGACTTTGGAACTTGGTTCCAATACCCATCCAATCCCTTGTTTTTTTGTAGTGTGATTTTTTGTTCCGTTTTCCCAGAAATACTTCATGTTGATTGAATGCTCCTCATCAGGGTGAGATCATTCCAATGCTGCTTCTCCTTTGTAGCTTTACTCAACACACAATTTTCCTTCAATTTTTCCAAGCTTCCCTAGGAAGCATCAGCCCTGTAGTGTCTGTTCAGTACTATTACTCTGTTCACGTGTAGTAAATCAGCATAGTTTCTACTTTGAGAAACTTCATACTTGACACAAAGGCAGTAAATCAGTTTGACACGTTTCAGAGGTAACAGACTTTTGCTCTGTAAGTGCATAAAGCAGCTGTGTAGTATTGGATGCATCGGCCTTTTCCATTGTATCTGGGAATTGCTGGCTGCCTTTAACAATTCCCCGAGTTCTGTGGCCAGATGGCTAGAGGTTGATAGAACTCCTTCTTAGCTTCCTGTGGATTATAAACACCAAAGAAACAACATACAAGTTTCCAGATTCCTCCTAGACTAATTTCAATAGACCACATTTCTCACTGAGGGGAAAAAAAAAGAAGGACATCTTGAGAGAAAAGAGAAATATTATATGGTATTGCCATTGCTCATTTTGCTTAATGGTGGTCACAGAAAATCGGTTGCTTTCTATATACAAATTGTGTTCCCATTCTGTTATGTTACTCCTAGTTTCAAGCTTGTGTAGTTGTGAACTTTGTTTTTCAGCAATCTGAGAATTTTCCTTTTGCAACTCAAATTTTTCAGTGAGTTTTGTACTGTAGTTAAGCTGTACCCTGATAAGTTTTAAAAATGTTTAGGATCATAAATAGTCCTATCAGAGTCTTTACATTAAAAATACTGTGTTAGTTGGGTTCCCATATTGAGGATGGATGAAATGCAAATGAACATCTGACACTGTTGACCATAGCAAGACAGTGAATCCCTTATCACTTTTGTGCCTTTTGACATTTACTAATATTGGGAAGGACAAGAGGAGAAAAATATGTGCAGAGAAAAGGTGTGTTTCCCAAATAAATGGCTGTCATAAAAGTTTGTGTGCAAAACATGGGAGCAGGAATCACAGTTGTCTATGCTGGGAAATCTGTCACCACATAGTGATGAAGAGCATTTTGGTGTGAATTCAAATTCTTCCATGCACATCCATACAGACACACATGTATGCACTCTGTCTCTGAAATGGCTCCCTCAGCATCTCTGAGTGGGAAGACTGAAATACTGGCCAAGCCAGGTGTTTGTAGTATTGCCAAAATAGAGTTGGAGTCAGATGTAGGAATACAGATCAGGCTGACTGTACATGGAAGAGGATGATCTCCCAAGAGTCTGTTGGCTTTTTGCATCTAACCTTTTGTATGTGTTATGTCAAGCTGATTATGAAATAGTGCGGAGTACTTTTTCTGTATACGCAATATGAGTAATGATCTTACTAGATGTCTCCTCTTTTTTTTTTTTTGTCTTACTCAAACTACACTTTAAACTGGAATAGACTGTGGCTGAAACAAAGAAAAAGGAAGTGAAAGTGTCTAAGAATTAAAATACAAAACCTTTTTCCTGAAGAAAGAGTAATGCAATAGTACACTCTGCAAGCAGTTGAAGGTTAAAGCTGTTAATGTGCCACCATAATTTTGAGGGTGCCAGTGGGGAAAGCTGAGGAGGCTTTGATCTATCCATAATGCTGTCAATTCATTCACATCTAGCTATGAGATGTGTATTGGATTCATGAAAGTTTGTTGGTAATGGTGTTGCTTTATCAGCTCACTGCTAGAAACTAGCCCTCCTTTGCATTATTCCTAGTGAAAAGGTGTCCATCCTCTCTGCATTTCATGTGTTTCATCCCAGGTGTCATGTGGTGACAGACTTGCTCTTCTGGTTGCCTGCTTCTCCTGAGTATTAGTCTTCTGTCTAGAGGTTAAACATGGGTGTTTCTACGAGACCAACTTCTCTCTCCCCTTGCGTGCCCTTTCCAGGCAGCAGAACAGCTTTTGGATGCCACCATCAAAATATGATGGTTGTGTCCCTTGAGTCTTAGTGCATCTCTACTATTTCTCTGTTCTGTTGTTACAGCACAGCAATGCTCAGTGTGATGGGTTTGGCAAATAGACAAAGTCAGTCTCTCGTCAATACTTTGATATGTCTGTCATCTTTGTTCTAAGAGTTAAGGATGACAGTCTTTAGATCTGAACTAAGAGAAGCATTCAGGGGTATCACACTAAAATGTGGTGTGGTTTACTGGTTGGATAGGTCTGTCATCCAGTTAACCCAGCACAGATTTTCTTTCTTTTTTCAATACTGGTAGCTGCTTTCCTTGAAAAAAGGGACAAAAATTTAGGCATTGTTGAAATAGCACAAAGTGCTTGAGAAATATGAGGTAGAAACAGACCTTTAAACTGTGTAAAAGAATTGTACAGACATTTTTTTCTTGTCCAGATAAAAAATGGGACAGATGCTAACAGGATAATAGTAGTAGCTAGTGTAGTTTTAGGAAAATGTGAGAAACTTGATTTTTGCTTTGTGAATTAATTTATTCTGAGTAGGAAATTGATTCCATCATAACTGTAGAGCAGATAATTATAGCTCATTTTCAAAAAAATATGCATGCATATAATACCCTACACTGAAAGATCCTGGAAGAGAAATTCCAGGGTGTTTAACATCTTATCATTTTCGTTTCTAAAAAGGTGCAGCTTGTCCCCGCTGCATGTCCTGAGCACCAAAGCTTAGAGGCTAGACACACACACACATCAGCATTTTCTCTATGACTGCAAATTCTTGTTATGGAATACTTTTGCAACATTTGCTCCTGGATGAATAATAGCTCCTCGACTAACTGTGCCTGTGATAAAACACATACTGCAACACTAAGCTTGGAGGCTGGGGCCAAAAGAGGAATTGGCAGATTTTACGTGCAGAAACTGTGGCAGTTTTTACTTGCAGAAACTGTGTGTCTTTATGTTAGCCTGCTGGAGAGGCTGACTGTGTATCCAAAAGCCATTATCATAAAAATTAAGAATAAAATTACTTGTGAATGAGTGTGATGATATTTTACCATAATAAAATACCAGGAAGGTATTTACTCAAAAATAATTTTTCTCTGGTTATATTCAGCAAAATACAATAAGGTGTTATTTAGCTGCAGTTTTTTAAGAGCTTGCAGGGATGGGATTTAAATGGATAGAGGCCCATGATGGAAACACAGAAACTTCCAGGATGTTGCAGACAATTAAAATAATTCTATCTCAGTGACTAATGGCATGCTCCCAAGAACTTAGGAAAGAGGTAGCACAGGATGCAGGCTCATTCAAGCAGATGTTTCTTGGTCTGTGCTATTTTTAGATCAAGAAAAAAAATCTGCTGGGTGAAACATTTGCCTGCCAGGGATTCAGAATTTGATTTCCCTCAGCAATTTTAATTCTGATAAGATGTGGAGAGCAAAAGAGCCTCCTGTGAATGGATTCAGTTATATGTACTGACTGTTCACTGTACTCTTGCTGCTGGATAAAGTTCTTACTGAGGTCAGAGGACTCCATGGTTTGTCTGTGGTTATTTGTGCTGCATCTTCTATAGATAATGTAAAAAAAATGCCTGGAAGCTGCTCAAGAGTTTGTACTGAGAGAAAATTAGTAGTTTTTGAATGTTCACTTTGCGTTACTGGTTTTTTTCCACTGAATTTTTGTTGCTAAGTTCTCTTATGGAATAATGCATCACCTCAGAAAATCATTGCACTATAAAATCAGTAGTTCAGCTCTGCAGAATATGTATGAGTAAGCCCCAGTTCCTGTTCATCCCCTGCTGTACAGTGTTAACTTTCTTTTAGCTTTGCTATGCAACCTCTTCAGCTTCAGTTTTGTATCAGAAAACAATTTATGTAATATCTAGTAGGTCTAGTGCTCATTCTGGTTGTAATGCTATATACAAACCACCTTGCTAATGCTTACCATTATGAATTAAGCTGCTCTCTGTAAATTGCATGTATTTCTATCTAGCTGTAATAACTTGACAGTTTTGTTCATCTGCACTGACTTCATTAATACTTTTGTATATAAACATCAAGGTTCTTTTGAGAGGAAGCTGTTTGTCAGAAACGTACTTGATCAAAAAGTGTAAAAAGCTTATTTGGTAATGTATTAAGAGTAACTTTTCCTATGAAAATGTTACAGAGCTGTTGTGTGATTTTTTTTGATGTATTTGTAAAACGTTTTTCCTTCCCAAGCAGTGGACAATTCAACTTATGAACTAGCCAAATACAATGTATTTTTGAGTCGTTTGGTGTCTTGGGGGCAACATAACATGTTTACATTCATTCTGTGCTGACCAGGCACTAAGCCAGGCAGCGTAATGATTTCTTCTTCTAGTGCCTATGTCTTTCTTGCTCTGGCAAGTGGTGTTGCTTTGAACTGCCTTAAACAGAGGGAAAGGTCTGCTAGTTCTATTCTGGCTTGGTCTCAAGCATCCAGGAAGTAGTTATATGCATGATGCATCACCAGCACAGCTCTTAAAAATTTTGTTGCTCCTGCCAGATCCTCTCCACCCAGTTAGGCAAGTAGCTGAAGTCTACATGAAGAATAAGCAATGATGAGGTGAGGTGTCCTTGGTACAGGCCGGACAAAACCCAGCTACAAAAGATGTATTGGAAAAAATTGAGGTGGTTCTTAAACCTGTCCTAGGCCTTTTCTAGGTGGTGCAGTGTAATATGCAGTGTAGAGATCTTCCAGCCAGCACTGAAGGTGTTAGATCTGCAGGCAACAACAATGAAGCATTACTCTAAGATGAATGCTAGCTTTTCTGATTGTGTGTGCACATCAGATCACTTGGAAGGTCTCTTACATGGTGCTCTGCTACTACAGGTCAGATATAAACTGAATAAACTGAGAGGAATAAAAACATGCCTTCTGGACATTGTAATCTCAGTAAAATTTTCAGATTAAATTGTCAGACACATCTTGTTTTAAAGTTACATTTGTCTCCAAGTGAATTGCATTCCTAAGTCTACATTTGAAAAAAAAAAAAAAGAACATTTGGATGCTGCACTTGGTTATACTGGAATGAATGTTGATGAGTGCTTTTGACCCACTTCCTAAGTCCTATTGATTTGTACTCCTTTTAATGAGATGACTGCTGTGATTTGAGCCGAGCTTGTGGTGTTTACGAATATGGAGTTGCATTAAAATCTGTGACAGGCATTGTCTTTGAAGCTTATGTGTAGTCAGAATAACACAATGTGTATGAATAGCAGTTCCGTTTCAGGGGGTGGGTAAGTACATTTGTAGAAAAGAGTTGGGTTAAGTGTCATTTAGTCTTTTACAATTTGTGAGAATTTAGTTGATAGCTTGGTTAACTGAAAACCTACCTCAGGAGCCATGTTAGACTCTAAGATACAAAAACTAACCTTTGGTTTTAAAATAAAGCTTAAAAAACCCCAATTAATCAAGAACTGGAGCCCATCACTGAATTTTCTATTTTAATGAACCTCCTCTGGTAGTTAGGAAACCTTTATAATCAGACTGTTACAGAAAAAGCAGCATGAAATGGATATTGCCCTAAGGAAATTTTAAGCAAGCAAATAAAGCATTTGATTTTCTGTCTTTTTAGATGAAATCAGTTTGTTTACTGTTGGTATTTTAACTATGTCAACCTTTTAGTTATGTTCATAGTTAATAAGGCATATTTATACCATTCAGATGTATAAAAGCAGAGATTAAAATGTAGTCTAAAGATCTTAATACTTTCAAGCAGAAAAGGGTTGTTATTTCAAGATAAAGAAAAACCACTAATCCTTATTCTTGGAGTCACAGGGTTTGGGGTGTGATGGCAAAATAGACAGGAGGGTCCTGATTTGAATGTTTCCTGTGCATATAGCTGTTTTGTTGAGGTCTCATGCTCACAGGAGGAGTGTTGCAGGAGCAAGGTGTGTTCCCACTCTTCAGTGTTGTTATTGGTTGCACAGTAGACAATTGAGTAATTTTCCCAGGGAGCTTAGGATGCAACAGCTTGCCTCATGAAAATGTGGTAGAGAACACGGTAGGGTTTAAGTGACCGGTAGTGATACCTAGTTAGCTTGTGCATAGGGAATTTTCCATGAGCTGTGGTGCATGAACAGCTCTGAACTGGGGTATGTGCTCATTAGGGGATAGAGAATGTTGAATTAACTGCTGGAATTAGTTACAATTTTTTTTTTTTTGCAGTAGTTCAAAACCAAAATAAAGAAGGTAAACACCATAGCTGTAGAGATCACAGCAGAAAAAACAGCTTCTCGCATCTGATGTATCTATTTATCTCTTCATTTTGTGCCTTTTTTTTTTTTTGAAGGCCACTGAAAAGTGTTATCTGTGTGCATGTGTGCGCTTGGCAGTGTAAATTTGATGGTGACTACAATACATCTCCCTTCCTTCCTTCCTTCCTCCCTTCTCTCAGGGAGTGTTACCATAGCATTTCCCTCCCAGGGACTCTCGCACAGAGCTGCAGATGGGATTCTGGCTATGAGCTCTCTGCTACTCTGTCAGAGACACTCAGTACTGTAGGAGGAAAATGAGAAAAAAAGGGTGACTTAGCAACATGGATGAAGCTTTCCTGGTGTTTCCAAGAAGGGAAAACCTTATTTGAAACAAAATCTTGTTCTTATTAAATTAAAGGCAGCATTTTTCTACAAAGAGAAGAAAATCGTATTTCTCTCCCCCACCTCAGTTTGTTTTCTCTTGTCCACAGTCACTGATTTGGATCAGTGTCTGCATGATCCTGGGGCTTACATTTCTTTCTATTTTTTGTCCCCCCTGTCGTTTAGCTGTGGACCTGGCTTGAAGAGCTACAGAAGGAACTGCTTGATGATGTCTATGCTGAGTCTGTGGAGGCTGTCCAAGATCTGATCAAACGTTTTGGTCAACAACAACAGACCACTCTGCAGGTTACAGTCAATGTCATAAAAGAAGGTGAAGATCTTATACAGCAACTAAGGTAAAACAAATTTTTATTTAAATCTCTTAATGGTGCATGTCTGATATTTCATGAAGCTCTTTCTCTCTTTCTGTTTGGGGGTAGAGATGATAACTTTAAGATATGAGCTATAAATAAAACTTGTAAATATTAGGACTAAAATGATGTTTCATGCTGTACTGACGTAGTCTCTAGCCCTCTGTCTTGAGGAAGCTCAGTTTATAAACACATACATCCACATGTTTTTACTTAAGTTGCCTTTACAATAGCAGAGTTCTAAACAGCAATCTTTATAAAAAGAGACCCCTGAAATTGTTTTACAGATTTATAAGTGACTTTATTGTAGTAAAGACCTTTAGTTTGCAGTCTGTTTCATTCAGTTATAATCTAAATAAATTCATGCTCTGGCTGCTATGTAACACAACCTCATTCCACCAGATGCAGACATTGTCATATCTGAATTTGCAGGGCCTATTCTGAACTAAAAGATTAAGTAATTTCTTAAATTATTATCTCATTTTGATTGGTTTTTTTGACTGCCAGGAAGGTTCAGTAAAGTAAGTGGTTATCATATACCACTTTGTGGTATATGAATCAAATTCATTTACGCTTTTTCAAGAACTAAAACATAATTTAGGCTTTCATTAACAAAAACGTTAATTAAAAAAGGGCATGTAGCAATAGAATGAGGGGCAGTGGTTTTAAACTAGAGCAGAATAGGTTTGGATTAGACATTAGGAAGAAGTTGTTCACCATGAGGATGATGTGATACCGGCACAGGTTACCCAGAGATATGGTGGAGACCCCTTCCCTGGAGGCATTCGAGGTCAGGCTTGATGAAGCTCTGAGCGACCTGTTCTAGTGCAGAACGCTCAGTGCAGGGGAATTGGACTAGATAAAACTCTTCCAACTCAGTGCATTCTTTGATTCTATTCTGTGATTCTAGGTACAGGCTTAGTTTTCATGTAGTATGACTTGCTCTGACTTCTGTGTGAAATAGTCTTACTTTCTATGGATATATAGATTCCCAAATGTATGATTTATGATTTTTTTGTTTTCAATAATTCTTTCTTTCTCCTATTCCCTTTCTCTCTCCTTTGAATAGGGATTCTGCCATTTCTAGTAACAAGACCCCCCATAACAGCTCAATCAACCACATAGAGACAGTCCTGCAGCAGCTAGATGAGGCCCAGTCTCAGATGGAGGAGCTTTTTCAAGAACGCAAGATCAAGCTTGAGCTGTTTCTACAGCTTCGCATATTTGAAAGGGATGCAATAGATGTGAGTGTCTGCTTGTAGAGTTGCACTGCATTAACTTTTTTTGTAGAAATGTTTATACTGAGGTGATTGTATGATTGTATTGCCATTGGTTAAAATGACTGGCAGACTTAGTTCTTACCTGAAATAAGTTTTTTCTCTTGCACGTGAAAACATCAGGAGGATGCAGAGCTGAGCCTTTTGATATGACTCTAGCCCTAATTGGCTCCTAATGCATCTTTAAGTGTCTTGTAAAATCCTAGTTTGCTAGATGAAGCAGATGGTAAGTTTGGTTTGAATTTCAGGCTACTTTGATAAAACTAATGTGCTTACACTTCATGTGCTTACACTACACTGCAAGATGGATTAGTGCAGACCCTATAAACTGTTTCTTTGTAGTAACATCCCTCTTCTATTTCTTTTCCAATTCAGCAGTCTCTTTCCACTTGAAAGCTACAAGTCGTGCTTGGAAATCATCATCAGGGATGTTGTATGGGCAGTTTGTCTGTTTCGGGTTTTTTTAAATAAGATTATTTTCCACCTCTGAAAATAATGCAAAAGCAGGTATAGTGCTTGCAAAACTTCAAGAATTTTTAAGACTGTCTAAATTGTGGAGGAAGGTTGCAACTTCTCAGTTGGAAAGTTTCTGTTTGTGTGGAGGAACGTGGATGCAAACGGATGTGAAACTCCACTTGGAGCTTAGATTAATAGAACAGGATTATAAAACTTCAGCTAAATTGTTCATATGACTTCTGTAAAATCAGTGCTATACATGGCGACTGAAACTGAGTTGGTGCCTCTGAAAGATCAGTGGGTATTCATTGATATGATCCTGTTTGAGATATAAATGGCTCATCCTGACGCTCTGGAAATTCAGAGTGACAGTGGCAATTTTACCCTTTTCTTATATGTAGTAGAAGCTTCAACTCTTGGTTAGGTGTGTGTCATGTAAGAAGCAGTTAGCAGAAGTGAGAGCTTCTCAGATTTTTGTTTCTTAAAATCAGGATTGGAGATAATTGTTGAAGTCTGGATTAGCTAAGCACATTGCGAGGAGCAGTGCTGGAATAGGCAGGAGCACTTCCTTGATCCATTCTCATGGAGGAAGTGAGAGCATGAACTCTGCTGTAATGACAACACTGGCATAAAGGAGGACAAAGAAGGTTCTCTATTTTGCATACTGAGGAGCTGAAACTAGACTGGAGGGTGTTTGCTACTTGGATTATGTTAGAGTAGCTGGTTTGGACACTCAAGGGAAATGCATGCCAGAATTGTGATTGCAGTAATCATTTGGGTGACTGTTATATATAGAGTAGGACTTTCAGCAATTCTACAGTCTCTGCAGAAGGGATACATAGTGCTTGATAGACACTTGATAAGTGTATATATCAAGAAAAATGAGGTCAAAGATTTGAGTGAAGTTCATGATTAAGGTGATTGCTGTCTGTTGTAGGTTGCCAAAACCAGTGTTTTACAGTAGCGGGCCAGTTGCAGAAGCTTTGCTTTGTATATGTCTTCTAGCCCCTGTGCAGGATAGGATATGTGTAGGTAGTAGTACTTCTTTGTATGTTGTTTGATGGTGATAGGATTTTGCTGTGGGAAGTTGCATAGCCTAAATTGGACAGCTCTTTCATTTTCTGAAGTTGACACTTGATGTGCTTCACATAAAGTGTAAAGCAGATTTCCAATTACCAAGTTGAAAGAGTTGGAGATTTTTATTCTGTGGCTTGAAGATGAAAATCGTGTTTATTTAATATTACCAAGGAGCCCTTCAGGGAACAAAACTGACCCTGTCTGCAGAGCGTCTTCAGCAAAATGTTGGTTGCTGTACTGTCTCTGTACCATGTCCTCTCTCTGCTTCCTCAGCAAAGGCTGCTTCTCTTTTCCCTCTCCCTGAAGGCAGACATCTATTTGTAAACTTCTGGGAAGAAAATGCAGGGACTAGTTCCAGATCAGTTGTTGAGAAGCTCCAATGGAGTAACATGATAGTGAGGATAGTGCATGTTACTTTATTAACTCGGCCTTCAGTTTGTTCTTTTGAAGGGTCTAGGAAATGTCTTGCTCATATGGAGTGTTTCAACTGCTTCAAACATTGTATGAGCCATGGTCTTAACCTTGCGGTTGTGTGAAGTAACACGGGAAGAATTTACCATTCTTTCTGGTTTTTGTTGTTCTTTGGAAGCAGTATCACTGAAACTTTTGGCTGAGGTGGCACATGTTGTTGACCTCTTCAAACTACCTGCTATTCAGATCAGGAATGATAAATCAAAGGGTGAGAGAACTTGGTGACCACAATCTACTTCAACCATTACATTATTATTAAAATTCTGACATTTAGCCACAGTGTCACAATCATTTAGTTTCTATTGTGAGCATTTTGTGTTTCTTTCGTCCAGTATGATAGTAAAATTGGTAAAGTTTTGGATTTTTTTCCTAAGGGAGTTGAACTGGCTTTCCTTTTATAACTGTGGCACATTTAATTATAAATTTAATTATAAAGATCCTCTTTATACTATGTGTTGCTGCAAAAATAGGGATTTTAGTGTCATTTAGCAGTGTTCACATCAGTTTGTTCTGTTCTCAAAATCATGGAACTCTGTAGCTGAACCATCTTTAGTTCTTTATAGATGTAATTTTAGGTTCCTGATGAACTTAATTGTTTGTGGCAAACCTCTGCTAAAAATTCTGAATAAAATTGCATTACAGGCTTGTGGGTTAACTGTGTCAAACAAACTTGTTTGAAATAAGTAACTGTGCCATAAGGATTCAACTCACTTTGATTAGTGGAGTTTGTAGTCATTATCTATTAGACTTAAAAACACTTCTGTGTCCCAGTTTAAAAATAAATTTTACATTTCAGTAAGATTTTGGATTAGGATTTGGAAAATGAGCTTGTATGAACAGATAGGGTTCTTTCTGTTGTGATTTCTTAGCTACCCTTCTCTCAAAAATCTTCCATCAGAGAACAGAATTCAGAACTGATGTGCAAACTGAAGTATAGCTAAATGATTTCAGCAAGTGAATTTAACTCTGACTAAGGTAGTCCTTTTTTGGTTTTGCTCCATTAATGAAGAGCTCTCTTTTCATGGCAAGTAGAGCTTCTCAGTTGTCTGGGAGAAGTTGTAGATGCTCACAGTGCCTGATACTTCTTACTTACAAAGGGATATTGCTAGCTTTTTTGTAAAGGTTCTTGAGACCAGAGTAACTGAAAGCTGAGTTGGCACTTGGTGCATTCATTTCTACTTGGTCCAATTGGAGGAATCAAAAAGTTGTTTTAGATAAATTTTTTCCTTTAAAAGAAAAGTGTTTTAATATTAAGTGTTTATCATAGAATGGTTATGATAATCTAGTTCCAACTCTCCTGCCATGAGCAAGGGAGTCTGGCCTGGTCTTGGAGCACTTCCAGAGATGGACATCCTGTCCCAATGTCTAACCACTCTCACAGTGAAAAATTTCTTCCCTGTATTTAATGTCAATTTCTCCTCTTTCAGGTAAAAATTATCCCTCATCCTATTGCTACACTCCATGATTAAGAGTCCTTCCCCATTGTTTTACATTTAGGTACTGGAATGCTGGTCTAATGTCCCCCCAGAACCTACTCTTCTCCAGGCTGAACAGCCCAAGCTCTCCCAGTCTGCGTTCATAGGAGAGATACTCCAGACCTCTTATTATCATTGTGGTCTTCCTCTAGACTCATTCTCATAGGTCCATGTCCTTATACTGGGGCCCCAGCACTGTATGCAGTACTCCATGTGGAATCTCACAAAACCTGAGTAGAGGGGCATAATCACATCCCTTGCCCTGCTGGTTATAGTACTTGGCCTTCTGGATTGTAAGTGCACACTGCTGGTCATGCTGAGCTTCTCATCCACCAATACTCCCAAGACCTCGTCGGGGCTACTCTCAATTCATTCTCTGTCTATCCAGTGTTTGTGCTTGGGATTGCCATGATCCAGGTCCAGGAACTTGTTGAACTTCATGGGATTTGCATAGGCCCATCTCTCTAGCCTGTCCAGGTCCTGCTGGCGTCCCTTCCTCTCCTGTGTGTCAACCGTGTACCTTAGACACGGTACAGGTACCTTAGACAAGGCAAGGGTACCTGTAGTGTCACAGACTTTGACAAGGAAAGTACTGTTTACGAAAAGATATTGAGGTTCTCAACAAGATCTTCTGGATTGCTTGCCAAAATTTAAAACCCCTGCTGAAACAACCTGTGTCTGAACTATTGAACCTGATCAGTGAAGTTAGTCAATAATGAGCAATGCGAATTTCTGACCTCCATGTAAGTGTAACATTGAAGATA
>VZTY01015431.1:53485-79454 GCA_013400935.1 Turnix velox
GGAGAAGTTGTAGATGCTCACAGTGCCTGATACTTCTTACTTACAAAGGGATATTGCTAGCTTTTTTGTAAAGGTTCTTGAGACCAGAGTAACTGAAAGCTGAGTTGGCACTTGGTGCATTCATTTCTACTTGGTCCAATTGGAGGAATCAAAAAGTTGTTTTAGATAAATTTTTTCCTTTAAAAGAAAAGTGTTTTAATATTAAGTGTTTATCATAGAATGGTTATGATAATCTAGTTCCAACTCTCCTGCCATGAGCAAGGGAGTCTGGCCTGGTCTTGGAGCACTTCCAGAGATGGACATCCTGTCCCAATGTCTAACCACTCTCACAGTGAAAAATTTCTTCCCTGTATTTAATGTCAATTTCTCCTCTTTCAGGTAAAAATTATCCCTCATCCTATTGCTACACTCCATGATTAAGAGTCCTTCCCCATTGTTTTACATTTAGATACTGGAATGCTGGTCTAATGTCTCCCCAGAACCTACTCTTCTCCAGGCTGAACAGCCCAAGCTCTCCCAGTCTGCGTTCATAGGAGAGATACTCCAGACCTCTTATTATCATTGTGGTCTTCCTCTAGACTCATTCTCATAGGTCCATGTCCTTATACTGGGGCCCCAGCACTGTATGCAGTACTCCATGTGGAATCTCACAAAACCTGAGTAGAGGGGCATAATCACATCCCTTGCCCTGCTGGTTATAGTACTTGGCCTTCTGGATTGTAAGTGCACACTGCTGGTCATGCTGAGCTTCTCATCCACCAATACTCCCAAGACCTCGTCGGGGCTACTCTCAATTCATTCTCTGTCTATCCAGTGTTTGTGCTTGGGATTGCCATGATCCAGGTCCAGGAACTTGTTGAACTTCATGGGATTTGCATAGGCCCATCTCTCTAGCCTGTCCAGGTCCTGCTGGCGTCCCTTCCTCTCCTGTGTGTCAACCGTGTGGTATCATACAGGTAATATACTAGTAGAGGGAGTACCTTAGACAAGGCAAGGGTACCTGTAGTGTCACAGACTTTGACAAGGCAAGTACTGTTTACGAAAAGATATTGAGGTTCTCAACAAGATCTTCTGGATTGCTTGCCAAAATTTAAAACCCCTGCTGAAACAACCTGTGTCTGAACTATTGAACCTGATCAGTGAAGTTAGTCAATAATGAGCAATGCGAATTTCTGACCTCCATGTAAGTGTAACATTGAAGATAAACATATGTTGTCTAATGGATAAGTGAACATTATCTTCCTCTCTGTTTTTCCCCAGATAATTTCAGACCTCGAGTCTTGGAATGATGAGCTCTCTCAGCAGATGAATGACTTTGACACTGAAGATCTCACAATAGCAGAACAGAGACTCCAACATCATGCAGACAAAGCTCTGACCATGAATAACTTGACCTTTGATGTCATCCACCAAGGGCAGGACCTGCTGCAGTATGTCAATGAAGTGCAGGCATCTGGTAAGATGGCTTCTTCATGCTATTCTGGGAAGCGGCTTTATAAGAATCATCCGGTTGTCTTTTCATGGGATGAGTGAAAATGACAGAGATGCTGGTTAGCTGTATACTGGAGACGTGGACATTTTTTTTTCCTTTTTACTGTGTTCCTGACAATATGCTGCCATTGTAGCATGTCATTTTTATTTAAGAGCTGGCAGCACCTGAAAATATTTTGGAAGAGATTCCACTCAGTCAGGAGTAAAATCAGAGCAAATAATAGGGAATTAATTTTAAATTTATTCAAAGCAATGTACACAAGATATCATTCTCAGCTTTCAGGTAATAAGTCTTTCTTTTCAGTTGTTTACGCCTTTTCACTTGATGTTTTAAACTGTATACAGTTAAGTAGGATTAAGCTCAAGAATCTTAAAAAAAAGTTAATAATGTATGTTTAAGGAGTACAATAACTATGCTCATTTAAGCAAAGTCTCTGAGGATTAAGTTGAACTTTGAAGAGAGATTGGAAAAATAAATGTAAAACAGCAGAAATGGGCTATTTCTCCTCAGAAGGCTTGCAAGTCATTTACTAATGACTGACTGATTACAGGTGTGGAACTACTATGTGACAGAGATGTAGACATGGCAACACGTGTCCAAGATCTTCTGGAGTTCCTCCATGAGAAGCAGCAGGAGCTGGATGTGGCAGCCGAGCAGCACCGCAAACACCTGGAGCAGTGTGTTCAGCTTCGACACCTTCAGGCTGAAGTCAAGCAGGTACAGGCAGGCTGGAGGTGTAAGTCTTCCCCTTTGGGGGTGTTGGGTTCTCCCTGAGCTATCTCACACCTCTTGGAGGGCTCTGTTCCCATAAGAAGACATGGAAAATTGCTTTCTGCTGTATAAAGGCTTACGTTTGAAAGTTACAGGGACTTTGAATCAAACACTGAAGAAACTTCATCTTCTGTTGATGTTGATCATTTACATCAACAGTCTGTATTTCTACATGGATGCAGTCAAGTATTTGAATCACAGAGTAATTCATAGTTAAATAATCCATGCTTTTATCATCTCTGTGGTGATTAATGCAAATATTCAGTGACAGTCCCTGCTTGCTGTCCTAATAATTTCATTTTGTTGTTTGAGGCATCTACAAATAGCGATATCGTATTAGCATGGTTTACTCTCTGAGAGAATAGAAATTAAGTTTTGCTTCTCCTGGCAACAGAGGGGCAAGTTTTGAGGACCTTACCTTATAGACACCTAAACCTTTGGTGAATTTGAAGTGCTATGGGTAAAACCACTGAAGTAGATGAAAGCTTAAAAAACAGGCAAAACATTAGAAAGCTAAGTAATTTTGATCTTGCTCAACCTTGGCAGCATCACGGAAGTCTGCTTCAGCCTGGTGTCCTTTTTCTGTTTGTCATGAGCTCTTACAAAAATTCACCTCCCTCATGAGACTGTGAATAAGAACACCAGATCTGCAAATGCAGGGAGAGTCCACTTAACATCGGAGAGATAAATAGAAGGTTCCCAAATTATTTTCAGGCAGTGGTTGGTAACTCTGTAGTAACAGACTCACAGTTCTATTGTGGTCTTGAATTAAAGGAATGCAAGGATCTAAAGTTGTCTGCTATCTGTGTAATCTGTGTGACCTTCTAGCTCAATCCTTTGCATACTCTACTGAACTACCCTTCATCTGTCTTAGCAGTTGTTCATCTTCGTAAATGCAAATTACAAATAACTCCTTTCACTTGAGTAATGACTGCAATGACATTATTTCAGATCAGGATAGTTTCAGTCCTCCATTGCATACTGTTGTGAGGAAGAAGAAAAAAAGTGCACATTTGCAAAGGAGAGAGAAGATGAAAAGAGTGCAAATGTCAGCTGTGGCAGTCTGATCTTTGCAGTACATCTATGGGTTTGGATAGGATAAGGTAGTAAGAAAAAGAAGCTGTTTATTCCCACTGATGTTGAAATGATGCTGAGTTACAGAGAGAATATAGGGTAGTATTTCAAAGACACATCCTTAAATAGTAATTTATATTGTATTCTCCCAGCATAAAGTGAGTACCTTACTCTACTAGCTTTGTATACAGGTTCAATGTGAGAAGAAAGATGTGTGTGTCTGAAACATGCATTTACAGAACAAATGTGCTGTATTTTGACAGTTAGATACAAGCAGACAATGAACATTTTGGACTTTATGGGAATATCCATGTTGCATTTAGTGTGTGATTTGTAAGGCATTCTGTTACATCTTCATAACTTTTTCAGCTAGCCCTGACTGAAACTGAGGCTCAAGTTTAGATTTTTTAAAAAAAGTACTGAAACAAATTGGTTTGTCTTATAATAAAGATACAATTACTATAGCATTTTAGCTATTTATTCTTAATAGAATGCTATTTAGGAGGAAAAATTCGTTTTATTTTATATTCCCAGAACACATCTCTATCTTGTGGGACTTTGTTGCATTAAGTGCTGTAATTGAATTTTCAAACTCATAAAAACATATTGCTGGCACAGTGTTAGAGTATTAACTGTGAATGTCATTATTGAAATATATAATTCACTGCAAATACACAATTAATAAATAATTTAATCATCAGTTCTGGTACTGCACATGACCCTGAATTTTTTTGTCCCTAGCAATGATTCTTCTCTTGCTGGTTGGTGGTGGAATTACATATTTAATGCTCTCTTTTTTGTTACAGGTTTTGGGTTGGATCCGAAATGGAGAGTCGATGTTAAATGCTGGGCTTATTACTGCTAGCTCTTTGCAGGAGGCAGAACAATTACAGAGGGAGCATGAGCAGTTTCAACATGCAATAGAGGTAAAAGTAGCCTTTCAGCAACCATTGCCAAGAAATTCTGTATCATGAGTAAACAGCACTGTTGGGTTCACACTACAGTTCTTTAAGTTTAGGAGAAGCTATAGGAATCCCCTTAAGGCAAAGAGGTGAAAACACTTGATGACAAGGTGTGATTTTTGTTATTGTTTATTTTGGAGCTGCAATTCCAACTTCTCACATCTCAGTGCCTTTTTGTGTCTTGGTAAAGTGATAGCTGTTCACAGCAATTCTTCTGAAAATTATGAACTCTTTTTAGAGTACAATTTCTAATGGTAATTGTTAAAGTTAAGAGTAAATGGAATGACAGACATGAGTTTTGTGCATTCCTATATGGTCCTTTATGGTTTCCAATTTCGTTTGAGAGTAGGTTTCACTGAAATTCATGTGTGATGGTGTATCCATCCTCTTGTCATGACTTCAGAGTAAACTAACTGGATTGGCCTCTGAAAAATAGGGAGAGATCTTAAGATTGCCTGAAACACAGTATTATTAATTTATATGTACTATCAAGGGATTTAGAGAGATATTAAGTATATATAGCATATGTTTCTTAACAATTTTACTTTTGTTAAAACATAAACCAACTTTATTATTGCTTGGGAAAACTATTTTCAGAAGTGCTCTGTTTTGCTGTAACTCTCTCATGGTGCTTTGCTATTCAGTGGAATTGTATGCTCTTCTCATTTTGAAAGCTTTGCAAACTCTGAAATATAAAAATCATGGGACATCTAGGTGTTTGTCAGTTACAAAATAAATCATTAGGGAGCTGAAGTTCTGTGATTTTGGGATCATTCTGTATTCTGATTTACTAATACTTATTGTAGTTAAGTCTTCCAGATTTTAGGCCAGCCATATGTTTACACAGATAAATGCTATTAAAAATTTGCTTACCATGAATGGAAAGTGGTCATTTGTAGTGGCATGCATTTGCTTGCACTTTCATTTGCTCAAAACTAATCTGCAATAGACTGCCATAAAGCTATGAGGAAGGTCATACCAATTAAGCCAAACTAAGATTCATCCTTTCCATCTTCATTCCTCATCATGAAGGGAAAGAAATTCCTGATTATTATAGCCTGTTGCAATGCAGGTATGCCATGTGTAGCTTAATGCTAGACAGTGGCTCTTGCTTACTGCTAGTCATGTTTATTTCATGATAAATCTCTACAGGATTTATTTCCTTTGTATTTGCATGGTGAAGTAATGCAGTGACAGTTATTTTTAGTTGGTGGGTGTTTGTTCATGTGTATCAAAGTGTTGTTGGAACAAAGAAAACCTGGGCCTTTGGGGTTTTCAAGAGAATGAACTGAAATGTTCCACTGAACTCCTGAATTTTCACCACTTGTCAGAAAACACATCAGAGTGCCCTGCAGGTTCAGCAGAAGGCAGAGGCAATGCTGCAGGCTAATCACTATGACATGGACATGATCCGAGAATGTGCAGAGAAGGTTGCTTCCCATTGGCAGCAATTGATGCTGAAGATGGAGGACCGCCTCAAGCTTGTGAATGCCTCTGTTGCCTTCTATAAAACATCGGAACAGGTACAGCAATTCTACTTGACTTGCATCTGCCTCTAACTTTCTTCATCATGACATAAATTAGCATTACTCTAGAAGTGCTCTGTTAGGTTTGGTCGTATTTACTAATTTAATAACTACTGCAGTTACACAAAAAAATGTAAAAAGCAAATACTCTTACCAGCTGTCTTAGAAAAAAAAAAAGGTGTTGCAGCCTTTCAGTAAATAGTTTTATGGGATGAAAGCCTGTCACAGTCATTACAAGACAAGAGGCAACATTTTTGCGCTAAAGGGGGTAGATGTAGATTAGATGTTAGCAAGAAATTCTTAATTGTGAGGATGAAACACTGGCATAGGTCACCCAGAAAGGTTGTGGATACCCCATTCTGGTGTGTTTCCAAGTTAGTTTGGATGGGGCTTTGAGCAGCCTAGTCTAGTCAAAGGTGTCCTTGTTTGTGGAAACAGGTTGGGCAATAGATGACCTTTAAAGGTCCCTTCCAACTAAAACCATTCTATGATAAAAACTAACAGTTAAAAGTCTGCGTTGTAATTTATCTGACTACACTTGCGTCAATTAGCAAACTTCAAAGAAGATATGCTACCAAAGTGCATTGGTTATTGGTAAAGACTTACTTTCTCTTTTAATGTTCATTAGATTCTTATTTTTAATTGAGAAAAGTCTTGTAAAACATTTTCAAGTTGAAGCACACTGTACAAGTGCTTAGTTGGATATCTGCTTGTTGCAAGAAATTTTGCTTAAAGCATAAACGAGTTACACTCAGGTTTTCATGGAAGTACATCAGATTGCAAATTCTGGGTTTTGTGTGGAAGTCAGAGGAAAATCTCTGTGCAGTCACAGAGACATGGAAAGATGAGCTACTTTGGAAATAGCCTTCTAAGCAATTCCTCCTGAGCAGGCCAGTGCTTACAAACCTACAGTCAAAGTTTGTCACCAGTCAAAATTCATCAGGTATGCATAAGAGGTATATCAGTTTTCCATTTTTCTGCCTTCAGTTTGGAATTTTTGTCTTATTGGGTTGATTCAAGTTGGATTCTTTCTTCTTGATAGGTATGCAGCGTGCTGGAAAGCTTGGAGCAAGAATATAAGCGAGAAGAAGACTGGTGTGGGGGAGCAGACAAACTGGGTCCCAACTCTGAAACGGATCATGTCACTCCCATGATAAGCAAACACCTGGAACAGAAGGAAGCATTCCTAAAGGTGGGAATTGAGTTTGGTTTGTGGTCTCCTGTGCCTTGGAAAGGATGCAGTCAAATGCTTGTACTTAGAGTTATTAAATATATATGGAAAGTAACAGTGCCCATTAAAAAGCTGCGGGTATGTCCCAAACTACAAAAATGTGGGAAATGGCACATTAATTACTTCAGACAGCAATTAGGAAAATATTGCCAAGTGCATAAAATTCTAGCCAGTTTTATAAATGTATTTCCTGTTGAACTTCAATAGATGTCAGGTCTCCCACTGTGGCTAAAGGGAAATTGGGAATCACTGCTTTGAGCAACTGTCACTCTGTAGAATGCTTAAGGCTTTGGAAAAGAAGTGACAGTCACATAGTGCCATTGCTGTTTGTGCATCAGAGCAGCTCTCAGTGCACTTGGACTACAGCAGACAAGCATCTGGGAGTAGTTTAGTTTGTGTAATGGCCTGCAGATAAATGAAAAGGTTTTTTTACAACTAATGTCCTAGAGAAAAGGGTTACTGATCACACTGAAAAATAAGTAACAGATGCAAAGCATTTTAACTAACTCTGCAAAGCCTTTTTCCAGCATCACCTTGGAAAATGTCAGAGTATAAAACTTAGTTTTATTAAAAATCTTTTTGTTCTTCATGCACAGGTGCAAGCTCACAGAAATATATTAGTGCAGCTCAAAGTATGCTGTCAAAAACATCTTTCTGCAGCTGGCATCTAAGTTTGCAGTCTTTGTGCTAAAATGATTTGAGAAATTACTCAGTGTTTCTATCACTGGATCTAATCATGCTACTCTATGTGACCTTCTGGAGTAGCATTTGATGTTCTGCTTATTAAAATTAAGCAGTATATAGTAGGACTTGATGTACATTAAAATAAAGGTTGAGTGTTGGCAATACAGAAGACTGAAAGCACTCAAGGTCATATCTTAATATTTTAAGACGGTAAGATCTTAGACTTTTGGTTTCACTTCAGAAGAGCATTAACCTTCTTTTTAAAGTAGTTGTGGATATTTTGGAATATGCAGGTGATTGCGAGAGCTTGTACACTGTTTACAACATATATAACTTCAAGTGGCACGTGGCACATACGCAAAACAAACTTTGTGAGCTCACAACCATGCAGGAAGCTCTAGAACAGGTTACTTTTTCAGGATCTTCATATTAAAAGTAATATTTCATTTAGGATTTTATGTTCTGCTGGATAAGTAAGTATTGTTACTTGTCAGGAAAACTGTATTAGTACTTTAGTTGACTTACTTGTAGGGAGGGGGTTTAACAAGCAATGATTTTGAAAATTGGGTGGCAAAAGCATAAAAGCGAATGTGGAAGGTCCTTCATCTTTTTCTGGATGTAATGTATGTGTTTTCAAAGAATGTAATTGTGACAATTCTCTAGGCTTGCACGCTGGCTCGGAGGAATGCTGATGTCTTCCTGAAATACCTGCACAGGAACAGTGTAAACATGCCAGGGATGGTGACACACATCAAAGCACCTGAGCAACAAGTCAAAAGTAAGGGGTCTATTGTTCCTTTTTACTCCAAAAAACACGATCATCTTGTGCTGTGCTGTGTTCATTGATAGAGGAGTAAAGCCTGGACAAGTAGAAAGGATTCTGTCAGGCTTAACAGGAAATAATTAAAATTATTCACACAGATTGAAGGAGATGCCAGTAATCAAATTTTCTTATACCCAAATGAAGTTGCTTTGAATTTATTTATCTCTTGCTTACACTTAATCTTCTTTCAATTTGAGACTTAAATATGCTGCTTTTCTTCCAAGAATGAGATAGGAAACTTCCACATGATAGTGTTTGATCTGAAGCCAAATGGGAGCTGATCACTGTAAATCTTCTTCAACGTGTCTGTGTGGTACATTCTGCAAGTTTCTTGCAGCTGCCAGAGTAAACCAATATAATCCTTGAATGATGCCCTTCGGCCCTTCATGTAGTTGAATCAGTATTAAGGAACTTCATGAGGTGTGGAATAATCAACATCGTGTTTAAATTAGGTAGGTAGTAGCTGAGGTGAAGCAGGAAAAGAATTAGTACATGGGGTTTGGATTTTACTCAGGTTGATTCAGTGTAGTGAACCTTTAAGGTGTAACATGCACTGTGGGAATGGAGAAGAGAGAAGGCTAGGGTTTTCTAGAACGAATGACAGAAATTGATGAGATGTACGTAGCTGATAGTTGAGGTATGCAGAATAGAAATCAGATATATAGACATACAGAAAATAAATCCGCTTTTGATATTTCTTAGCTATTGTAGTTGTATTCTGCTTGATGCATTTTGAAGCTGTGACTGAATACCTGGACCATGCTGCACACTCAAAATTGGAGAAGTCTAATCACTGTTAGCAGTTATTTAGAGAGTGGAGCCAAACTGTAAGGAAAAAAGTTGCAGCATGGAAAATTATGAATGGATTTAAGGAAAAAGAGTGAGAAAGCACTGAGTAGAGTAGGTAGACAGAGAGGTGGTGGAATCTCTGCCCGTAGGCATTTTTAAAACTCAGTTGAACAAGCCTCTGAACAACTTTGAATTTAGTCCTGCTTTGAGAAGGAGACTGGAACAGATGGCCTCCAGAGTCACTTCCAATTCTTACTGGTTGACTCTCAGAAAAGGACATACTCACTGCTTCACTTTACCACGAGGGGAAAGCAGTTGATATTAAATTTAGCCATCTATTTGGCAGCACTCAAACTGAAAATCACTTTGTGTTGAATTTTTTGTGTGGGAAAGATAGTGGGATGTTGGACATACTTTCTATGCTGAGGAGATAATTGGATTGTGACAGCTGAAACTTTCACCATGTAGAGAATAGAGAAAGGAATGGTTGTCCTCTGTCCTCAAGAGATCAACATTAATAAAACTGTACAAGACACAATCTCAAAACAAATGCTAGCAGTATCAGTAACTGAATAAGTGTTGCTGACGTTTATCACTTAGCTCTTTTGTTAGTGGTAGACTAAGAAAACAAAAGAGAAGGAAGCAGGAAGTTGTCATTACCACACTTACTGGTATGCAATATGTTAAGTCTTTTAGAGAAACTTGGGCTGGGAGAAATTCTACGAAATATAACAACGGTAAGTGTTGAGTCTTGCGTATGGGCAAGAACAACCCCATGTATCAGTATAAGTTGGAGACTGAGCTGTTAACGGTGTGGGGGAAGGAGACTAGAGGGTTCTGATGGACATCAGGATGGTCATAAGCCAGCAATGTACCCTCGTGGCCAAGAAAGTAAATGGGGTATTAATAGAAAAGGCATAGTCAGTAGGTGGAGAGAGGTTCTCTTCCCCCTCTATTCTTCCCTGGTGAGACCACATCTGGAATATTATTTCCAGTGCTGGGTCCCTCAGTTTGATGACAGGGAGCTGCTTGAGAGACTCCAGCACAGAGCCATGAAGATGATGAAGGGATTGGATGAGAAAAGGCTGAGGGATCTGGGTCTCTTTAGTTTGGAGGAGACTGAGGAGTGATCTAATTAATTTTTATAAATATGTAAATTGTGAGTGTCATGAGGATGGAGCCAGTCTCTTTCTTCTCTGTGACATCCAATGACAGAACAAGGAGCAGTTGATACAAGCTGGAACAGAGGAGGTTCCATATAAACATGAGAAAAAACTTTTTCACAGTGAGGGTGACAGAACACTGGCAGAGTTTTCCCAGAGAGGTTATGGAGTCTCCTTCCCTGGAGATGTTCAAAACCCACCTGGACCTGTTCTTGTGTGACTCAATTGGGGTGTTCCTGCTCTGGCAGGGAGTTTGGATTAGACGATTTCTTGAGGTCCCTTCCGATTCCTGACATTCTGTGATTCATAAAAATTCAGTTTTGAAAACTATGTAGAAGCAGTCATTCTGAGAAAGGTTTACATGAGGAAGGGGTAGAAAAGCTCTACTAATGACCTTAAGGTTAATTCTGATGAGTACTGTGCATGTTTTGTATACATTTTAAAATACTGGTTGAAAGATACATTTTAAAGTAACAAAAAAAGCAACAAAAATTCACAAACAGAAAAAAATATAAGCTATGTGGTCTAGCACTTTGTCCCCATGAGTCATGTAGTACATGTCTCTGAGAATTCAGCATGATTTAAGATAAAACTATTGAGAACTCCTTCTTTCTGTGTCTGATGAATTATTTAAAAGCTCACTTGAATCTGCCTGTTGAAATACCCATATAAAAAAAAAATCTCATTTATTTTCTAAATAGATAAAGGAAAAACAATAGAGTGCTTATTTAATTTTCATGGTTCCGTGTGTTCTGCTGGACCATACTCAGGTGTATGTTTGAAACAGTGTCAGACTGTAATCAGTGTCTTTATTACAGTGAATACTTTTAAATGCTTGAGTAAGCATTGAGTTTCTGCAGAGCTGCTGAACAAGTTTCAAAAACCTCATTGAGCGGCATACCTGATCCTTATTCCCAGCTGCAGATTGTGATATCTATAAAAGCAATGCCTTATTTTAGGCAAAGTTTTTAGCTAAGCACATGCTTCATGGGAAACAGGAATCACAATGACACTGGGCTCTGAGAGGTATCCTTCTGTCCTTTCAAACCAGTTAAATAATTGCCTTGACCTGCAGATAAAAGTATCCAAATACTGTATCAGAAACCATCCCAAAGCGACAGTGCCGTGGGAGGTGGATTCAGTTGGTGGCAATTGCTGGAAGTTCAGAAACAGAGTGTCTTCATACATGCTTCTGATGCTAATTTCTTTTACTTTTTTGTTACCTTCATCTTCAGTATATAGACTGAGACTGAGCATGGTTTAGGAACTTGTATAGCGGTGCTCATATTTCTAGGTTTGTTTATAGAGCAGGATGAACAGAGACACCTGAAAGCTCTTGAAGCCTGTAGAATAAAAGCTGGAAGTTCAGGAAACAGTCCTAACAAAAATGTTGGAATTAAAGATATTGATGGTAATCTGGACTATAGTCTAGAAGACCTGAAACAGCACTGCTCATACAAACCTAATATTAAATGTCATTCTTCTGTAAAATCCTTTGAGTCTTTTATAGAATTTCTTCCCCACCCTTCCTTTTCAGTCCAAGAAATTAATGGCAATAACACAAAGAGTGCCCAGCCAAAAGTCTCTCACTGGCTTGCCATCTGTATCATGTCCTAACAGGACAAATGCTGTTCCAATTAGCTAAATTCTCCTTGCTTGCTTTTTGTCAGAACTACTTTGCTTGCGTCACTATCAGTATGTCTCTTTTTATATGGTGTGTCTAGTTGGGTGCATTACACTGTATAGCAATAGACCTCCGTGTCTGCCCTGTCAACCCTGGCATATATTCTAAGCAAGCATTTGGGAGGTGGCATAAGGCAAAAGAAAAAAATTGAGAAAGCAGGTGAGACTCAAAGCAGATCTTCCCATGGCTTGACTGAGGGACAGATTGGCTGAGGCATATTTGAAGGTAGCCTGCCCAGCAGGAAGAAAACCTTGGCTGCAGTGACTAGATTCCAACCAAAGGCAGATCTCAACACTCTGTGACAAGTGGGAATATGGTCTTTCCAAGCAGGAGGATATTGGCAGTGATGCAGGTAGGTTTCATAAGCATCAGACAGGATCTGACAGGTGGTTATTACTGGTCCCAGATCACTGATAGAGATAGTAAAATGCTTTTCCCCTCAGGCTTCATGTATTCGTGCTTCTGTGTCAATCTGTTTCTTGGGAGTTAGCTCTTGAGATGTAAAGCAGGTGGACCTGCACAGTGGAACATAGGGGTGCAGAGACTTTTAAGAGGCCTAGCATCTGAAAGCATTCATTCTTAATCATGCAAAATGGTCAGCTGTAGGAATAAGCAAGTACAGCAAGCAAGTGAAGTGGAGAAAAGTTAGAGCAACAAGTGTTATTTCAAGGAACAAGTCGTTTCTGTAATCTCTTCTGGCACGTCTCCCCTTGGATTCTTTCTTCTTCCAGCAGAATCACCTGTCAGGGGAGTTAGATGTCCCCATTTCTGTGTGGTTCAGCTAATGTTTACAGTAGCTAGAAATTCTGGTAGAGCTGCTGCTCTTGTAGAAACAGCAGTTAAAATTTTTGCTATGAGGGTGTTGAGGCACTGGAACATGGTGCCCAGAGAAGCTGTGGCTGCCCCATCCCTGGCGGCTGGGTTGGATGGGGCTTTGAGCAACCTGGAGCAAAGAGTAACAGGAGGAGTAAGTGTGTTGTAAATTCTACAACATGGTATACTTCGTTCTCCTGAATTTAATATGATACTTTAAAACTGATTGTTGTAACCTCCTTGAAACTATATTTATTTCTTCAGATATCTTGAATGAACTCTTCCAGAGGGAGAACCGTGTGCTACATTTTTGGACTATGCGTAAAAGACGTCTTGATCAATGCCAACAGTATGTGGTGTTTGAAAGAAGTGCCAAACAGGTGAGGATTTTATATAAAGCTACTCTTCAGTGTGATCACGGTTTGATACACACTTTTTCCCACAATAGCAACTTTGCCATTGACTTCAGTGCTTCAATTGACTAAAAGATCAGTGATTAAAATAGAAATTGTTCAGTTATTTACTTTTCCTTTAATAGAGAATAATGAAATCTGTTCAGGCAAAGTGTCTACTGTAACTTGCCTTAAGTAGCAGCATGTTACTACTGTAATTTAAAGGTAGTGTTTTCCTCCTGCCTGGTACCCCTAAATCTCATTTCTACAAGCTTGTGTTTGACCAATTGTTACGCATATTAACTTTGACACAATTTGAATTGATTTGATCAGGGAAATAACAGGCAGTACATTTTTCTCCATTGTTGGGCAAAAAACCATCTAATTAGGTTGACAGGCAGTTCTAGAAAACTGATGTGTTGGATAACTCCTCAAACAATAATAACATCTTTGTGGACTTCTTACTGTTGTGTTTATACTTGATTTCACAGTTTCTTGCATGGTAGTCACACCTCTTTATATTTTGTTGAATTTATTGATCAGGGAAGAACTATTGAATAACTACCACACACAAAAAATCCACTTCACTGATCAAAACAAAAAATAAGCTGGAGATTGCAAGGCAGAATTAGTAAATGGAAGGATCTGCAATGGTTTTTTACTACTTTTTTTTTTTAAGCTGGCTATAGGACAATGAAAGGAAACTATCTGTTCCTGTTCTGCAGAAAAGGGCACAATGCCCATAGTATGAAAAAAATGTCATATCTGCTCTAAAGGATGCAAAACTATTTTTTTTATTTCTTCCTGGAAGTCAGTATAGACAGTAGCTTAAATACTAATACTAGAGTTCTGTTTTGATCTTTTGAAAGGTTTCTGAAGCCAGTTTTTCATGGCTGCACAAAGAAAAGTAATGCAAGATTAAACTTAGAGTTAAGAATTAATACCTCTATAGAACAACACCCCTTTAATACCTCTATAGAACAACACCCCTTCCCTGCCCCTCACCCCACTTTTGACTAAATTAACTCCAGCCTCTGCCAAGCACATGACCTACTTGCTTTTGTGTAGAGATTACTGACTCTAGCAGTCAAATGCTCCAGATAAAGATCTGTCAGCGTTTGCTTTCTAAATTTTCAGCACTCGCCAGTTTAGTCATCACAAGTCCTATAGGACTCCACTCTGATTTGCCAGAAAATGGAAATACTGCTGTCTTCATTCAGATTTTTGTTTGCAAGTTGGAAGAACCCATTCATTTTGCTTTCAGAACTCAATCCTCTATTACAGGAGCAGGTCTGATCTATGGGGAAAATGGTATGCTTTTAAAATTTTACCAGAATTAAGAGTTCACCTGGCCACTAAATAGATTTTCTCCAGTTTTTATATGGTGATACATGTTTCCAGCATGCAGTCCTGATCCTCACGTGAAATGTGAACTGTTCTGAACTGATATTAACATCAGGATTAACTTTGTCATGTTGTGCTTCTAGAGAGCTGCTAAAAGGACTCATTTGGAGATGGAAAGGGTTTTTTTGCAAATCACTTATTCCAGCATTGTGTAATAAATCCATCAAAAAAAGATAGAGGTTTAAAAGGTAGCTATGTTGTTTGTAATATCAGCGACAGCCAATGCTGCCTGTCTGTATCAGCCTTCACTTGCAGAGATTGACATCAGAAGTACAAGGAAGAAAGTACAGTTGATTGCTAGAAATGTCCCTTTACTTGATATTAGTCCAAGAGTTGTTTTATCTCCTTCAGCTACACTTGAAAACTACAGGCCCAAACTTGCATCTGCACTAATAGCATTCTATGTCAATGGCAGCTTAACGTCTACATTCTGTTGAATTTTGAAGACTTTCACTTACTTTAATTCCTGCACCAAGAGGAACAAGTTTCCTATGTGAAAGGAAGAGAATCAGATTTGCTCAGCTATGGACTCGAACTGAAATAGTCAGTAGAATTATAATAGACACGATGCCTGTTCTGATTCGATGTAAGATTATGCTCTTAAAAATACTTATCATCCACTGTGATAAAACCTTTCCTGTTCTTGGTAATATGGATGAACAAAAGAGTGAACGAAATATGAGAGCCAAAGGAAGAATAAGAACTCACTAGCAAGCCACTGCTTTTTCTCTTGGAGTATTAACTTTCTGTCTAGTGTTGTGTATATTTACTGTAGGTACAAAGATGCATATATGTTTAGCAACAGGACAGTCCTACACAGCATGCATTAAATTCTGAATGTATGTTTTTGACTTGGTCAGAACCTGGAAGTTTCAAATCTTGTCTTTACCTACTGCTGTAGTCACTTGTATCAAGAGCTGCAAAACAACCTGAAAATGTCAGTTTTCAGTTATTGTTTTTTACTTTTACTGTTACACAGCAGTTTGAGAGGACTCCTGTGTGGTGTTTTATTTTGTTGTTTTCTAGTAGCCAGAGAGTAGGATTCCCTGTAGCCACTGAGTTATGTTTAACCGATAACATTCCTCCTCTGCTACAGGTTTATTTTCTAGGAGTATGTGTAAGCTCAGACTATGCTTTGTTAGGCTGGAATGAATACATGTCAATTAAAGAGTGTAATTAAATCTTAGGTGCTTGGGAAGTTCAGCCTACACATTTTTGCGTACTTAGGTATATATTTTACAGATTGGAAAATGCATGTTTCTGAGCTCAGCTGTCCTTTGTTGCACCAAAGAAGTTGTTTTTGTTCAGCTGGGGAAGCACAGTAACAAAACTGTAGTTAGAACCTTTCAATAGAAGACTGCTATAGTCCTGCAGTAGACTCTCCCCAATGTATTCAGATTCACGTGTCGGTTATTTTTCATTGATCCTTTAAGCATTGCTTCAGTAGACTAAGTGAATTATTTTTAGAGTTACAAACTTTGATACTGTGGAGGCACTAGATGATTGCCATGAGTGACATAGAATAAAATTTATATGTAGTCAGCCTGTGTTTGTGAAATGCTGATTACAGATCGTTTGTATTAGCAGAAATATGTTGCTTTCCTCTTGCTTTTCCTTTGTTATTGCTTTGTTTAGGCTCTGGAATGGATTCATGACAATGGAGAGTTTTATTTATCCACGCATACTTCCACTGGCTCCAGTATACAGCACACTCAAGAATTGTTAAAAGAGCATGAAGAATTTCAGATCACAGCAAAGGTAAAATAAATTAAATTATGTAAGATTTAATAAAACCTAAACTACATAAATTCTGCCCTTCTCCCCCCAAAAACCACCATAAAGATCTGTTTACTTGCAGTTACCTTCTATCTGTATTTTTGCTGGGAATAGAATAAATCAAAATATAATCAGAAGATGATCTCTGTTATGGGAACCCCATCATCCTGAATGCAGTTCATTTCTTATGACAGTATTGTAGTGTGATAGTTTAAATTTTTTTAAGAAAAACAAACCGCAGAAACCTTGCAGGATTTCCACTTTTATATTCTCGTGTCTATGAATTCCTGCATGTTCATTTAATAATATTATTATTATTCTTCTGTGATGTAATTAGAAGATAGTAAAAAATCAAAGCTTTACAGGTTGTGTTTCTAATTTTTTTAAAGGGTTCTGTGATTTTACTGTGATTTTTTTTTTTTTTGAGCCATGGCAGCATTATGTTATTTTACATTACTCGAGACCTGCAGATGTCACTTGTGAGGCTTAAAAGTTTTCCAACAGGAAAGACAGGGAATCACCTGCAGTACCTGCAGTCGCTTTGTCTGTCTCTGTGTTTTGTCACTTATTCAAACCATTGCTTGTTTCCACCTCTCCACTCTCCAATCTTTCTAGAGAAATAATAGATTCCAAGAAAGTGTTCATTTGGATGCCTTTGAGCGTGCAGAGTACAAGTGGCCCTGCTCACTTCCTCTGTCAGCTAGCAGATGATGTGGGGGCCACTTTTGAAAGGATGTTGTTAGTGCCACTCCCTTGGTATTCTGCTGCCTGCTGGAATGGTGTATGAAAAGTGAAAAGAAGTGCTCCTATGAGGAACCATTAGGGAAGAAAAAGAATAAAAATTTTTTTAAAGGCAAACTATTTTCCAACTGACATAAGAGTCCAGTTTTTGTTAACTGTTTTGCTGTTACCAAGAGGCTTGACAGTACACTTTAACCTGATATTGGAGGGAGAGAGGGATGGCAGAGGTATAAACTCATTAATTGTGGATGGTTTATGATTTACATGAAAGCAAGTGCATAGCCTTAGGCAGCTTATTAATTGGGATAAGCATGTAATTACAGATTTGGTGGTGGTTACTTGTTCTCTTAGGGTTTTTTGTGACAGCAAAACATAATATTAAAAAGTTCCAAAGAATATAGTCTTAATTTATTAAAGTGTAAAAGCATATTACAAGACTTCATCTCAGCATTTCATTTCACTCATGCCAGGAGGAGGTAGATTATTGAGACAGAGCCAGGTGGTAATGAATAAAATATGCTTTTTGGCATCAAAACCTCTTTGTATTGATGCCAGGAGAATACCCATACTCTGAAAAGCTTGCCTAGCAGAATTAAGTCTCTGGGTTAGATACAGAGCACATTTTTGAAAGAAAGACTGTCTTCTAGTCATGTAATAAATCAACCCAAGGAAATCTATATTCACCTTATTTTTTATTAAGAAAGGTGATATCTCCTTAAAGGAGTTCTATGAAGAGAGAAGGAAGCTAGCTACTGATAGCTTTTCCTACTGTACTTTAATTGCAGTTGAAGCAAAATGTCCCCCTTCATGATAGGTAGAGCTAGTAACTTTGATATTTTTCTGTTTTCATAGCAAACCAAAGAGAGGGTGAAGTTGTTGATACAGCTGGCTGATGGCTTTTGTGAAAAAGGGCATGCTCATGCAACAGAGATTAAAAAATGTGTCACAGCAGTGGATAAGAGGTACAGAGACTTTTCCCTACGCATGGAGAAATACAGGACCTCTTTAGAGAAAGCTCTGGGTATTTCCTCTGATTCAAATAAATCGGTAAGAGAAATTTGAGTGTGATGACAGATGACAAACAAGTTTTGCTTGCATTTGATTTAGCTATTGTTTCCTCCTGTGTCCTTCCTTAATTGATTTTTCCTTTCTTTAATAAAGAGCAAAAGCTTGCAGCTGGATATAATCCCAGCCAGCGTCCCTGGGTCAGAGGTGAAACTACGTGATGCTGCTCATGAACTTAATGAAGAGAAACGAAAGTCTGCCCGGAGGAAAGAGTAATATGTTTGTTTATTTTTAATGAATGAGTATGCATAAATCAATTGTGATAATGAAACAACTGTCATGGCTTATCTGGCAGCTTAGTAATTGAATAGATGGTAAAAAGGCAGTGTGGTTACTCAGTAGTTCCGATTGCCTTTTATTTACATGCTTGTTCTCACAGATCATTATAGTATGTAAGAATCTTAAACTTTCAAGACTTCTTTAAATGGTTTTCACATGTCTCTTTATTTTAGAATTAACGTGAAATAAATAAGGGGAGAAGAAGGACATGAGTTAAATAACTGCAGCAGCTGTTAAACATTTTGACAAAAAGTTTCCATCTCCTTTCCCCTTACTTTTCATGTTGATTAGCAGTGGATGGATGTTACCTCTTTAATTTTCTTTCATCGGTTGTCTCTCTTCACATTTAAGTTCTCAGATTTTTCTGCGTTAGTGGAAAAAGCAAAAGTTGATGAGGAGAAAGGTATATACTGGTTATTGTGCATTTATTGTGTTCTAACTGACTGAGATTTGATTATTCTATCTGTTATCACCTAAGGTTCATTATGGCTGAGCTAATTCAGACTGAAAAGGCTTATGTAAGAGACCTCCGGGAGTGTATGGATGTAAGTTTGCTTTTTTCACTAATCTTTGAAGAACAGGATTCAGTCCCTTGCTTTCCATTTCTTTTTTTGGTTTTAGCAACCAGAAATGATTTGGCCCAAATTAGGTAGTTTTTCTGCTAATAAGAAGAAACTTAAGAGTTACATCAGATAACAAGCAATTAGGAATACATCCCATATGTTTTGCTTTTGTCAATACTGAGTTTCAGCACTTGCTCCTTTCTCAATTCATAAACATGAGTGTTTTGTTTAGAGAGGGAAGGAAAAAAAGGAGTTTACTTGATTTGCTTGGCTAGCAATAGGGAAAAGCCTGTGTTGCATGTTCTGCTACCAGCTGTCTTTTTGAGTCCAAATTCACCGAGATTCCATGGAAAAGTGCCCAGTAATGTTACACTGAAACAAGTAATGTTCAGTGTTAGCTGTTGCACAGAGCATGAACTTACAGACTACAAGCATAACCTTGATAAGGAATACCCAGAAACAACAGAAGTTGTCAGGAGCACTGTGCATTTGAAATGATGAGGACTCAGGGGCCATGTCAGACTGTCAGTTTTAGAACTTGGATTTTACTGTCAAAATCACAAGGCCTATTTGACACAACAGGTTCAGTCGCAATTGGAGATGATGATGCTGTGTGATCTTTATCCATTTACCTTCCAGAACTGCATACTTACAGATACCTGGGTGTTTCTGTTCAGGGTTTATCATGACTTTTCATGCATCTTTTTTGTTCCTGACAGACTTATCTGTGGGAAATGACAAGCGGAGTTGAAGAGATCCCAGCTGGTATTGTAAACAAAGAACACATTATCTTTGGAAACATGCAGGAAATCTATGAGTTCCACAATAAGTGAGTGACTTATCTTCTCTTTCCAAATTACTGCTTAGTCCAAATGATGACCTGAGAGATCTCCTAATGAAAATATTGTGCCTACGAATAATGGATTATTGTCTATGATAAGTAGAAAGGATTTCTTCTAACATTGCTTAGTTATTCCATTTGTTGCTGCAGCAAAGTAGATACACCTAGAGAAACTGTGTTTTTCATTCTTGAGTGTCTGTCAGCTTTTGATACATGAATTTGGTACATTAAAATTTTGCTTTAAGTTTTCCATTTCTAAAGAGATGGAAACCGTTGAATTCAACAGAATACAGATATAGCCCAAGCATCAATTTAAGATGATCAATTTAAGTCATTGCTTCAAAACCCTCATTCTTGATTGCTGAGTGCAACTGCTAGTGGGAAAGAGTAGGACTCTGCTCTTGCCGTTTGAAGCTGTTGTGGGTGTGCCCCCTCCATTGTTACATTTACTTGAGTATGGAGAATAAAAGAGCCCGGTTCTCTGTGTACTCCTGAGTGCAGTGCCTCCTAGGCAGATCGTATATCTTGCATATTCCAGAGCCTGATTTTACATTCATCTGTATGTGTTATCTTAAATATCCACAAAGCAATTCACTTCACTTGAGATTAAGTCTAGACTATAAAGTGAAACAGTAGGAAACCTTCCTGATAGAGAACAACAGTTACAGAATTTTCACATATCTTGTGTTAACTGCATGTCTGCTGGATAAATTTCTGTTTGCCACATCAGAATTTCTGTTGAATTATGCTTTATATTACTTCCGTTATTCCACATTTTTTATCTATTCCTATTGTCTTTTTTTTAACTCATGGTTTTAATGTGAATTACAGCAAGTTTTCTATCTGCCTTGTACTATTTGTTTCTTTTCTGCCTACAGTATATTCCTCAAGGAGCTGGAAAAATATGAACAGTTACCAGAAGATGTTGGACACTGCTTCGTTACTTGGGTAATGAAGTCAGACTTATGTTTAGAAGTAACAAGAAATAAGATTTGTAGAAATACTTCTTCCTTCAAATATGAGTAAAAAAATATGAGGAAAACAAATCAAGGTCCTGCTGTCAGATGCCAGTGTTTAGCTGCTCCTGAAGTTTGTGCAAGTTGCCAAAATCTGCATTGAGGTTTGGTGTCTTTGTCTTAGTTATGAGTAATCTACTTTTGCACAATTTGATACTGTTTTCAGTCTTACTAGCCTGATATTTTTTCTTTTGCTGCCTGTTTTAATGGGAAAATAATTCTGTGTATTTAAATTTCATGACAGAGAGAAGATAGGCCCTCTGATAGCTATGTAAAACTTCTGTGACAGAAATTATGTTCTCTGATAACCTACATAAATTTTCATTTTATTCTACAGGCAGACAAATTCCAAATGTATGTTACGTACTGTAAAAACAAGCCAGATTCTACCCAGTTGATACTAGAACATGCAGGAGCATACTTTGATGTAAGTACATTGTTTCCATATTGTGGCAGTTTGAATCATGTACTTCCGGTGATGCTAAATGCCGAATTTCCTAAGAAAATTCAGGTTTCCTGGTACTAATGATAGAAAATCTAATGATTAGCTTAAGAAAATCACTCCTATATCTCACATGGTTAGCTTGTTTGGCCTCCTAAAGATGTCAAATCAAATGTAAAAAGTCACTGTCATATATCAGAGATTTTTCAGAACTGAAAGTAGGTTCTCAGCTACTCTGCATTTTGATGTCCTTAGTTTGCATTGTAATAATGATAGCTATTTTGGTGAAACTTTTAAAGTACTTTTAAATGGCGATTGTCTGTAGTTGTAATTCAGTTGGCTGCCGTTGTACAAAGCTGCTAAACCAACCACCTTATTTATTAAATCACAAGGATACTTGATCTACGTATAACTTTCTGCTTAAGAAAGGACCAAAATTTAGCACCTATTTGAGTTTTTAGTGGAGAATTCTGTCCACACTGAGTGAGTTTAACTGAATGTGTGTTTACAAATAATTTGATTCAAGTGCTCTCTACCCATTTGTGCTGTGCTGAGCCACCAGCTGTGTAGTGACACCGCAAATCTTTCCAGGATTACTTGTAGAAGTAGAGGGAAAGAGATTATAAAAAAGTTACAAAAATTCCTGAAATTCTTGGGGTAATTTTCAAAATCTGTTACTGAGGAGATGGGGATTCTAAACATTTTAAGATAAAGCCTTTCTGTGAAGCCTCTTACATTTTCAGTGTTTGAAGAAGAGCAGGCAAGTTAATCAGGCAAAATACAGAAGTATCTTCAAGAGCTTTCATTGCTGCTTCCACTGGACCAGTGTGAAAATATCACGTGTACCTCATCTTGGGGACATCAATTGCAGTTACAAAGTACATAGCTGCAATGCATAACTTGCTGTTTGAGATTGCGTGGTGGTTGAAGTTTTTATAATACTGTGGTAAGTGGCAACACTGGCCATGAAATTCAACTATCATCAGTATTTGAAATCTGTAATTACCCCACATAATTATAATCTATTTCTATCTTCTTTCTTCAGCTTTGTGGAGGTAATTTTTTTCCCCTAAGTGACTCTTTTCTGTTTAAGTGTTAGTTGACCTCTTTCCCTTAGTTAGAAAATATTACTTCGTGCTCCCTCTCGTGGGGAAAATGCATTCTCTGACTATTACCAGTTAAACTACCAGGTGGTGCTAAGAAACCCTCCCCTTCAGTCTCCTCTGTAGACCTTGCTGTTCCCTGAAATTTGTTTTCTTTTTTTCTGTAGCAAATAACAAAAGAAAAACGTGTTGTAATTTTTATTTAAAGTTATTGCCATGTATTCAGTATCCATAATTGCTGCTATTTTTTATTTAGATTTGTTGAAACACTTTGCAGGTACACTTGGAGGTAATAATCTGTTATTTTTCACAAACTGAGCAGGTGGATGCACACCGAAACTATTTTCTGCGACTGAAATATTTTATCCTGTCCTTTTTTATTTCTCCTTCCTAAAATAAAATTTTACTTAGTGTATATTATGATGTAGCCTGGAAAGCAGTCTGTATGTGACTGTTCATACAGACATCAAATGTTTGCTTTTTACATGTAGGAGATACAACAACGACATGGACTGGCCAACTCCATCTCCTCTTACCTTATCAAACCTGTCCAAAGGATAACAAAATACCAGCTTCTTTTAAAGGTAAACATTAATTCAGCATTCTTAATCTGATTCTGCTGTACTTAAGATGACAAAGCTTTTGCTGAAATCAGTGTTTCACTCTTTACTCTGAGACTGCAGCTTGAAATGCTACTGTGCTAAAAATGAAAGAAGAAATAAATATGCAACTTCTCCAGATTCCTGTATATCAATGAAGATTTTTTTTTCTACTAATATTTGCTTAAAAAAACCAGTTTGCAGTCCCAGAGGAAAAAAGTAATTCCTGTCCATATAAACAGACACATTTTTGTAATGGTTTCTGCAAATTTTTGCAAGCCATTTGCTGTCTTTATGGCAGCAAGTACTTTTAAATGTGTAAATTTCTAAGTTCTATTTCTACAGTTAAAATTTATGCTATAAAAATATCTGTAAAGTACATGAATGTATATATGTGCATACACTCACACAGATTGGATACCTGTAGAGCTGATGCACAAACATTTGTTCCTTGTCATGTTGCCTGGAAATATCAAATAAACACTAGGTGTTAAAATAAACAGGACTTTTGGAAACATACAATTGAAGCTTTCACTCAATGGCGAGAAGTCTTGTTGACTGAGAAGCACTGGTCCTGAGCTCTACTAGGTCTGTTAGTTGTCGTTGCTTCCTTTGTAATAGCTGTTTCCAGAAGCACTGTAACTGATCTGTCTGCTTTTTTTTTCCTTGAGAACTGCCATGGAGGATTGTTTCTAAAATTTCTTTAAAATATTGCCACCTATTTCAGGTCAGTTTGGATGGATACTAGTCTATAATTTTTTTAACAAATTGACTGTTGTCCCCTGGCAAAAAAGTGCAACTTGCATTTTAACTTGCAGAAATACTGTAGGCTGTGCTATTTCAAAAAATTTAGGGTAATGATTCCTACTGGAATTTTTGTAAAAAAAAAAAAATCTAATATGCCTTATGCTGGATAATTGAAGTGATGGGATGGACGGATCAAATTCAACAGTGTTTGCTGAACCAGATGGCTTTGCTGTGTAGTAAAATAGGTTTATTTGGTACTTACTGGGGTTTATTTTTCTTTTTCCCTATAAGAGAAACATAAGACATGTAAGGATGGACACCCTAAAACTTCAGCAGTAGCTGAAACATTTTACAGTTCTAGAGGTTCTGATCGTTTTTCTCATCTTCTGTGCCTCCTGGAAGGGTATATCACAAAATCACATAGAGTCATAGAATGTCAGGGGATTGGAAGGGACCTCAAGAAATCATCTAATCCAGGCCCCCTAATGGAGCAGGAACACCCAAACCGAGTCACACAGGAATGCATCCAGGTGGGGTTTGAATCTCTCCAGAGGAGGAGACCCCACACTCTCTCTGGGCAGCCTGTGCCAGTGTTCTGTCACCCTCAGTGTGACAAAGTTTTTTCTCATATTTCTGTGGAACCTTCTCTGTTCCAGCTTGCACCCATTGCCCCTTTGTACTATCACTGAATATCACTGAGAAGAAAGAGCCTGGCTCCATCCTCCTGACACTCACCCTTTACATATTTATAAACATTTATTAGATTACCCCTTAGTTTCCTCCAAACTAAAGAGACCCAGCTCCCTCAGCCTTTTCTCATAAGGGTGATGCTCCAATCCCTTTGTGGCTCTGCGCTGGACTCTCAAGCAGTTTGCTGTTCTCCTTGAACTGAGGGTCCCAGAGCTGAACACAACATTCCAGACGTGGTCTCACCAAGGCAGCATAAAGGGGGAGTAGAACCTCTCTCCATCTACTGACTACGCCCTTACACCCCAGGATGCCATTGGCTTTCTTGGCCATGAGGGCACATTGCTAGCTCATGATCATCCTGCTGTTTACCAGGACCACCAGGTCCCTCTCCCCCTGCACTGCTTTCTAACAGCTCAGTCTCCAACTTAGACTGATGCAACACTCTGCACTTGCCCTTGTTGTACTCCATTGAATTCCTTCCTGCCCAACTCTCCAGCCTGTGTGGGTCTCGCTGGATGGCAACACAGCCTTCTAGCATGTCAGCCACTCCTCCCAGTTTTGTGTCCTCAGCAAACTTGCAGACAGTGCACCCTAGTGTGACATCCAAGTCGTTGATGAATATATGGTTATGTTCCCTTTTCTGTGCATCATGCAAATTTAAAGTGTGATGTTGTAATGTGGTGTTGTAGTTATTGAAGTAGTTTTGGCAGTTAAATCAAAATAGTGTAATGGCAATAACAGAAGGAAAACGGAATTGAAAAGGAAAAGATAATTTAACCAGAGGGAATTAATCAAGTGGGCTTTTTAAGTAACAGAAGGAACATAATATGCCTTTTTACTTATATAAGCTACTGTTTATCTTGATGCTGTCCAAAAGCTGAAAGAATGTGGGGAAATTGAATATTAGCTCAGCCACTGTTATGTGAATACATACCTGTGATATGTTGAATGGGCAGGGAACTGCATCAGCTTAAATTCCATAACAACATTTTAGCATATTTCATTCTCTGTCTATTTATTAAAGCTTGTTTATATTCAAAAGTTTTGTCTGTAAGGCGCTTTTAGCTGTGTGAACACAGGAGAGGCTATTTCATGGAATACTTAGAATGAGAAAATGTAAATCCTGTTACCAGCAGTAGTTACCAGTAGTATGGAGCAGGTCTTTGATGCAGTGGAGCAGACTAACATGTGTAAGGGGGGGAATCCTTTGTCTTGTCCTGCTTTCCACCATCTTCATGACTTGGCAGCTGCATTGTTCTGGGCCTTGATGTAGCACTGTATCTGGTAGCTGTGTCTGTG
>VZTY01015431.1:79963-151741 GCA_013400935.1 Turnix velox
TTGCCCCTTTGTACTATCACTGAATATCACTGAGAAGAAAGAGCCTGGCTCCATCCTCCTGACACTCACCCTTTACATATTTATAAACATTTATTAGATTACCCCTTAGTTTCCTCCAAACTAAAGAGACCCAGCTCCCTCAGCCTTTTCTCATAAGGGTGATGCTCCAATCCCTTTGTGGCTCTGCGCTGGACTCTCAAGCAGTTTGCTGTTCTCCTTGAACTGAGGGTCCCAGAGCTGAACACAACATTCCAGACGTGGTCTCACCAAGGCAGCATAAAGGGGGAGTAGAACCTCTCTCCATCTACTGACTACGCCCTTACACCCCAGGATGCCATTGGCTTTCTTGGCCATGAGGGCACATTGCTAGCTCATGATCATCCTGCTGTTTACCAGGACCACCAGGTCCCTCTCCCCCTGCACTGCTTTCTAACAGCTCAGTCTCCAACTTAGACTGATGCAACACTCTGCACTTGCCCTTGTTGTACTCCATTGAATTCCTTCCTGCCCAACTCTCCAGCCTGTGTGGGTCTCGCTGGATGGCAACACAGCCTTCTAGCATGTCAGCCACTCCTCCCAGTTTTGTGTCCTCAGCAAACTTGCAGACAGTGCACCCTAGTGTGACATCCAAGTCGTTGATGAATATAGGTTATGTTCCCTTTTCTGTGCATCATGCAAATTTAAAGTGTGATGTTGTAATGTGGTGTTGTAGTTATTGAAGTAGTTTTGGCAGTTAAATCAAAATAGTGTAATGGCAATAACAGAAGGAAAACGGAATTGAAAAGGAAAAGATAATTTAACCAGAGGGAATTAATCAAGTGGGCTTTTTAAGTAACAGAAGGAACATAATATGCCTTTTTACTTATATAAGCTACTGTTTATCTTGATGCTGTCCAAAAGCTGAAAGAATGTGGGGAAATTGAATATTAGCTCAGCCACTGTTATGTGAATACATACCTGTGATATGTTGAATGGGCAGGGAACTGCATCAGCTTAAATTCCATAACAACATTTTAGCATATTTCATTCTCTGTCTATTTATTAAAGCTTGTTTATATTCGAAAGTTTTGTCTGTAAGGCGCTTTTAGCTGTGTGAACACAGGAGAGGCTATTTCATGGAATACTTAGAATGAGAAAATGTAAATCCTGTTACCAGCAGTAGTATGGAGCAGGTCTTTGATGCAGTGGAGCAGACTAACATGTGTAAGGGGGGGAATCCTTTGTCTTGTCCTGCTTTCCACCATCTTCATGACTTGGCAGCTGCATTGTTCTGGGCCTTGATGTAGCACTGTATCTGGTAGCTGTGTCTGTGTCTGTAAAAATGTCACTCTTAATTGTAATTTTAAAGATTTATTTCTTTTTTTGTTAGCAGAGGATCTCGTTTAAATTAAAGGTGGTTAACTGAAAGCTTGGGATGTTTCCTGAAGAAAAGATGATGATAAATTATGAAGTATGCCATGATGTCATTGGCAGAATAAGAAGTGCAAAACCATTTTACATGTCACAGATGATTCTCTGATTGTTAGAAGTACTTATGTGATTGTTGTAGAAATATATGTTAGAGAGTACTCATGTCTGCTCATCTGTTGCAGGAGTTGCTTACATGCTGTGAAGAAGGTAAAGGTGAGATAAAGGATGGCCTGGAGGTGATGCTTAGTGTGCCAAAGCGAGCCAATGATGCCATGCACCTCAGCATGCTGGAAGGTATGATTCAAACTGGCCTTTCAATTCAGTTGGATGCTATTGACTAACTTTGTTTAATAACTTCCCATGTTAATATACATTGGCAAGATGTTTGGGTGTGTATTTTACGTTCCTTTTATTTGAAGGTGTATGAAATGCAAACTTTTGTAGGAAAAGGAATTGTGACAGACATCTGTTAATTTTTTAATTGTTCTTTTATCTTGATCTGTAGTTCTGCCACTATAGTTTGGAAAAATCTGCAGGCTAAAGTTTTCACTAATGACCTGAAACATGATAGGTAAAAATGGTCAGATATGATAGCTTTGGCTACATTTTCTAGCCAGTGTTGTTGGCTTCTTTATATGAGGCACTTAAAGTGTATTAGAGATGATTTTGCTGATTTATGTATCAAATTATTGTATCCAAGCAGTGAAGGCTGGATTTAATTGCTTTTATGTGCTTAGAACAAATTTCTGCCAAAATCTGCTTCATAATTGGCACTTTATCATTTATGATGTTGCCATCATACATTAAGTAGTAGAAGTGTTTTCTTTGGCAATTTATTTTTTTTGAGGTAAAAACCTCAAAAAAATTAAAAGAGGTGCCTTACCTTGCAGTTGACTTATAGGTGCCTTTTGTCAATGGTTCTTTTCATCCTCTTTGCCTTCTAATAGTAAATGGAGTTTGTCATGAAACTTCCAGTATCATGAAAGTTACTATAAAGCTCATCTTGGTTTCATGTGTGATCTTTGACCATGAGAATGCATAAAATTGACTCTCTTCCCTGATTTTAAACAACATAAACATTGAACAACTGATGGGATTGGTTCCAAATGCTATTTTCAAGAGGTAGTATTAGTATAAATGCTGATGAGCTTTGGTAATAATCTTTTAACAATGGTGATGCAGCTCTGGAGAATATCCTAATCTTTTACGTAAGTTGATTTTTGTAAGAAATTGCATGCATATTGTTGAGTCATCCCATGTTAGACCAATGTAGTTAGTGAGCACATTTCTTCTTTATGTCTCTGGACTATTTTGAATGAGCATCCTGAGCATTACCTCTGTTGCTCTCTACACTGTATCCCTGTTTAGAACCAGGGACAAGGATGTTGCTCCCTACTCAGAGAATGTCAACAAGCAGTAGCTATTTGAAATGCACGTAAATACCATTTAGATGAGTATGGTAGCCCAATTTCTGTTGTTCTGCAACTCTAAAGCTGTGTATTAAACATGTAAGAGAACTCTAGACCCCTATAATGGAAGTGAAATTGTCAATTATTGCAGTCTTCCTCTTTACATTGTATATTAAGATACATAATGTAGCTGCTATTTCACTAATGTGGGTTAATGCTGGAATGACTCGGTGGCAGTCATAGCAATGGCTTCAAGGTTCTCAAACCTTGTTGAAATATGTATGTGTGCTAATAGCATACATAGTAGAGATGTTGTACTACCAGAAAAGGTGGCATTTGTGAGTTTGCCAGTGTCGGAAGAACGTGATGCCCTTGCAAGTTGTTCACTTTCTATTGTGGCAGATAGCTTATGAGAGAAATCATTTTCATCAGGGAAGAGGTTACCAGAAGCTGACATAGATAGATCTACCATTTGTTGGTGAAATACTGTCAGAGAAGTTGATACATTTCTTAAGTGTTGGCAAAGACTTGAGCTCCAGTTACATTTAGAATATTGCATCAAGTTGATATCAAGTCTCATTTTTAGTATTGATTCCTTGAAAGTTCATCTTTTGCAAGGTGTATGTGTGGCAGGAAAAGTCAGATCACTTAATAAAGTAATTTGTACTTTTTGATTTCCTCGTATTATCTATATTTCGTAGTGAACCTTTTCTCCCCTTGGATTTTTAGGCTTCGATGAAAATATAGAATCTCAGGGAGAGCTTATCCTTCAAGAATCCTTCCAAGTGTGGGACCCAAAAACACTAATTCGCAAGGGGAGAGAGAGGCACCTTTTCCTTTTTGAGATGTCTTTGGTTTTCAGTAAAGAAGTAAAAGACTCCAGTGGAAGGAGCAAGTACATTTACAAGAGTAAACTGTTCGTAAGTATGAGAAAATAAATGATTGTATGTAGAAAACTGTTTAGATTAGACTATGACTAAGCTCAGATGATTTAAATGGGCCTAGAAGAACTTGAACAACTATTACAGTGCACTGAGAGAACTTGGCATATTCTGTCACCTCATTTCCAACACTTGCCTTCCTTACTGGTTCAAGGTAACTAGCTGGTAACACAGCTTCAGCTGCTTTTTTAATTTCTCCTTTCTTTGCTACTTTGATGAGCTTGAAGCTAGGAGAACCTCACAGTTTACTGTAGGATAACATCAGCTGCCAAGGCATTGCATGGGAGGGGAGACAGAACCAAAAAATCAGCCCCTTAAGCTTGCCATGTCAGTTCCTTTAACACGAATTTAGTAATGACCTTGGATCATAAAGAACCTGGTGGAAATCTGGAAGAATCTGTGCCTCATTTTGAAAATAATAAGATTGTTTGATTGTTATAGTTTGATCTTTCTAAAAGGCATTCATACATTCCTTGTGAAAGCACATGTTTTGATGATAGCTACCAGTCTTTTTTTTGCATGTTACATGTATCTCTGGAAGGTCGTATTACAAAAGTGAGGTCCTTCTCTTTACTTTGGGTGTGATTTTCCCAGCACAGGATACTCAACAGCATTATTTGCATTAGTGGAAGGACATTCTAATAATAATATACTCCTCTGGCAGGAGACAGTGTGTCCAAAAGTGAATGCCTAAAGAAGGCTATGGGAAAAAAGGAAGCAGGTTTTATTTTGACAGAATACTCTCCCAGTCAGTTTTGGCATTCTTCACCTGAGTGCTTTTACTATGCACCTGCAATGAATTTCTCTTCCACCGGCTTGTTCTTGGACATTATGCAGGCTTTTAACATTTACAGTGTCCTTTGGCAAAGACTTCCATTGCTCAACTACCTATTATTAGCACAGGCCAACCTCCCTGATTTGGATTTTGAACCCAACTCCATCCCACTATTTTCACTTGATGCCTTCCAGAATTGAAATGCAAAGTGAAAAACTATGTTGTCCTTCAGATGCCCTTTGCATAATTAATATTCACAACTGCACCAAGACTCCTAAATTTGGTAGACTTTAAAAAATAAATATTAGAAATTGTACAATCTTGCCCATTCAGACCTTGGCCATTCAGGATGTCTTTTCTTTGAATTACATAATGAAATGTTGGATTACGTATTTTACGAGGTTTTTAACACATAGGAGGTGTTAAAAGTTGAGTCAAGTTTAAAATTAATTTCAATGAAGAAGAATCTGTTTCACCAAAAAGAAATTACAAAGCTGAAGGGGTGTGTATATTGGGTTGGATTTTTTAGGAAAAAAAAATATAAAAATCACACCACCAAACCATGAAACAAGCTGGCATCCAAGTGAGACAAAAGAATTGCCTTTACTCAGGTACTGGGTATCCAAAGTTTCTTGTAATGAGCTGTGAATGTGTTAGTGATTATGCATTTGAGGGGAAAAACACGTCTTCTAATATCATAAGAATGCTTAACAGCTGTCATTTGGAGTGAGGGCTCTTGCATATTGAGCTATGTTTCTTTGTAGTATTTTTGGAGTACAGCCTATATGAATTGCTCAGCTGGAAACCAATTCACATGATTGAGATGTTGTTCCAGTTGGAAAGTGAAAACATTTTGGATGATAATTAGCTGTTAAGGTCTGACACTAGAACATTCCCGAAGACTGATAACTAATGTAGTTGTCCCACCAAATTCTCCAGGGAAGCTGCATATCTGAATTATTTCATCTTTTTTAGAGGGCAGGAACACAGTGGGAAAGGTTCCTTTGCAGAAATTTAGAAGATATCAAGAGAAGCATGTCTTACATTAGAGAAAAACTAAAATCAATCGGTAGTTAGTGTTCTCTTTTGGAAATCAACAAGCAGAGAGGCCAGCACTTTTCCCTGTGCACCTCTTCTTAGAGTTATAAGGCTTTTATTGTTAAATCCAAAATCCAAAATAAAAATTTGGTATTTAGATTACAAATGGTATTTTTTAGTATTATTTCACAGGAAGAACCATTTAGTTTGAACTTCTTTTTTGAAGAATCCACTGCCACCAGAATAAAGGATTTTCTCTAGAATATGGGTTAGTCATAAGCTTCTATCCATCTTTTTAAAAAGCAGAGCTTAATTATTTAAAATATTACATTCTTTTGTGGCTTCTGAGAGAAAAAGTGCTGTGTTCTCCTCAAGTATTTTTCTTAATTCCAGACTTCTGAGTTGGGTGTTACAGAACATGTAGAAGGAGATCCCTGCAAATTTGCTCTATGGGTTGGAAGGACACCAACTTCAGACAACAAGATTGTTCTCAAGGTAATTTTAGCAGATTGTATTATATACTAAGGGTTTAAGTTGGTGTTCATTCTTATCAGGAAGGCAACAAGTGATGACTTTTACTGCTTTGAGAAGGACAGCTGCAGATGTATGCTTTTCCTTTGTGTGTGAAGGATGTGCTTTATATCTAACTTACGTGGATTGAACAGGAGAGGAAAATCTGTGTGATCTGCTGAAGGATTAAGCAAGCTTACTTTCACAAATTGGAGTAGGTCTGTGATGTTTGGTCCCATGGTTTTCCATAGCCTGAAGACTTTTGACACTAGCTGACAGAGCAGATGATGTGCCACAGACAAGTCATGGCATCAGTGTTAAATTTTACACTCAAGTCATTGCTAAGGTTTTGATGCTGTTTTTCATGGCCAATGTTTTGTAATACCACAAGCAGCTAACATAATTTGACATATTTTGAGGACTGTCTCAGCTTTGAAGCTTTTCTTTTGTGTCTCTTAGCTGTGTTTAGTTGAAATAAAAGTCATCTTACCATTCACAGGTTTATACACTTACTATTAAGCTTGCTTATGTTTTTACTTGTATTTTTTGTGATTACTTTAAAACACCACTTAAAAATGGCCATTCAAATTTATGTTTTCCTAGTGAATTACAGGCTAAGAGACTGCATTTATTTTCTAACAGAAGTCTATGAATGCAAGGAAACAAAATGTAACATCAATGAGTTAAACTAGTTATTCAGTTTTTACTCACATAATTTCACAGGTAGTGTTTTGCAGCCTGAAATGATCATCCCAAGGTAGAGCAGTTCAAGGGATCTAGTTTAAGGACTCTCTATATAAGATCACTTTAAGGTGTTCCTGTTCTCTTTACTTAGAGCATCACATATCTAGATAACTTGTATGGTGTATGAAATGTTTCAACAGTTTTACTAAATTTTTAAAATTTGTTTCTGAAGGTTGGAAACTAGCATTTTCTTCCTTCATTAATATTAGAAGTAGATTCCATGAAAACCTACATAAAAGATTTAACAGGACTTTGCATTTGTCTTCTTTTCCAAAATGTTTTTCTTTGTATAAGAAAACAAAGATCTTTTTTCTAACTGTTCCTCTGTTCCTGCAACTTTGCCCATCCCTTTAGAATCTCTGGTTATTAAATATCCATGGTATATGTAATATTTATAGTATATTCAAATCCAGTTGTATTAGGAGGCAGCCATTAAGAGAAATAGGATATATAATTTTTTAGATTTGCAGTAATGTTTATATTGCATAGCTCTTCAGGTGCATGATTAAATTGGATTAAACAATCAGATTAGAGGTTGGGCAACTGAATATCTAGTCTTTTCCAAGGTACCTCAAAAATTAAGATGATAGCTTGCAGGCAGTTATTAAAATACAGTTCCTCATTTGGCTTTCTACTTCCATGTATATATCACAGGTGTAGTAACGAGTTATATGCAAAATATGTTGTCAAAATACATGTGTTACAGTATAAATTCATTTAGTAGATTATTATATAAAGCTATAATTGATCTGAAATAGTGTGTGTTTAAAATACCAGTGTTCTAGGTATTAGTACTGCAGTTCTTTACATCAGTCAATCCACTTTGTCTCACATGAGACATACAGGGCTTTAACCTTCAAGTTATTAAAGAAGAATCTGAAACTAGCGTATTACTTTTTTTTGTTTTTCAATGAACAAGATTATAATGTTGAGTGTAGTCTTAACAATTCAAAATTAAGGCATCTGTCTTGAATTTTCTCTGCTGAAGTCTTCAAAAACTATTCACAAAGTCATCCTTTTTTCCTTCCTCTTAGTGTTTATTAACTGGCTGTATGTGTGCATCTTCTCAGCTATAATAGTCCATTGTGGGGGTTTTGTTTTGTTTGCATATCAAAGGCCTCCAGTATAGAGAATAAACAGGACTGGATCAAACACATCCGGGAAGTGATACAAGAAAGGACCATTCATCTGAAAGGAGCATTGAAAGAGCCAATCCATATCCCCAAAACTGCTCCAACAACAAAACAGAAAGGAAGAAGGTAAATAATATTTAAAATATTCTGAGTTCTCTTAAGTACACAACAGCACTCTTTCCTATGTGGTGTTGAATTTCTAATATCTCAGTGAATTAGACAAAAAGCAAGAGTCACTTGGGACAGCTTTATCTTATAATTTATTTCCAGTATCCTGCAGTTAAAATTTGTTGAGATTTCTGCTCGGAACATTCCCTAATTTGTGTACATTTGCCAATACAGAAGAGATTTGAAATATGAGTACAGGAGAGATGCAGATTTTTGGAATTCTATGTCTGTTATGCAGCTCCTTGTTTTCCTTTTGTGGAGCTTAAAATGTATCACTAAGTGTTCTGCTCATTGACTTTGGCTAAGTGGCTGTGCAAATTTCTTGCTATGGTTCCAGGTGGTTGGGTGCTGTCTTAATTCCACATGATATAGACCTTGAGCAAAGGAATCTGTTCTTTTAAAATGTAGAACCTAGTATTAAATGCTAGATAATTGGGTTTTTTGCATGTTATTTGTCAGGCTGTTGTGTCAGTTACTACACCCTCAGAGCTGCAAGTAAGAAAGTAACACTTTACAAACACATTGTATTACTGTTCTAATTTTGTAATGAAAATTTATTTGCAGAGATGGTGAGGACCTGGACAGCCAGGGAGATGGTAGCAGTCAACCTGATACTATTTCAATAGCTTCACGAACCTCACAGAACACGCTAGACAGTGATAAGGTAAGTTTCTGGGATACTGTTGATTGCAAGAGCAAATGGTTTATCCCTCAGTGAGTTAGAAACCTAGATTAGTCCTTAGTACGTTCAGAGAGGAGACATGAAAATATCCAATCTCTTAAAAATAGCTACATACAATCAATTAAATATCTTGATGTCATGGAGGAGCAGATGTTATTGTTTAAATCTTAATAGATAATGAAGGAATTATATTTCTTCCAAACCAAAACAAATTTGCAGGTTTTACTCTTCTGCAGTTTTTACAAAGGCTTGATCTGTTTTAAAAAGAAAGGTTTATTTTTCCATAAAGTTTGATACCCATGTAAAGAACTCTGGATTTCAGTCTCGGCCTTCTGAAAGCCATAGAATCTACCTTCTGTTTTACCTTGAGTTTAGTGGTTACCACCTGCTTACTTCTGTTAAGGAAACATGCTACCCTGTGTTCATGGGTTAGATGGTAAGAGTGTTCACTTTCTGCATAAGAGCTGATAGAAATCATCATGTCAAAGAGGAATGATCCAGAAGATTCATTACAGTGTTTCCTTTCCTCCATCTCTACTTGTGGATTTTGGCTGGGTTATCCTATAGTGGTGGAAGAAAGGCATCAAAATAGTAAAAATGTATATGAAATGCCTGTGTTACTTTGGAATTGAAAGAAGTTTTCTGACTATTGGGAAGTGTTAGGGTCTTGGGGGGAAATAGAGGTAGATAATAGTAGTTTGTGAAACGTAAGAAAGAATGAAAACATAGAAGCTGCATAGCAAATTACTTGAAAACATGGTTAGGGATTTCTGGCCTATTACCTCATTTGGTACGGTTGTTCTGATGAGCCATTCAAACTGGGCAGGTAAATAACCAATATATTACAGGACAGTCAAGTGAATAGATTATCAGAGTAGTATTTTGATCATTCCCACCTAAAAGAATTTAAAGAATGTTTTGTGTATTTTTGCTTGTCACTTAAACTCTATGGTTTGATTTTGCATTTAAAGTAAAGGAAGATAGAAGAAGGGATGTATAAGGTGCTGCTCTTGTATTTGTCAAAAATAACCTATGTTTTGACCTTGGGCCTTTCTGCAAAGTTGGTCTGTAGTTTTGGGGTTAGTTTCCTCTAAGGATAGCTGTGAGAAAAAGGATTGATGAGAGGAAAAATGAGCCTTCAGATATCTGGTTTTTTGCTATTTCATTCTTTGCCCTTTTGGTTAGCTATTTAGTGATGTACAAAAATTGTGCTGTGTATAATAGCAAGCAGTTTAGTTGGGTTTTTACATGTTCTTAAGAGTTTAGGTAATCTATCCCACCCACAAGTAAGACATGCTCTCTCTGATTTCCCTGATTATTGGCTGAGATATCAAGCTTTGTGCATGCAGCCTGGCTGAATTGTGCTTCAGTTCAAATGGAGGTGATACTATTCAACCCTACCATGCACAGACATATCCCCTCTTCAGTTTTTTGGGATGTACTGTTTACTGGGGAATAGTGTGGACTGTCTCCTTCATGGTAGTATTTCATGGATCATGTAAGAATTGCTAAGAAAGTTAGCCATGTGAAATGCCCTCAGGAGGACTGTCTTCCAATCTGCCATGTGGAGGTTTCTTGCCAACAACCTGTTCAACAGGAGTTAAAAGGAGGAAGAATGGGGAATGCTTTCAAATATTTTCCTGACAATTTAAGTTTTAAAGTGGATTAGTCAATGTAGTGGGTTTTTTAAAGTATTTTTCAGTTCTCATATTAATGCATGAAATTTTCATTATACTTCCCATGGAGAAAAGAAACAAACTAAAGACTTGGAAAATCCCTGTAAGTTACTTATTCTAGGTATTGTATGTCCAAAGAATGAGTTTGCTGTTTGTGAGATTTATAGAAATGTGTGAATTAGCAAAGTAGCTTTGTTTAATATTGATGATAAATATCTTAAGAGATAATTCTATTATGCTTAAAAATTCAAGATTACTAAGGAAGAGTAGCCAAGAGAAAGCCAGCAAAATATGTAAGGTATCTTAATATGCTTGCTGAATCTGAAGTAATCTCACTTTGTATGTTGAAAATTGATTAGCTGCAGTCCATTTGGGGTTTAAAAGTGACTGTTTTCTCAGCCTGGAAGCTTGAGATATGTATGAATGAGATATGTAAGAATTTTGCAGGTTTAGATTCCGCTGATGTGGTTAGCCAGAAGCAACTCCTTGGTCAAATTTGGTAAATGCTCCAAACTGAGCTGGGATTCCTAATTGAGAAACACAGAAAATATTAAGTAATTTAAAATAGTAATAAGCGGTAAAAATGTTTGGCACTGTATCTCTTATTATTCTGTGGCTGAGTATTTTCTGTTCAAATGTATCCACTGCTGTCATTCTCAAAAGACAGCAAATACCAAACATGCCATACTAATAAACAACCAAGTAAAACTATTACTTTCTCCAAGTTCAAACAGTTAATTCTGTGGAAACACATATTTTGATTAGAAGTGCTAAATTGTTACATATGGAGAACATCAAGAATTAAGTCCTTCACCCAAAATTCTATGCTCTTTCTCAGAGATAAATTGAAAGAGCTTAATTCTTAAACTTGATAGTTAGTGATTAAAAATTGTTCATCCAGATGACCTTCTTTGCTTGCATCCTGTTTTCAGACATAATTGAAAATGCCTTAGCAACAGAGAATAACTTTGTGATTAGCTTTTTTCTTCTCCACCCTGGTTTTTTGGGTTAGAATTGTAATTTCTCATTGTTGGCTCCGCTATTGCATGTTGCTTTTTAGTAGTGACTGGGATGAAGCAATAGACCATATGCTTAGAAAGCTGATGTCTTACCAGCTTCATGTCATCTGAAAACATTATTGGAAGGTAGAATTAGAATTCAGAAGCCTTTCATCAAATGGCAAAGTACCATGCAATTTCAAGGAACTCACTGGAGCTAATGTGAATAGGTGGAAAGTGTTAACTAATAATAAAAACAATGAGAATACAGAGAAGGTTTTGAAAATGTGGTCTAGAAGCTATAGAAGCTCATGAGCTGGTTATTTTTCTAACAGTGTGATGCAATTATTGGCGGGAGGATGGAGGTGGGGGGAGAGAGAGGGAAGCAGCCCTATATTTCTGTATTGGTTTGTGGAAATAGGGTGCTGAGCTGTGGAACACAAAGTCCTCGTTCTTCACTTGGCATCTGTAAGACTACACATCCAGTTCTGAATACATAATTTTTGCAAATTAGTGATACATTGGGAGAGTTGCAGGAAAAAGAAGGGGGGTGGTGTGGATTGTACAAACATAACTTAAAAGGTAAGGTAAAGAGTTGGGACAAATAAATGTAAAGAAAAAAGGCCAGAGAAAGAACTTCACATCTTCAAGACAGTAAAAAATTACTGCACAGAGCTATGGAACAGTCTTTTGCCATTTTTTTTTTCCACTGCCTAGGATGAGATTAATGTACTTATCCTTAATAAAAGATGAAAGATTTCCATAATTTTGAGAACATGTTGGATAAATGTTAATCATGATTCATGTAGATGTTGTTCTTCATGCTCTACAGTGAAAGAGAAAGAAGAGGACTAGGTAGCTTAGAATCACTTTTTAGCCGTTTTTTTATATCATGGAGCATGTCTTTATACTGCAAGACATGCTAAATGCATCCGTATCACTGACACGTCCTGAAGGATTGTAAGGCGTAGTGAAGTCCAAAGTGGGATGTAAAATTTTTTGAGAGGGAAATTTCTATTTCATCAAAGCATCTAAGTTCTCTGAATGTCTGCTCTTACTGTATCTTTCTCAGTAGATATTTTGCCCTTCACCTTCCATGCACTTTCCGTAGCTGTGTAGTCAGCATTTTAAGTGGTTAACAAAAAAGAGAGTTGATACTTGACCCATTCATTCCACTTTTCAAGAGTTCCTAGCCTCAGAGCTTGGTCTCATTTGAGTGTCATCTTTTGATCCAATGCATAGGAAATAAAAGGAGAAGGCTGAAGGTTTATAGAAGAGCTGTCATAGGTGCTATCCTAAATAGTAGGAATCATGCTAGCTGCTCTGGTTGGTCAGTGGAACAGTATTTTCTTTTTAACAAATTGTCTTTTGTGCCCAGCTGGTAAATCTTTGTACTGCTGTCTGTGTGAAGTTGTTTTGTATTCTCATGCTTCTCTGAGCTTGTGTGCAGTACTTGGAAAACAGAAAAAGGACAGAAGCAGCAGGAGACAACCAAGTATTTAGTTCTGCCAGCAGAGACCACAGAAGAGAAAAAGCTCCCATCGGTAGAAAAAATGCTGGTAAAAATCCAGTCATGGCTCTGAGTATACAGCTCTTTTCAGAGTCAGAAACCAAGTATGGGCAGCTACCTGGTAAAAGCTAAACATTCTGTGAGACAGAACTTCTGTGTGTCTCCCATTTCTTTCCTACCACAGTGGACATTTTTTCCATTTTAAAGGGGGATTAAAAATTTTCATGCCTGAAATTACTGAGGAATCTTATTACCTGCTCGCTTTCCTTCTCCTCAATGTAAAGTTACCAAGGGACAGTAAATGTAATATTCAGTCCTGAGAGGGAGGCTATATGTACCAATACAAAAAGCTGTAGTATGTGGCAAAACTCTTGTTGCTGGTGAGCTTTCCAGTTACCAGTGGCACCACTCTTAGTGTTGTGTCCCAGACTTCAGCAAACCTGGACTAAGTATGTATTCTGTATTCATCCTGTGGGTGTGTGTTGTGGTTTTGGGTTTTCTTTTCTCTCTATGACCAACAGTGATTAAAAGGCCCCAGAGGGATGATAGATGGTTAACATGAATTTCAGCAACAGAAAGACACTATGTCCCATGATAATCTGTTTAATTAAACTTTACGCCCTTTTTAATCTGTGGTGCTATTTCTGTCTGGCTTTTCTTTGTCTCTTGTCTATCCAGTTTCCATGTTTCAGGCATAGCCTCTTTTATTTTTATCATGTAAGATTTATTCAGTTTACATAAAGGGTTTCTTGAGAAGGCTGGGTAAAGTGTATAAAGCCCTTGTTCAGCCTTAATTTGGATGTAGGTGGTTTGTAACTCTTTTCAGTGCAAGTGAGCCTCCCAGTTATGCTGTACCTCTTGCTCTTCCCTCTGGCTAGCCTAGAGAGCCTTGCCAAGGCTGTCCAGCAACAGCTGTTGAGCAATGTGCTTAATCACAGACACTCCTTGCTGTCCAACTGCATTTAATCAGTGTGAAAGATGAAACTGTTTTCACAAAGTGTGTTATGGAGAGAAAACGAGCAATGAAACAAAGAGGAAAGCAGCATTTTCCCAAACGCAACTGTGACAGGAAAAAGGAAGGGCTGCTTGCCCAGAGGATTGAAAATTGATAGATGCTTCTGTGGTCAATTCTCCATCACAATGTAGATATGTCCTGGGTGGAGAACATTGCTGTTGCAGTGGATAGGTCCTGCACTAAACTGCATTTAGCAGCATTACTGCACTGTCAAGGATTGTGCAGAAGGTTATGACTGCATGTGTGAAGAGTCTTACTCTGCTGAAGAGTGATTGAATAATGAATTGCAGTGGAATACTGATCAACTAGAATATCTGATTCCCATCGAGTCTGGAGGAGATTTTTCTATACTGTAATGGTTTTTGACAGCCACTGACAGCTATTGTTCGCTTTTTCCTTTAGCTTAGTACTATGTAAAATACTCAGTGAACATAAAATCTGAGTTTTGTCTCTTGCATTAGAGAATGGAGTAGAAATAACCCCTCTATATTGAATCCAAAACCATGTGGTCATTGCACCATTCACGAAGAATATTTGGATTTCTATTTGTAGGAAGTGAAGGATCAGGGAAGCAAGCAGATCACCAAAACCAAGGATGGTCCTGTGGTTATTTAGGAGAAAATACAAAGAAAGTGTCAACCTGTTGCTGCTTCATTGCTTGTACTGACTGGGGATGCATATGGAGCCTCCTGAGAAAAATTTGGTTGGCATTGGACACCTAGTGAAGTTGTACTTCATCAGCTTTCTTGTTAGTCCCCGTCGGGCATGCAGATGGTTTCAATTGTTTCTGAGTTTGTCTGAAGAAGGCTGTAACATAAATCAATACCAGAAGACAAGGGAAAGCTCTTTGGTTTTTGCCTTTTGACACACTTTTGCAAGAACTGAAAACTAATAGAATATGTAAAAAGAGAGCAAGGGAATAGTAAACCTTTTAAGGAGGGAGGAGGTAGCATGTTTTGAAGAAGTACCACCCTTTCCCTGAGTATTGAGGCTGTCTGAGAGATGTGGTAGAAGCAATTGGATTGATTTTTAGTCCGGATCTAAATGGATACCTGATTTATTATCCTTAAACAGTATGAGGGCTTTTGTGCCCCTACTTGGCCCCTACACCTCCCCAAGAAAACATTTTTCTTCTTTGTGTGCACACATATGCAAGGGTACCCAGTGAGATTAGCAGGCAGAAACCATGGGAAAGCTCTGGATTTACAGCAGACCATCTGCAAGGAGTTATGTCCCGTCGTTTGTTACAGGCTTGAGGGAGAGAAGATTGGAAAGAGCCTTTCCGTCTTGCTGTTTTTGTCATTTGCTCTGAAATTCTTGGTTGATAGCAGACAATGTTAGCCTAGAAAAGTTTGCCTAGTGCTTCAGTTACAGGCTTGTAATGGAAACAAATAAATAACAATGCAGTTTCTTATCTCCTTTTCCTAAAGCTCATGGGAAGTAGCTGGCAGCCATGTAAGACCTGAAACATATTAGTCAAAAATAATAGCAAGACTTGTGCAGTACATTGGAGTAGGACGTACTTATTTATTTGCTGCAGTTGGAGCTCTCCCAGTGTGCTTGTCCTTCATTGTCAGGAAAGAGCATCGCAGTGTTACCACGTTGAGCTGCAGGAGTTAATTGGCTTGATCCAAAATTACTGAATTCACAGAATTTTTCTGCCAGATGAGATCTGATACAAATGCCACACTGAAGGTGTAGAGATATTCGCATGCACAAAGCCGAAGTAGCCTGGAATGCTGCTGCTGTGTGAAAGGAAAAGGAATTCCCAGGCTGTTTGCTTAAGTTGGATGTGTGCTCTGGGGCTGAGCAATCTTGGGAACTTTGGAAAGTTCTGAAAATAATTTTCATTTCACATCAAAGTGGATGAAAAAAATCAAAGAGAGGAAACTTAAGTTTAGGCAAAGTAATTCTAAAGAAGTATTTCAAAGAGTGGGGAGGAAAACCGTGAACTTGTATGTTTTTAATTCAAGTTTGTGTGTTTTTATTTGGGGAATTAGTAAAAATGTGTCAGTTCTAAGCCAGTGTGGATTTTTTAGTCAAATAGTGAAGTGAGAAATACGTGAAGAACTTTATGCTGATTTTTCCAGTTATGTATTGTGTATCCTGGATGATTTTTGACCTGAGTATGTAAAGAGTAAACTGTGAGTGGTATAGAAATAAGGCAGTGAGCTCATACAAAAGAAGATCCCTATTTCTGCCTTGAATTTGCAAGGTAAAAAAGCTCAGGAATGACTGTATATAGTAAAAGCTGGGGGTTTGTTGCCAATTATCACTCATTAAATATATACTGAAGCAACTGCTCTTTCAGCTTTTGGGGTAAGGAGCAGTCTATCCAGAAAAACCACTTGAATCCTTTACCCAGCCCTGTCACAACCAGCGAGCTTTCTCTGAACATAGACTAAGGCAAGCAGAGTTAAAGATCTGTTCTAAAACACCAGAACTGCCTGATTTTTAAAAGGTCTCTTCTTGATGTGGAAAGTCCCAGAAGCTTGCCATCTCATCCAGAATACAAATCCTGCCAGGAATCCTAAATAGGTAAGGGTACGTGACGGATGGTTTGATAACAAGCGTTTATCTGGCTTCTTGTTTTTTCTCCCTCACAGTTGTCTGGTGGGTGCGAGCTGACGGTAGTAATCCATGACTTCACCGCCTGCAACAGTAATGAGCTGACAATCCGCCGTGGGCAGACAGTGGAGGTCCTGGAGAGACCCCATGACAAGCCCGACTGGTGTCTGGTTCGAACCACAGATCGGTCCCCGGCTGCAGAAGGCCTGGTCCCCTGTGGATCGCTCTGCATCGCTCACTCTCGCAGTAGCATGGAGATGGAGGGGATTTTCAACCACAAAGGTAAGAAGTGATGGAAACAAAGTCTACTTGTCAGCAGTGCAAGTTTTGTATAATGGGGAGTGTTGTGCAAATAGGAGCTCTGATGTTCTTGTGGTGGTTTGTTTTCTAGCTTTTAGTTAGATAAAACAAAGCTTTTGGCAACCTGAAGCCACACTCCTATTACAAAATAAGCAGCTGGCAATTCTCAATATTAATTGAAAGTATGGCTGAAGATAAGGAAGAGATTGAAGCAAAGATTTATGAGAATTAAGAGTTACATGCCGTGTATACATCAAGCTACAATGATAGAAAAATCTATGCTTGTGTCCTGAAAGAAGGGGAAGAAAATTCTCCAGCATACATTATCAATGGTTCCTAAGTAGCCCTGCAGTAAGAAGTCATGGTATATAAGGCTCAGTGATAGTAAATACATCCACATACCCCCTGTCAAGGGATTGACAATTTAGACATTAGTGTTTTACTTAACTGAATTTTCTAGTGTATTAGTTTTCTCCAGAGCAATTTTGAAATCATACTCTGTTTCTTCAGGGAGAATGTGCACCTGAAGGGTCCAAGAAAAATAGAATAACTTTTTGTAAGTTTTTAGACTTTGTGCACTGTAGTACTTTGTCTCTATGAACTCTCTAAGCCCACAGAGTAGTTTTTTATTAGAGGAAATGCTTGTTTGTGAGCTTGTTTCCTTTAAAACTGCCGAAGTTTGCAGCCTATAAAGAGAAATCAATGTGAACCACCAGAAAAGCTGTTTGTTAGAAGGTTTTTCATCCCATGCTGGGGGAAAGGATGTGTTTAAAAAAGTTTTGCTTTTGCAAGTAACAAGATTAACAGGAAAGTTGTGCTGGATGAAACTTGCTTTCCAAAACAAAAAAACCCTAGGTTTGGGGAGTTTTTTGTAAGTATAGCACGAATTTTTCAATTATTCAGTCCATTTCTGTTACCATGTTACAACTTTTCCCAGGTTTTCCAGGCATTGCCTAAGTATACTTGGCTAAAAAGGGAGAGTTTTGTGTTTCTTATATTAGGAGCACACACAGCAGGAACTTCCCGAATGCAGAGTGATGGGGGCAAGAGGAGAGTCTGCAGGATTGAGCTGTGTAGTTGGAATACTGTTTCATCCTATTGTGTCCTGTAACTGTTTGGGTAGAGGAAGTTTGTAGTTATCCTGATGATAACACTGAAAAGTGCTAGTTAGGTATCAATTGAAATATTTCTTCCTTTGACTAGGAAGTGAAATCAGGAGGATTTTAATATTTTTTTTAACAAAGTTCACAGAACTGATAAATTTCCTTTGGAGCTAGGGGACTTCACTTTTGAATCCAGGAGAGGCATTAGGAGAGGTAGGTTGTACTGGATAGTGTCTGTTGTGTGAAGAAAATGGAGTCTGTCAGACTACTGAGGGAGAGATGGAGCTGTAACTAATGGGCATAATCTGTATTGCTTTCTTTTTCCTTTGGTGTTTGGGGAAAGTGGAGCAGAGTGTTATAAAGTTATTTTAGATTCTCTTCAATATATTGCTTTAAAATAAAGAGCACTAATTAGTGCTATTAGTGAAGAGTGGAGAGGAAAAGGTCCTTGCTAGAACAGGCATGATTTATTTGCAGGGTTGTATGCAGCATCAGAAGTGACTTCTTTCTCTGCTTCTGACACAGGCTTCCTGTGGGATGTTGTGGCATGCCATCTAAACCCCAGCTGTTAAGAAGCAGCTGCTAATTGTTTATTCCCACATTACTGGGTGTGAGGCTTTAGGAGCTGAGTGTTTGATTTGTGATGTTTGCAGTGCACAGGGTTGTTACTGAAGTCATTGTGAATGCTCTTGAACATGCAAATTATTGTATAACGTTAAGTAATCTAAAGAGTGGAGGAAAAAGGCTGAAGGCCAAAGACCTTTGGCTGGACACTTGAAATCACTGGGTATATTTGAATTAATTCTTCACTTCAACTTTCCTTTACTTAAAAGAGGTTGATAATGTTCATTTCACAGAGGAGTTCTAAAAATTATGCAGAATAAGTGGAGTGCTTTATTTTCCCCCCCTCAAAGTGAAAAGTACCACAGACAATCCCACAAATCACTCATTCTCAAGTGCTGCATTCGATTAAAGATCTTGAAATGAGACATTGGGGACTGTGCTGATTAGAAAACAATTAGCTGATCTTCTCAGAATTGTTCATTGTGAACACTGATTGAGTTACAAATTACTAGAAAACACAACAAAACACAAAACTCCCATAAGAAAGAACAAGTAAATTACTTACATTATTTAAGGTAGTCAATGTACTTGGTGAACAACTTTTAACTACTCTTATTTCCTAGGTTTCTAGTGCTTGATTTCTCAACTTCTGTCTCTTTAATACAGATGTTTTTTTCTTTTGACTATAATTCCGTGACATGTTCATGGTTTTTGAATGGTCCAACGAGCTAGGATATTGCCCTCAGGAGTTTCTAGGTCTGAAAATACACGTCATATATTAGGATTGCAGTGTGAGCATCACATCTGAATAGTTCAGTACAGTTCATAGGGTAAGCTCTCTGTATAGCCATGGGTTTGGAATTTGTGCACATCTGGTATCTCAAGCTGTTGGCAGAGGCTTGGGGAGGGAGAGGTTTTATGCAACTCCAAAGGAAAAAGGGAGATTATCACCATCAAAAATGGAGATGTTGAGTGTTTAGTCTATATGTGCTGAATGTTGAGGGTTGATGAGCCTATACAAATGGCTTGTTGATGCACAGAATTGGGCACTTTTGGTATCTATGAACCTGACAATTTTTATATTTTCAACAGTGTTTATCAATATATTTTACAAGCAAGTTGGAAAGCCATGGCATATCAGGTGAAGTCAGCTTCAAAATTTTTAAACAGAGCATTTTCATAATTTCCAGGTGTTACTAAACTTGTGTAAAACCACATTTCATTACTGAGTACAGAAATATTTGGGTGACATTTAATGCCATAGATGATCTGGAATGATTATCCAAAGTAGAGTTAACTGGAAGATTAACTGGAAGCAGAAAGTATGTTCACTGATGCCTAGTTTTGGCAGCTGAACTTGGTCATTCCTTGACTGTCCATGAAAGGTGACATTGGTTTATTATCTTGTTTAAAAGACAGCCACAAAAATGACCCTTGCCTGAAAGTGTAGGTGTAATAGTCCTCAGATATAAAAGCAGTATTACTAATAAATAATTATCTTCAATATCTGAAATTTTATAGTCATCAAGACTGTAATAATTCTATAAAGAGTATGGTGAAAGTATTACAAAGACAAGATGGCATTCGCGAGTCATTTAGGGAGGGGTTTGATTGGAGATTCCAGACCTTTTTGTCACTATACTGGATAGCAGATTTTTTTTTGTAAGTTATTTGGGTCATTTAATCAATTTAATGTGCAGCTTACAGATGAATATATTTTTAAAAATCTGAATCCCTTTTCTAATAGGGAAAAAAGACAAACAAGTGGGTAGTGAAGAGGTTGAATAACAGTTGGTGCACTCCACAAAAAATAAATTAGTAGCTTTGGAAGAACATGTTTTTCACAAGTAATACATAAGGCAACCATTTTTTTGCAATGATTCCCCACATGTTATTGTTGCGGGGGAGAAAGAATGTTCCTGTTCTGTTTGGTCGTTTTTTTTTTTTCTTTTTTTTTTTTCTTACAGTAGTTTCTTCATTCTGTGGTACATCCTTTTCGTTTGTGCAGTTCTCCTTCCTTCGTTTGCAGGGGATTTACTCAGCCACAGTGTTTTGGGTAAAGGGCAGAGAATAAGAGTTAGTATAACAAAACTGTATTTTTAAGCTCACAAAAATTGGCAAGAATTTAAAATTGTTTGGAAATATCTTGCCCATTTAGGTCACTGTATACTGTCTTTTACAGCTTCATGGTACTTCCAAAGTTGAGGAATTTGTGAGAGCCCATCATGTCCCTTCTGTAGATGCTACTGTGTGGAGAGCTACGAAGGCTACAGCAATCCTTTGCTCATGGGACTTATATTTACCTGTTATGGGGGTTTTGGGAATGACATCTAGCTGCCAATTCATGTTACTGTCTGTTTGGCTGAAAATTTGGCCTCAGAGATCTTTTGTTTACCTGGAGGTACAATGTCCACTAGGTTTATACATTTGTTACAATCCAGGTACCTGAACAGGTTTGTTCAGATTTGTAACATGGTGGCATGCAACAGACCCTTGCAATACCAACTACTGGTTTTTGGTTTGGATCTCAGCACACTCTCCCAAGGGTGGCCATAAACCAGAAAATATTATTTCAGTGATCTTCAATCCCCTCCCCTCCCCTGAAACTGCAGAATATCTCTAGAAATCTAGCATAATTAAGAGAACTGAATGTCTGATGCTTTCCAAGAGCAAGATTAACAAATTTGTTTAAAGAGTTGTGGTAAGCCCTTTCCTACACTTGCAAGATAGGAAGAGGTGGTGTAGGATAGGTGTGGCAGGTATGGGGACCTTCTGTTCAGTAACTAAGAAAAATTGCACAGGCTATCTAGAGATATTTCCACAGCAAAGAGATATTTTGTAAGATAAAGCAGTGTCTTGAATTTGTTATGTTAATTAAGCTTGCTCTAGTACAGCTGTTCAGAGGATTAATTTTAGATGAAAGGGCTAGGGGGGGACCAAGTAAAAGTAAATTGACTTGTGTGTAATCAAGAGCTTTGAAATCTATGATTGATAAATCCAGTGTTTTCACATTGGCTCTAAAGAGTGTTTAAGAGCAAGCTCTATCCAGCGGCAGCAGAAGATCAAGTATAATGGGAATCCAGTTTGAAAAACTGAGGAAGGACTCCTTGTAGCAGAAAAGAAGGATAACTTGGAGAGCAGTGTTATGTAGGGGTACGCTGTAGAAGGGGAGGACTTGCTGTTTTGAGACTGCAAGCGAGCCAAGATTGGGCCACATGTAAGGAAAAAAGATCCCTCCCTGTGGCTCAAAGCCAAACTGCTGCCTTCGAGACTGTCTGACAGTGGTTGCAGCTGCAGGAAATGAGTTACAGCCCAAGCCAGCAGGGAAAACAACTCCTAACAATGAGTAGGTGCCTTACTTGCTTTGCCTTGTTGCCTTGGGGCCATGTGTCAAGAGGTGGGGACTGTAGTTTCCAGGGCACCATACCAAAAGGGACCTGTTTCTGCTGCACAACTGGGCGTCATCACATGCAGAAAGTGATACTGAGGAATATGTTATAATTGTACAAGACACTATATGTTAATTTAAGAATTCTCTTTTTTGATGAATCAATTACCACCTCATAAAAGGCTACCCATCAAGATAAGCAGCTGACAGAAAGCTTTATGAAGAGCTTATGAGATGCAAAACTGAGTAGTCAACTGGATTTCATACTTGGCTAGTCTAAATTAGGAAAAAATTATAAAAGTCATGCTGCAGTGTCAGTTCAACTTACTTACTGAGCAGACTTGAGCTTCAACAGAGGTGCAGGCATTTTAACAGCTGCAGTTCAATTTCACAATTATCAGTTGTTCTGAAAGCTTAATAAATCACAAATTTCCATGTAATCACAGATTTTTTGCCAAAAAAATACTGTTAGTCTAGTAATGGCAAAGACAGTTTGAATTTAGGCTTTGTGTGTGTTTATGGTTTTTCAAATATGTTCTCATGCTTTGGTCCAGGTAAATAAAATAACTGCAGTATAAAGTAAAACAAGAAACATCTATCCTGAATTTCTCACCTTGTGGTTTCAGTTGAGTTTGCAGTTAAAAACATGGTTTGAGCATAAGTAAACTTAATTAAAATGCCAGCAATTGACTGCAGTCCATTAGATCATAATCTTTGCATTGAGCTTTAGAGCCAAATTAGATGGTCAGAGTTAACAGACAAATTGTAATCCAGCTTTAAATAAAAAGTGAAGCCTGGATGAATCATTTCCTTGGTGTTCTAAACCAGATAAGGAGATTCAGTGAATTTCACCATTTGAATTTCTAGAGGAGTTCTGTTGGTATCAAGTTTGTGTGCTCTGAAACATCATAGGACTGATTTCTGCATAAACCTCCTTTAAACTGCTGCACAATTCTTTCATTATAATCCAGCCCAAGAAGACCCATCAAATATATCTGTATTTCCTGTGCTGACTTCATCTGCGGTGTGATCTCATTAGTGTTTATATATAGGTAAAGGGTGAGCGTCAGGAGGACGGAGCCAGGCTCTTGTCTGTGACATCCAGTGGTAGGACAAGGGGCAATGCGTGCAAGATGGAATAGAGGAGGTTCCACAGAAATGTGAGAAAATCTTTTTCATGGGGAGTGGGACAGAACACTGGTGCTGGCTGCCCAGAGACAGTGGAGTCTTCTTCTCTGGAGGCATTCAGAACCTGCCTGGATGCATTCCTGTGTGAACTGATCTGGGTGTTCCCACTCCAGCAGGGGATTTGGACTAGATGATCTCTTGAGGTCCCTTCCAATCCACGGCATTCTGTGATTTGTATTTAATTTGTCTCGGCAATTTTTGTACATAAGTAATGAAAGCTTTTTGACCTGCATGAGAGCTCAGTATTACAGCCGAGAAGACAAAATTTTATAATGCTGGCTTGAATGTACTTTTGGTCTCAGACTGCTGCCAAACATGTTTCTCTTATATTGGAGTTGGAAAGGAAATCAGTGTGTAAAAAGAAAAAAAAAAAAGTATCTGCTTCAGAACAGATGTATTTGTGCAGCTGATCTTTGGGAGGCAGAAGGTGGAAATAAACCAGCAATTCTGATGACTTTAGATTTCCCAGGAGAGTTGTTATTTTGCTCTCAATTAGCCTTTCTCTAACAGCAGTTTATTTTTCTAACCTAGGTATAGAGCTAGAGCAGAGTACAAACTAAAGTCATGTCTTCTAAATATTGTTCATATGCTGCGGCTGAAGGAAAAACATCCTGGGCTGAATTTTATTTTTCCTTAACTGTCCCTTTTCAGGTGTAAACTGCTGATAAAAGTTTAAATGTTGATTATTACTTCTTGAGGGTGTCTTTATTATTAATATGTTGCTTTGCACTAAGTAAATTTTCAGAGATGATTCTCTGAGTAGCACCTCTTAGAGCAACCTAAAGAATTTCTCTTCAATTTCAATAAGTAGCTTGGCAGGGTAGCAAGGTACAGGAAGCGTGGAGCTGGGGCACTTATTTGGAAAGGAGAATATTCCTAGAGATGTGGAGTTGCCAGAGCTCACTGGTAACTATCTTGTTAACAAAAGATGACAAGGAGCTATTGGTGTGTATTTTTCTGCAGCTGGGATGGTTGTTCATTTCCAGGGACCATCTGGGTAATTTTACCTGATGCGGGTTTTTTTCTGTCATAAAACTGTACAGTATCGACAATGTCCATAAGGTCTTCTGGTCTTTTTCCAGCTGTAGTTTTCTGACAGTTCTGCTGCAGTGGCTCATTGTCTTAAACTTGGAATTGGGAGGAGGATTTGTGTTTTGTGTTTGGTGGAGAGAAGACAATTGTTGAGGGGTAGGATAATGACTGTGTTCTTGTGCACCTTTCATGGCATTGTTATGTTACGTTGTATCATCTGTCATGATCACTTCCTGCAGATGGAAATAACAGGATCTAGCATTCCTCTGTCTTCTTACAGTCCCATTTCTCTGAGGAGGCTGCTGAAAGTCTGTCCCCCACTGATTTCATTTTACTTTTCCTGCAATCAAATTGTAGTCTCTTGTGAATCCTAAGCCAGAGATGTTGCATCACTTTTAGTGGAGCTGTCAGGAGCAGTTTAACAGATATCCTTGACGTCTCTTAAATTGTTGGCTTCTCCATCAGTTATGGAGATTCCTTAAACACAAAGTCTAGCGAAATCTAGTTGTATGTATGAACCTGCAGCTATGCTGGAGGAAGGAAAGCTGCTAGGGAAGCCACTGTGAAAGAGGAAATAGTAAAGCTAAATGGTTAGCTCATGCTTTTTACAGAAAAGCTTAAGGAAATAAATAAGGTTGTCAGGGTCTGAGGTCAAGCTCTTGCTCTTCTCTATATAAATAATAAGACAGGATTCTTCGAAATGTCCAATGTAGAAAATTTGTATAGAATCAGAATGGTTATTTCATAACAGCATTTTCACAACTCTACTGAGTGGCAGTTGTGTAACTTGTAGAAAGTATACCTTTTTCAGTTTTGTAAATTCTATGACTGTATTCCTGTTTTGGTTCAGAGCTAACTTCTTTTTTCAATGGGCATAAGATACGTATGTTATAACCCAGACAGAACTGTCCTTTGCAGCACTGAGTTATTCTACCTCTGAAATTCAGTGTATATATAAAGAAATGTTAATTGCAATACATTTGCAGAAATACTCATATTTGTTGAATTGATTTGAAGTACACATTTTCTAGTGTTCCTGTTTTAACACCTGATGCACAATGTGGAATAATAAACCCTTGTCCTGTGTATTTTTTGCTCCATCCTTTCTTTACTCCTAATGGCAAAGCTAGCCTCCAAATATACTTAAATCTGTTTAGTAACCAATCCATGTTTGTAATTTACAAAAATACAGCATGGGAAATCCAGGATCAAAAGGGAGAAAATGCTCATTTCTGATTTTCCTCACCTGTTAGATGCAGTGCCAGGAGATTACAGAGGTTGTTTTATTTTTCTGAAGTACATTTTAATATAATAAAAGGAAGCTGTAAAAGTATTTCAAGTTTTGTGTGTATATGCTAATGAATCCAGGCAGGTGATTTTAATGTCTGCTATGGCTTAGCTGCTTCCAAAAGCAAGAGGATATGCAGCTATGCAGGGTCATAGCTGGGCTCTGTGTGTTGTACATTGAGATCTGTGTGACATAACCTGGTTTATCATGTGGACATGATTTTTAGTAGGCTGTACTGAGCAGAGGCAGAAGGAGTCTTGATGTAACCCTTTGCAACTAACCAAAATGCAGCTGTATAATTTGAACTTTGCAGAAAGGTAGTAAGATATGTTTTGGTCAGTAAAATCAACCAGCAGGTAGCCTACATAGTTTGCAGGAGATATGTATGGAACCTTGTCATCAGTGTTTCCTGCAAGGAGTATGTGTCCAATTTTTAAATCATTACATTTATTTTTAATAACCTGGTTTGGTTACTAGAACTGTTCACTTTCCTTTCAAGTTACTTAAAAGAAATATATTTTAAGTCAAGAACACTTGTGATTGTTATGTTCTTAACTTTTCCTTTTTTTTCTGACTGCATGCATTTCCAGTTAAGATAATTAGCGGAGAGGTTTATGTTAAAAAGAATTCCAACTCCTGCATGTTCAGTTACAACTGGTTTGTGAAATTAAACCTTACTTTGACCAAGTTTTTCATGATGATGAACTGATTCCCTTTCAGCTTGGAAGGGAGGAGCAAGGGCCTTTTAAATATGGTCAGGGAGACTACATCAGAAAAATTAAAATTAAAAATAAAACGGGTAACTTGCATAATAAAATGTCGAAAAATAGTGTTCCTTCAGTATGTCTCCTTAAGACAGCAAGTATGTCTTGTTTGGAACACTTTCAGTATTTTCTCTGATGCAGAGATGAGGCATGGCGGATTTCTTCTCTTCCCATCCCTTGCTAAGTGAATGTATGTGGAACAACATTCCTTACACTCGTCCAAAAGATTCTGTTTGAATTATCTGAAGCCAGTTTGTTGTGGTTTTGCTGACAGTGGCTGGGATCCTTCAAGCTGATTTGGCATGCTGCAGTGGTGGCTGTCTTGAGGAGTCAGAATTTTCCCAAAGCTTTTCCAGATAAATAGAGGACCAGGAGCATGTCCTCATTTTTCTTTTTTTTTTTTTTTTTTGAAAGATCGCTTCATTCTTGGGAATTGTATACAGGCTCCAGTTCTTGTTTTCAGCACAGAACAGAATTAAAACCTCAAGAAAATAATAGACGAGTAGTTTAGATGGGATAGAGTTTATGATGTTGTGTGCTTTTTGATATTCTCTCTTACTTGTAGGCATGAGCAGCAGCTAGGGCATGTTCTGCAAAGCTGGAAACAGGAAGGACTTGTTTAGATCCTGGCCTTGGTGAATGAATAGTTGGATAAATGGTTCATTTCTCAGTGTTTTTAATTAAAGCCTGAGTACTTCAGTGTCTTTGTATCAGTATCTCTAGACAAATGCTTTATCCAAGATGTAGAAGTGAAGGTTATTAATCATCCATCTGAAAATCTCTCTGTGCTCTTAAACAGAAAATGCATTTCTTGGCTTTGTCAATTAATGAGATAGTTTGCGTTATTTGTCGGGTGCTTTGTTTTCTTTATGGTTGAAACATCCCAAGATTTTGAAAGGAGTTCTTGTAAATCTCAATTTAAAGATGTTCGCACAATGCACTGCAAAATACAATTTCGCACCCAATTTCAAGTGTCACTGGCAGCTGGCAGTGCTGGTTATAAAGAGCAGGAAACAACTCTGAATTTAAGTCCAAAGAGCTACTGTTTTAACAATTCAGCTCCTTGCAGAAATGCAGTGTTATCTGTGAGACTTTGGAGCAGTGTAGCTATTTTGTGAGGGCAAAACAGGATGATCTTTGTTTGTGGGACTGAAGAAACAGGTCCTGGTGGCACAGCTGTGCTCCAGGCAGTTAGACTATGGGCACATTGTACACTGAGGAAAAGGCAAAGTTGGGCTCCTTTCAGAATTTTAATTGTAGTGTGGGAGCTCACCTTTGTAGATTCAAACTTAAATTTATTTATTGATGCATCTTCCCTGTCCTACAATTTCTTGGTTGGCTTAAAGTGTTCTGAGTGACTAACTAGCCAAAGGACAGGATTTATATGCAAAGTCTCCTTGATTTTTTTTTTTAATGGTAAAAGCATATTATAATTAAAATTCAGTTGTTTTGTGCATTGTTAGTTTAATTCAGAGATTTTAATAGTTACAGATTTATGTCTAATTTTGGCTGTAGGTCTGGGTAGTCTTTGGTCCTGCAGAGTTTTGGAAAAGTCAGAATCTTTTCACTCCTACATGCAGAAACTTGACTCAAAGTTGAGAACTCTCTTAAATTATGAAAGCATTTGTCTCATAGATCGCATCAAAAATTGTGGCATTTAGATGCTGGTGGAATTGAATAAAAAATTGATCTTCTATTAATTTCAGCTGTCTTCTATACATTACTCTAGAGAACTTTTTACATAAATTTGTAGTGCTGATTTAAATATATATTACTTGGTTTTGTAAATGGAATATCTGGAATATGAGAGGAGATTACAGAGAAGACAACAAATTTAGTTTTGCCCAATTTTGATGATTTTTTGTTATAATCTTGTAAACTTTTTTTTTGTAATAGGTAGATTATAGAGAGTATGAATATGCTCTTTGAATTCTTTTTCAAGCTCTGAGGCAACTCAGAATAAATGTTAAGAAAATGCTGTATTTTATAAGCTTCTTCTGTCTATTTGTATAAAAGTAGTGGGACCTTGCAGAGATTAGTTTCGAGTGGTGTTCTTCCTTGTTGTAATATAAGTGAAGTTGTTTCTTCTATCACTGCGCAAATGTCTGGCAGCATGAAAAATGCCATCAGTTTAACTCCATTCATCCTCTTAAAAGAAAGAAGGGATGAATGTTTCCATTCTTACGTGCAAGCTTTGAGGCAGTGCCCTTTGATGAGGTAGCACTTTCATAGGGAGGTCAATACAATGGCAAATTGTGGTTGCAAATGCTGCAGTTTGGAGCTGGGACCTATGAGAAGCTGTAGCAAGATAATTTCTTGCTAATTTCTGACAGTTGCTGGGCTGAACTGGCGAATGTGTTAATACATTAAAATGTTCATCAGTAAGCCCCAAGATTAATTTCAGAAAGTTGATCCTCTTCCTTTACTATACTAATAGATACTGGCATGTGATGCTTAATTTGCATGTATCATGCAAAGTATTCTACTAGAATATGCGGTGCTCTTGTAAATGGTTGAGATTTCTTAGTTTCTTTGCTTGCTCACTGGGATGTGATCTTCTTTACAAAACAGTGTCTTAAAATTGAGAAGAATCTTTTGGCTGGAATTTTTAAATCTTCATGAATTTGGCATTGCCCAAGTGATATTCACTTGGACGTTTATTTTGTCACAGGTTTAAGTCACTGAGACATGTCTTAAATTTCTGGAATTCTGAAGGGCTTTTCATCAGTGCTTTGCTTTCAGAAATGAACCTAGTAACTGTTTACTTTTTAAAATTAAATGAGATTAAATGTGTAGCCAAGAAAACTCATTTCTGCTTTTCACATGTAAGGTGAAAAAAGAAACAGTTAATTTTTACTTCTAAGAAAAATACTATTTCAAATGTTGTAAAATGACATGGATTGGCATGTAAGGGTTTTTCTTGGTTAATTTGATCAAAGCTTGCTGTCCCATTGGGTTGGGATCTACAAAAATTTAAGGGGAGGCAGGTCAGTGCTGTTGTGCGGTCCAGCCTCTTCCATCCTGAACCCACCTATGTTTTTGCCTGAAGACATTCCTCACAGAGATGGATTCTTGCCTGAAAAATTAAGATTACATGACTGGTTTCTTATTACCAAAGATGAGTTCCAGCAAAAAAATTGCTGGTGTGGGGAGCTACAGTAAGAGTTGTCTTGCAGATGGGGAGAGCTAGTTCAGTATAAGGCTCTGGAATACAGAAAACCTGATGAAGTTAAAGGATGAAGAGAGCTTTGAGGCTGAAGTAAATGGTAGGACATAACTAGATTGCTTGTTGGCTTAAAATTGCCTGTGTTGATTACAGGTGAGTCTCTGAGGTGGTAATTGAGAATGATGATACATCTTCAAGTGTTAAAGTCTGATCTAACAGTATTACTACATAATCATCCCTGTGTGTTAAATTAAGGAATGTTGAGTTTATGATGTAAAAGTCATTTCCCTTATAGTTGGTAGAAGTCAGAGTCACTCTGCAGCATGTTCACATGGAGCCTCCTGTCTCCACTGCAGTGTTCCTGTGGAACAGTTGCATTTTACAGGAATTCCATACATCAAAAAAAACAGCACACCTTTTCCTTTTAACCATGTAACTTGTGAAATACATTTTATGTAGACGTTCACTTGGTCAATTTCTCTCCATCACAGATTAGATTTATTTGTCAAAGCAAAACCTGAAGGTGATAGTGTTTGACTAGGGAGGAAAGAACTTCCATTAGCATGCTGCAAATTATGTGGTTCCCAAAATATCTCCCTGAATGTATTATTGGTGTCATAAAGTCATTTTACATGCAGTTAAAAAATCTAATCCAAGCACAGTTTTATGTACAAATTTTGCTATGTTTTTGCGAGAAGCTTTCTTACTGTCTCAAAGCTGTAACTTCACTAACTTGTTGGTTAAAGATGTGAGAGGTTAACTGCCACAAGAATTGCTGGATATTCCTTAGTATGCTTGGTGTCCGTGGGAACTGTTGAGGAGAGGGATTGTTTAATTTATTTTTCTTCTTACTCAACGAGAAAGTAAAATAATTTTCAGTTATGTTCTACAGTTTCATGAAGAATAAACTAGCTGAAGTGGAAGTCTCACCACAGGTGGCAAATGATAAAGATCACTTATACTGAAGAAAGAGGGTTTTTTCCTATGCTGCTTTCCTCTCTCCCCCACTCAGGAATTCAGAGTCATTTAAAAGTCGTCTTGGGTCAGAAGAAAAATGGTTCAGGAATCAGAAGTTATTGTTTCAGTGCAGGAGACTATGAAGGAGAAACTAACTCAGAATTTAGGGTGACTTTCCTTAGAAACATGAAGAAAGCAAAACTGTAGAATCAGATAGTAGGCAAGCACAGCTCTTTAATAGTGCAGAGAAGATAATGCGTATGTATCCAGCTTGTATGAAGTGCAGCCATGTCTGAGTCTGGGACCTTGCATGCAATCAACTGCTCATGAAATTCCTGTTTATTCTTGCATTCTATGCATTTATTTTTGCTGTTATCATTGGCAACCCCTTCACTACTTCTTTCTTCCCCCCCTACATGCTCATGTGCTGTACAGTACTGTTTGTATAATCTCACTTTAGGGCTCTTTTCATGACAGTATGATGAAAGCATTTCACTTCTGTTTTTACAGAAATTTAATCCTTGCTTTGGCTTCCTGGCTGTTTATTTATCTAATAAATGTAGCTTTTTCTATGTCCTTTAAAATCAGACAAGTTCAGGGGAAGTAACCAAATACGTTTTTTAGCTTTGCAAAGTGTTTAGCTAAAAAAAAATAGCATTAATTAGCATTTGTGGACAAATATGTGTATGACATACTAGGTGAAGAACATGCAGATAAAAGATAACACAGTTCCAGTGTATCGAGCAGGAAGGCAGCTTGATGAACTAGAAATTTACCTTGCAAAATATAAGCATAGAGGTGAAAAAATCTGGAGTACAATTTAAACCAGAGAAAGATCTTAATTTATCAAAACTTGTGGATTTTATGGTGTTCTGGTTTGGTTTGTTGTTGTTTTCTTTTTCACAAGCGAGGCTGAAGAGGTGATGAAGATAAGGGCTGTTGTTTAGTACAGAACTTGTTAAGGAAAATGTAAGTTCCAGGGCAAGTACTGCTTAGTTTAGCTGACCTGAAAACATCCATCTTTGGATTTATGGCTTTGGCTAAAGCGTTCAAAACCAATTATGCACTGTAAAATAAAAAGAGGTGCTAAATGTTGAGCTAAATGTTCCAGTTACTGTGAAGCTCTGTAGATGTACTAGATGGCATCTTTACAGAAGGCTGAGAGATAAAATAGATGGTTTGCTGTGTTTTTTAAAATCAACTTGAGCCTCAATTAGGGTAGTTACGGTAGAATGTAATCTGCTGCATCTGGCTATTCCCACATGTGAATTTAAAGACTGGAGCTATGCTCAGTGAGTCAGAGGGAGAGCATCCCTAGAAGAAGGAGGGAGCTAAAGCAAGCTAAGAAAATAACAGCGACTTCCTTAATCCGATGGCATTGCTTGTGACATCTTCAGCAGAAGCTGTAATGCTTTTCGGGGGAACGGGCAAGTAGGTTATTTGTCAGGCAGTGGATATCGGAGTAGCTGACTCTTCACCATGCCAAACAGGATTAAACAGATTGACACTCGGGGATCGCTTCACTCACTAGATCCTACCTGCTGCAGCAACGGGCAGCCGAGTGGCTGTAAATACTGGATCCTGGATTTAGGTACAAAAATTTGCACCAGAGATAATGGGCTGGGAGGAGGGTGATTGTTCCGCTGGGGAATGTTTTTTGGATCAGCATAGGAGCTTAGTAGGATGCTTTCTTTTTCACTTCTCTCGCTATTCTACTCTCCCCTCCTTCCGACCCCAGTCATAAAATGCAAAGTATAACGGAAAGGACCTGTATAGGAGAGGGAGCAGTTATGGAATTACTCTGTTCTGTAAATTTCTGGGGTGCTGTACAGAAATCTCTTTCAGAAAAAGCATGTAAAATGCATGTGGCTTGGGGGGGTTTTTTTGGTTTGTTTTTTTTTTTGGTTTGTTTGTTTGTTGAACTGTTGAAATGAGAAATGGTAACTCTCTTGCTCTGTGAAATGCTACTTGTGGTAGCAATTTGTTAGCAGAAATTTTCTTAGAAAGTTGCTGCTGCTAAACAGAAAATCATAGATGTTTAATCTCTATCAGTTCTGTTAAATTATTGTTGATGTGTAATATTTTTGGGAATTGAAAAGAAGGGGTATTTGAGAAATAATTTGGTCTGCTTAAAACATAATATGATGGGAAGTTATACTGTTTCAGTCTCAACTGGAGAAGCACGGAGGCTAGGGTAAGGCTGTTCACGTTGAACTGTTGTTGTTGGGTCTTCTCCCTTGTAATTTTAACAGGAAACAATACTTGTTCTTGACTTTTGGCCTGTTGCTGCAGAACAGATTCTCATACATAACAGTATGAAATGTTTCCCATACTAAACAGTTCTGACCTTCAGTGTCTGGTGCTGATGCAGCTGTTGTGATGCTTCATTTTCAGATGTAAATAGTTTGCAGCGAGGTTCAAGTGTTACAAACCTGTTGGCAGAGAACTGTGTGCATATCTTTAAGCAGAAAAAGACAAGTTACAATTTCATTTGTCCACGCTGCTATTACAAGGGAACTGAAAGGAGAGGGAGGATGGTAGGAGGACTGTGAACATGAAATCAAGGGAGTAATGGAAAGGAATCTTGCAGGGGTCAACTGAAGATGCGTGTCAGTAGGATAGTGGTAACTCTCAGTAGTTCCTTGAAAGATAACAGTTTCAGAGTATCAACCAGAAGGGAGTTAATATTAGCAGGCTATCATCTCTGATTCCCGTAACACATCTCTCTTCTCAGAAAGCTGCTCCAGTGCTGTGTACTTACTTCCTGAAACAACAGTTATTCCAGTTTTTTAGAAGTAGACAGGTAGAGAGCATATTGGAGGGAGATGGAGGTGAAAGGAGTGAATTACAAATAATCACTTGTAGGCAGAATGTTTTGCAGCAAAATATTTTACAGCAAGTACTCACCCAGAACAGTGACTACCTGGTTCAGCTGGCAGTCTGTTAATGGCACAGCATGAGTCTTTTCCCCTTTCAGTTGCTTTGCATTTTTCTCTCTTCACTGGAGCTCATTTGCTTCATTTTTAAACTCAAATCTATCCTGTTTTCACTTCCAAAGAATTTTTAGAAATCATTAATTTTGAAGTGCTGGTGTAGCCAGTACCCATTACCATACATTAATTTTCAAAGTCTTGTTTGGTAAGCCCACACGATTTCAAAAATGTTCTTCATTTTTCCCTCTCAGTTTCTTAAGAACTGATGTCTGTGTGTACAGACCATGCAGTAAGGAGGCTCAATAGCCTTTCATAATAGGGGAACAAAGCTTACTTGCATGTCCTGGTATAACTGTAGCTGTGCCATCTCTTAAACTGTAATGTGTAAAAATTCTATTTGTAATGTTTCTGGCCACTGCAAACTTAAAAACTGGTGATTTGGAGTTAGGTGAATATGGGGAATGTAATCTAAGGCATGATTTTACTGATTGAAAACTTCACTGAGGTTTTGACTTTGGTTAAGAATTTTTAAGGAATTAAAAAGTTTGGTATATTCCTCATTAAAATTATAGAGTACATGTACAATTAGTAATTATGTTTAATTAAGTTATCTTAGTTTTTTCATGATGATTCACATGGTCTGAAGGAAGAAAAATACATTCATAGTTAGGGAGAATAGGATTTCGAGTAATAAATTGTCAAGAAACTACTGAAATTAATGAATAAGTATTGTAATTTAGCCTTTATGTGAAATTAGTTGGATAAAGCTGTGATGATGGTAGGAGGAAACCAATTTTCATGGGAATTCTACCCATTCCTGTAACTTACAAATGCTCTGGTATTTATACATAGTTGTCTCAAACACAATGTTGTTTATGGAGAGAGTGCTGAGTAGTTTGTCTGGGACTGAATATTGGAAATCATAGCATGTTTTTTCAGTTACCTTATGAGTTAGAACAAACAATAGGATGTATGTGTTTCAGTCCCAAAGTGGATGTTATGAGTTCATATTTCACTTGGGAAATTTGAGAGGCAAATCTCATGGATGAAATACAGGAAATAAATCTACAAACCTAAAATTTATCCTGAAGTTATTAACCATCTGGGGGCTGGTTTGAAGGAGGAAAGGTGGTTGTAGGAGTAGAGGGAGTTCTTATTTGACTTTGGAGAAATACATTTATTGTATGTGCAATAGATTGCTTAAAAGAATGTATATGAATCAAACTAGCTTTCTTTTTCCTCTTGCATAACATTTTATGGTATATCAAGCCTCAGAAATAATTCATCCATAAAACAGGATGCTTTTACTATACAGTAATTGTTAGCAAATGGTGTCCAAAAGAGGATAAGAGGTCTCTGAGGATTGGACTCAGGATGCAGTGGGAGAGTCCAGTATTACTAATGGGTTGGTGTAATTCTTGGCATAGATCCACCTCTACACTTTGAAAGTCTATTCTTTTAGAATACAGATGGAAGCTGTTAAGTATGTGCTGTGTGTGCTTTTCCATCTCCACCATGAGCATGCAACAAAAATCCTCCTGAAGCTGAGCTCATGTATCAGCTATATATTTATGTATGCAAAGGCACTGCTTTCCTGACCTGTATCTCCCTTGTCACTGTTATTGCAGTGTGGTATTGTTAATTCTTAGATTGCAGGACTAGCAAGAGAGTTTGAGGAAGGTACAGTTTCTTGCTTGTTAAAAACTGAACTACATCTCAGATGCTACCAGTTTATTTACCCTGTGCTTGCTAGCTGCTTCTTTTGTATCAACACTAGAGCAATCACATAGGTTGGCAGACTAGGTAATTGATACAGCAGAAAATTCTATCCCACTTCTTCCTAATCCACTTCCCCCCAAAAAAGAAAAAGGTTTTAGGTGTAGGAGCTCAGAGAGATAGTAATGCCCTTTCATAACTGCCCTCCCTACCCATGAGCCTAAAGATCTGGAGTTTCGGTTTTTCGCTCTGAGCAAGTTGATAAGATCCACAGTTAGCCATTGTTTCATCTGAACTGCTTCTAATTTTTGTCAGACCCATCTTTTCAGTCACTTGAAAAGGCCATATTTTCATTCATGTAGCTGTTAGGCAGGTTATCTGCTTTGTGAAGTGAGCAAAGATTGAGCAGCAGTGCAGCTCAGGTGTGTGTATGGACTTAGCTTAAGGCAGCCTCCTCCAAGCAAAAGAGACCCAGCTCCCTCAGCCATTCTTCATAAGGGAGATGCTCTAATCTCTTCATCATCTTTGTGGCTCTGAGCTGGACTCTCTCAAGCAGTTCCCTGTCCTTGAACTGAGCGTTCAAAAGATAAACAGGGTAGAGCAGGTGTGGTAGGAAGCGGTCTGAGTAGAGGGGGAGGAAAGCCACTCTCAACCTACTGACCATGTACCTTCTAATACACCTCAGGATGCCATTGGCCTTCTTGGTCACTAGGGCACATTGCTGGCTCATGGTCAGTCATTCTGCTATCAACCGGGCCTCCAGGTCCATTTCTCCTACACTGCTCCCCACGGATAAATGTGGCTGGTTTTGCCCAGATGCAAGATTCTACACTTTCCCTTGTTATATTTCATTTAATTTCTTCCTGCCCAACTCTCCACCTTGTCTTGGTCTCACTGGAGGAAAATGTACACTCTTAGGTTTATATTGCAAACTTCACATTAGGATTTGTAACTCCATTTCTATGGTAAGTAAAACAAGCTTTGATACATAAGCCTTTTTGGATCTTACTAAGAAGACAGTAGTACTATGTATCACTAATAAAGTATATTAAAAATGTTAAGCAGGGAAGAATTTAGATTGAACTTCAAAATGTTGATGGCAGAATGAGTAGTTAATACAGAGAAGGCTTCCAAGAGAGACACCAGAATGATAACTCATAAAACTTTGAAAAAAAAGGGTTGTTTGATTTTATGTAAAAAAAAGCTAGTAAAATAAATAGCTCTTTACCTTCTTGTCACATCTCTCAGAGCTTGCCTGTAATTAAACATCTGGTGCATGTAGTTTTGTATGATGGTCAGAAAATCCACATTGAAAGAACCTGTTTAAACTGAGGAAAGCTGAATTTCCTCAGCTAATGCTTCAGTTTTATTTGCCTCTTGCTATGCTATACCTCTGCTTTAGACAGATTACTTCAGCAAGGCTGCAGCATAAGAATGAGCTATCATCTTACATAATGAAAGTTGCTACAAATGAGCAGCATGTTCATAATCTGCCTTTGAAAGTGGCTTACGGGCATCTTCAACAATCCATTGATTTTACTCATCAAGGCTTGAGTAGACTCTCTCTTTTAATGTTGGCAATGGTAAGAACAGGATTTAGGTGGTGTTAATTATATTCCATATTGTTTTGAAAAGGCAATGTCAGTAATGTAACAGTTCTTTCCCTGCAAGGATTATTTTTCCTCACATAAAATGTGTTTGTTAAAGCACTTTTTTTGTTATTGCTATTTCCCTGCATTTGAACATGGGATTGGGCACCTCCAGTCTAGTTTCTTGAATGAGTGAGTAAAAAAACCAGTCCAACATATTCAACAACATGGGATAGTTTGTTCTTGGGAAAATGCTTCATACATGTTCGCTGTAGAGATGCATAGAATGATGTGCTGGAGATTTGATAAAAAGATTATAGGATTTTCTTAATAGGAGAAGGAATAGAAGCTAAATAAATTCCTTATTTTGTTTCCTACTCCTAACTTACTTTCACCCTAGATTTAGGCTTAGAGTTGAACCTGTAACTCTAGATTACTGGATTTAGTGCAATGGGGTTGTTGTGTAGAAGTTATTATTGATAGCAAGGTATTGATACCTTTCAAAATAGGCATTAACTCTTTCCCTTTCTCTTTCTTTTCTTTCCTTTCAATTCCTGCTTCCAAACTGGTTTTGGACAGTTCAGCTATGTTTTTATTGTGTGATTTTCTTGTGGCCACTGAGGGAATATTAGATGCATGGGAGCTGAGGAATGATTTGAGGATATCAAGATTTAGATGACTGGGTGGACAAGGCAGTTCATGACATCGCCTTCCTCCTGAGCCTTTATTTGAAATGATTGAAGCAAATAAAAACAACAGAGAAGTTGCACAGGGAGATGTAGCTTTTTGTGTGTGTGATGTGGCTTGATCATTGTGCCAAAGAAAATTCAGCCTGAAGAGACTATAAGCAAGTTAACAGACATGACAGTGAGGGATTTTTTAGTATTTACTGTATTTTAATTGCACATTGAGATAAAATGTCAAATCTATTAGTTTAGAGTTTGTTTGTTTTAAAATATATTTGTACTGAGGAGTTAACTTTCCCCTTTTAACTAAGTCTTTATTAATTCACCAAGTTGTGGAGGAGTATCTTCCCATTTCCTAATCCCTTAAAATACTTCATCCTGAGATGGCATCTGTGCAGAAGTTTGCCATTATGACTTTCAATAGCTATCTGTCTGCTAGTCAACTTTGACTGCGAGTCTGTTGTTCTTTTAAAAAAGAAATTTATAATCTGCCTTTATAATGTGTCTGTCCTTTATTAAAATCATGTGTGCTGTGTTGCATTGCTCAGGTTACATTTCCATCTGAAGACAAAAAGATTAAAACCAGTTCAGTTTGCAATCTCTATAATGTAAGACTACTCTTGATAATGCAGTTATTGAGGTGGGACTGAGCTGGGAGGAAGCTGTCTGTCATCACCTACAGTCGTCTTGTTGTGCAGAGTGGGGGCTGCTAGCAGTGGCCTGGCTCCCCTCATAAATACACCAGATAGTGTGCACTAATAAGTTGAACATTTTACAGTGCAAAGCAGTGTTAGTGTGATTCTACCAATAACATCAGTTACTTGGATAAGAAGGAAGCATCTTTTTTATATAGGCATCTTAGAAGACCAGTTTTTTGTCACTACTTTAGCTGTTCCACCTTCCCTCACAATCCTATTAGTTGAGGACTACAGCAGTATAAGGTTTGGGAAGAGAAAGTGAGGAAAGTTTTGATATAGCCTGAAAGCTGAATTATGTGAGTGTATTATTATTAAGTTTATGGCAGATTTCCTAACTTGAGGTTGATTTGTTTGTACAGCTGTTGCTAAAGCTGTGGCTCCAAACAATCACCATTTGTTCTAATGAACTCTCCTGCTTTGAATCAAGAGGATGGGGGGGGGGAAAAAGAGACTTAAAATTGCTGTTGGATTAGTATGTGTATTTAGGTTAAGGTGTAACTGCAGGAGGTGAAGAGAGGAGGAAAGAACTTGATTTTTTAATGCAAGTAGTTTAATAACTTGGGGGTTTAAAATTAAATTTGATTTCTTTTGCGTCAATTTTCTTGTAACTTGATACTAGCACTATGCACTCTCTTTATAAACTTTACTTATGCCCTTGAAGGTTGTAACTAGTAGCTACCTGTTCTGTTTCAAAGCATGTTTACTGACTCTTGTCATGTATTTTTTCAGTTTTATTGGAGAATTTTGGAATTTTTTTCTTATGTTGGAAATTTTTGAGACATTTGGGAAAGAAAAAGTGAAATTTTCATCTGAAAGTGAAACTTTCATCTCCCAGAGATCACTCAATGTAAATGCATGGCAGTGGTTATACTTGCTCAAATTTTTTCATACTTCTGGACTACAGAAAAACAGTGATAATGTTGGCAATTTATGCTGATTTTATGTATAATTTGTGGGAGCTAATTTCCTTCCTGTCAATATATTCTCAGTTTCAAAATTGTACCAGAGGGGCTCTGATCCCAGTTTCATTTTGAGATCAGATTGGCACAAACTTGCTTGTAATAACCTAGTTTTTATGCAGCCTTTTTCTTGGAATTGTGGAGGATGTTTTAAAATGAGCATAGGATAAATTACTTCCTTTGCAATGCTTTACATTGCTAAGCATGGGGAAGCATGAACTATATTGCTTTAAATAATGTCCATGATCATGAGTCTTCCTAATGTGATTTCTGCAGACTTGCTTCTCTCCCTCCCTTCCCCCACATCTTTCTCTGCTTTCAGTAGCACTGAGGATTTGCTAAATGCATCTCTTTTCCCCCTTTGATTGGCTGTTCTGTTATCTGTACTGTTATGGATGGTTTTGTTTCCTTTCTGTTCATATTTTCCTTTTCTGTACTGATGCACACAGCATATCAGATGCTCTGCTTCAGAGCTGTGTTTCTAGGACTAGCTTTATTTTAATCCATTTTCTAGGGCAAAAATTCTTTTGCAGCAAAAGACTAGGTAGCAAATGATAAAACCCTACAGCTCAATAAGAGATGAGCGAAAACGGATTGTGCGCTTGCCCCAATTAAAATCTGAAGCTGCTTATCATGAATCTTGTGACATCAGTGGTTCTTATTTTCTAGGATGTGACACAGAGCTTTTCACCAAGAGCAAAGCCATATCTTTGCCACTAACATCATACAGAAGGGCCCTTCAAAAGTAGGTCGCACACAGCATGTGCGAGACAAATAGCTTGTCAACAGTCAAAAAAACTCTCTGCCTGATGTCTTAAATGCCAGCACTGCCTACGAGGCCCAGACCTAAAGCTTCACACTTTTCCTTCTTTGGCTCAGACCTTACTTCTCCCACCAGCTAAATGCTTGGTTCTGTTAAAGGCGATGAGTGCTGTAACTAGGAGCAGTTGGAAGGAAACTGATGCTGCAAGCTCCCACTGCTTCAGGAGCTGTGGTGTGCCCTCAACCAGCTTCTAGTGCTGAGATCAAGCAGGGGAGCCAGCATGGGTTTATGTACAGCTCTTCCACAACTTAGCTTAGTGTAGACCTGGTGTTCCTAGGCCTGGAACATGATCATTCCTGGCATTCACTGCTCCTGTTGCATCTGTTCTTCCTGAGGGAGGAATGGGTACACCATGCCTTTATCTGGTCTTCTAAAGCAGGTGGATATTGCTGATGGTAGGCATCTGCCAAAAATACAATATAAAGAACACTTTAAAATATACTTGACTCTGTAGTAAAGGTCCAAAACACCCATGCTTTTAAAATTGATGATGTAGTTGAGACTTCATGAAACACGTCAGTGAGAAATTTATATTAAAAGACACTTTGTTTAAAGAGAAATGGATAATTACATTGACACTGTGGAAAAATTTGCTTTTGAACACAGAAAAACAGTATTTTTTCATACTTTTCCTGCTTGCTCTGGAGAATTTTCAGAATTATTTAATGAAAGAAGGATGTCACTTTAATACTTTGAATTACATGGCATGTGTCAGCCTCAGTGAGGGACTTATCTGGAGAAGTTAAATCTCCCAGTGAAAATGTTGCCTAGAGTAGCTATGCAGAGCAAATAATTTTATATGTTATAATTTTATATGTTTTCTTGATGATGCAAAATGTTGTCATATATCAGGAGGCACAGGTGACATGCAAGAGGTAAGTAGCTAACAGCCACAGTTGTCCAAAGAAACTCACTGGAGATGGTGCGTGAAGGGGAGAAGACTTTGCCTGAAAATTAGAACTTAGGCTTCTGATCATTAGTGCTTATGTAAAAGCATGAAAAACCCTGAGATTAGTGGAAATACAGCTCCCTCCCCTTCCTGGTGGAGATAATCATATTAAAATGATAAAGGCACTGCTTTGATCTATAGGGAGGTAAGAGATGGTGGCTTAGTGCACTGACAGAGGAAGATACTGAATCAGAAACACTGCTAAATAACATAGATCTGTCCTTGACATGTCCTGTCAGATATGTAGATGAGCTGTCTTTAAATCTGAGCAAGCAGGTGATCAAAAGAGTAGAGCCTTATCAAGACACATACTAAAATACGAGCTGCGTACAGTGATGCTGACATTTAATTTATTAAAGTTTGTGGCATTCACGAACTGTGAAACGAATTTTCAGCGGTGTGAGCAACTTGTAGTACTTTGTATTTGTGACACAAAATATAGTTCTCTCCATAAACTGGAGACAGTAACAGCTTAGTGCAAAGAATGAAATGTCCTGCAGAGTCCCCTCTCTCTGCTTCTGTAGTGCTGCTCTGTGCTTGTTATACACCAGATTTAGCTTTGGGGACTTGTATTCCTGTGGTCTGAATTCCAGGGAGCACAAACAGAACTAGTTCTGTTAACCTGGAAAAGTTTTTTCTGGCATGCCATCATGCCTTTTTCCTGCTGTTGGTGTTTAGCTACTAGATAGTGGCTGATGTGTTTACAGCTCTCTTTGTGTGCAAACTAAAAATAAAAAAAATAATAAAAACCTATGCTTGTTAAACCTTTCAGGCAAATGCCACTCATTTTCTAACTCAAATGGAGATTATATTCTTTTAGCCCTTAAAGACAGATTTTCTTCATTCCATTTTCTAGTGCTGTTGCATATAAGTCTGTTGGATAACTTTTGAAAGTTTCTGAATGATCTTTGGAAGTTACTGAGATGACTGTGTCTGTTTTTGTGGGGGATTTTTTATTGCCAGAATTCATGTTGGGCAGCTTAGAATCTGATTAAGAGAAACTGAAAAGCATTTTGACTCAAGCTTAGAATTCCAGTCTATCTGATATTAACACAATCAACTTTTGATAATGACTTAGAGGACATCTTGGAAGTCTTAACTATTTAATCCAAATACTCTGGACTAGTGTCTGTATCAGTCAAAATTAATACAGATAACTAATTTATCAGGGAAGATATACTAAAGCATTGAAATCTTTTCTATTTACATACTGAAAACATTACAGAATTGTTTTACAGCACCATGCATAAGTTGAAATAAGATACAGGAATGGTTTGCTCAACATACTCTGATGAAGATCCTGAGATGAAGAGTGAATGGTTTGGTTCCACTCCAAACACAAATGTGATTAAAGGATTTTCCTTAATATGTTGAGTAGTGCCTCTCTGCATTTTATGAACACTTTTTGAACAAAATAGTTTGATGAAAATTATTGCCTTATTTATATTCCATCAGTGAAACTCATGCTTCCCAAAGGGCATGGTGGAAATTCCCCATTTACAAGCCTGATAAAAGCTCAGGCTGCATTGTCTTTAAACAGTAACTGCTTTATGGTGGCTCATTAAAGTTGAAATGCATCTAATGCCTTTTGATGTGTATTCCAGTATTGGTTTCCAAAAAATACTCAGGGTAGTCTAAAGAGAGTACCCTGTGGGAAAGAAATAAGAATCCTAACACATACAGAAGTATCTGAATAGTCTTGCATGTGGTGCATTGGTAGTGTCTCACTGAAAAAGCAGTTCCCAGGGACAAATTGTGTCTTTGTCCACGAAGAAAATAAACCTCATGCTCATTTTTACAAGCTTTCTTCAACAAATGATGCCTGAATGTGCATGGAGTTTTACGGGCTTGTAAACTATTTTTGCTTCCTCTGATGGCACATTGGCTAGATTGGTGTGTTTGTGTAGGTAGTTAGGGGCTTGGGAGATGACAGAGCTGTTTCCAGTTTGTTTTAAACCTGCAAGTCGTCAAGCTCTCTTGTTTCAGCCAACAAGCAGCTCTCATCCCTAAATAATTTGTAATGAGCCTGCATCAAATGTTATCAATCAGCTGGATAATTCCCCTGTTTGCTGGGTTTTGTGGGCAGGGTGGAGTTATTAGGTTTCTTTTCTTCCATTTTTCACTCCTTGCCCCATCCCTGTTTCATGTTCCAGAGGTGGTGAAATGTTTTTAATTTTTGTCTTGCATCATTTTGGGATTAGAGATGCAGAGCAGAAATCAAACTGGCTCAGTTTGATTACCTAGATTAGGAAGTCAGGTTTTTGTAGCTGTTGCTCTCCTTGTAAATGTTTAAACTCTAAAAACCAGCAATATGGAAACAGTTAATATGAAGCAGAGTCGTTTGAGTCATCAACTAGCTTAACATGGATGTTTTGTTTTTTAGGGGGAAAAAATCCAACAGTTTATTAGTCACAGATGTGTGTGTTTCTAGTGTTAAGAAAGCTGGGACTAGAATGAGAATTCCCTTTTCCCCTTCCAGTTTCAAAAATTTGCCTGTTTGTTGGAGGTATCTTTGTCTTCTTGTTTGAGGGGTCAGAACCCATGCTGTCTGCCATTTAGCTATAGATGGCTATATGTTGCACTTTTTCTAAAAAAGAATCTGACACTCACTAGAAAGTTTACTGTACTAGAAACACAGTTGGGGTTAGCGTACCCCCAATTTATTCCATCTGTTTTCGTTTTTAAAGTCCATGTTGTTCTTGGTTTAATTTTGAATGCTCCTTTTTCCTCTTTGCATGTTTGCAGCCATAAATTATTCTTGAGCAACCCTAGAAAAACAATTTGTGATGTAGTCATAGAGGAAACAAAGCCAGTTTAGTGTAAACATTCCCAAGCATGGTGATCAATCAAACCAAGCTGTATCCCTAATTGTATAGATAGATAGTAGTGATATAGTGATGGGGCTGCAGGAAACAACACACACCCCTGTGGCTGTTCTCATAGTGAAGGTGAAAGGTCTTTCCATGCTCTTGAAAATGCCTGTATTGGGTATTGATATTCCCTGATGTTTGTATCTGGCAATGCAGCCACTTAAATATATGAACTTGAGTGCCTACATTTTTTTTTCGTGGTTGTGCTCAAGTAATACAACTTGTCTCTTGTGGAAGTTGATGGGAGTAAAAATCAGAGAATCTGGACTTCTGTCAGCTACAAAGGGATGGGAAAATGAATGTTAAAGGGTCTCTCTGGGAAAATACTGACATGGAATATTTGTTGTGAATGTTAAGATTGGCCTATGATGCTATAGGGATGTTTTCTGCAGATTTAAGGAAATTTGGTCTGATTTCTGAAGAGGCTGCTGTCTTCTATACAAGTAAACAGTAGTGATTTTAAGCCTCCCTTTTTCTTTAATGAAATTTTATATATAAGCTGAAGTGTTTATGGCAATACAGTACTGTTATTAAGTTTTACCTTCTCCTACAGTGCTTTCATGCTTTAAAGAGCAAAGAAGAACAATACTGTCATTTTGATGTGCTGCTTCCATATTGTCCACTTTTATGATTCCCTGAAGCCTTAACAGCACTTCACTAAGTACTTCATATTGTATCATGCAGAAGAGTAGATGAGAATTGGTTACATACTGCATTCCAAATGAAAGCTAGTGCTGTGTGAGAGGATATGGCTAAAATATGTGCTGCAAAACATGTCTGTCTGATACTGTTTCGTCTCCTAGACCCTCTGCTCTTGAGCAGATCAGGATTTCTTCCTTCTCTCTTCCCTTCCCATGCCCAAAGACTCTTGGCCAACTTGGGTAAAGAATAGGAGTGGAGCAACAAAAGTTCAATGAGACAAAAATACTCATCTCTCACAGTTCTAGGGGCCCTGTGTTGCACTATTTGGTTTTACAAGAAATGTGATAGTTAGCAAGTGCTAACTGTGAAAAGAATGGGTGAGAATTTGATGAAGTGGAGCAGAGTTTTTATACAAATTAAAATGAGTTTATTAACTGTATGCACATTACATGCTATGGGAGAGAAATGTAATGGAACCTAACAAGGCCAAGTGTAAAGTCTTGCATCTGAGCAAGAGCAACCCCATGTATCAGTATAAGTTGGAGACTGAACTGTTAGAGAGCAGTGTAGGAGAAAGGGATGGTGGGGGTCCTGGTGAATGATCATGAGCCAGCAAGGTGCCCTTGTGGCCAAGAAGGCCAATGGCATCCTGGGGTGTATTAGAAGTGATGTGGTCAGTGCTATTCCCTGGTGTAGGGTCTCCTTCTCAAGAGACATTCAAAACCCATCTGGTCCGGGTGTTCCTGCTCTGGCAGGGGTCTTGGACTAGATGGTCTCTTGAGGTCCCTGACATCCTGTGATTCTGTGATAAGCATGTTTATGTAAATGTTACACAATCAGTTACCACACCAGCACACTGCCTTTTTCTTAGAAAGGAGTAATTGTAAAGGAAAGAAATGAAACAAATACAGAAATACAAAATATTACATGGTGAACTTCTGAGAAGGCTTAATAACCTTTATTTATTTTTATATACAAATGAATTTGTATGGAAGGAATTTGTACGAACCATTATTGGGATAAAAAATACAAATGAATGTTAGGAAAAAGTTGGCTGACTGATTATAACGTCTTCAAGCTTGGAAGTCTTGAAAAACAAGCATTTAGTATGTACTTTTAGAAACTATGTGCTTTTTACAAACTTATTTACAAAAACACCAGCATGGTTTTCTCTCCTTCTGTGTGCCACTAGCAGAATGGCAGAATGCTAGCTATTGATATATCAATTACCTGATGAAGATTAAAATATTCATGATAGAATAAAGGTGAAGTTGAGCTTGGTGAAAGAGAAGTCAAATTAATTTATTATAGGGGTTTAATAAGAGATTGTTTGGATTCCTGTGGAGAACTTGCAGATGGCTGGAAGCTTTTTTTGTAATTTTTTTAATAAGCCAACCATTTTTTAAAATCTATTTTTCTTAATAAATTAAAAAATCTGTCATGATGTAGATGCTGATGGCTAGTACACTTGCTTTTCTTCCATATGCACTGAGGATCCTTAAGGATACAAGGCCTTGAGGGATACTCAAATTGCAAGCTGAAAATCATTGTTATAATTAATTTTTTCCTTATGTTTCTTGCTTCTACAAGAAAACATTGTTGTCGTTCTGTAGCACTGCTATCCCCAAATGTAGAAAAATATCCAAATAGTGTAGCTCTCTGCATTCGCTGTTTTGTAACAAATGTTTCTTAAAACATTGAAACCAGGTTAATGGCATAATAGGATGTCTCCTCAGCTACACAGCTACAGATGTGGCTAGAAGAGAAATCTTAAGATTAATCCTGATTCTGGGGGGATTTGCTTTAGATTATTAGCAACTAGCTTGTATGCCTTTTGAAGTTTATCTTCTGTTTTATGTTGACATTATGGAAGTGGTAGTTGATAGTAACTATTATGTATGTGTTCATACAATATAAGCTCCAGAAGCTCTTGGCCTGAGAACTGATCTATCTTAGTGGTCATATGCCATTCAGGTTTTCTTAGAACCAATAAACATCTCGACAAACGCCCTGATAGATCACAGTGTTGGATTCTAAGGGAAGGATGCCCTTTTTGAAACAGCTTAAACGGTGAAGGAAAGATAAAACGTTTGGGGTTTTTTTCCTCATCTCAGTTTAAAGCCATAATTTGCATTTAATACTGTGTAAAAACAGTAGGTATAGTTACAAAAAATTTGGATGTTTACAATGCATCATATTGCTACATGAATGTGATCATCTTATTGTACTAAGTTCAAACTATCTCTGGTCAGACTGGTAATACACCTTTTACAGAAAAGCTGCCAGAATAGGTGACCTGATCATCTTTATCAAGCTTCAAGAACGAGGACAAGCACTGCATTTAATTCCCAGAAGTAGAAACATTCAACAAACCATTATTTATGTCATCCTTATATAAACCAACTATCTACAAAAGTGCACACACAAGAGGGAAAAGAAACCATATTTGACAGTCTAGGAGACTCTTGTTAATACCCTACTGGTAGATAATATTCATAGGAGCGGTGATGAGAATGTGTCCACAAAGAACATGTGTCTATGTTTTTAGGAAAAGAGAATTGCTGGGGGGAAAGGTTTTGTGCTGCATGAGGAAAAAGGAAATGTAGTCTCACAATAGATAGCAGGTGTTTGTTTTTCAGAAGTACATAGTCCAGTTCAGGTGTCAGGAGCATTGGTTGGAAAGTGGTATTTCCCTCATGCACATGTAACTATGGCTTGAGAAATTTGTGTCTATTCTTCAACTATAGAACTTAAGGCATTGTCATGCTGGGAAATACCACTGCCTGTCCATGGTTGTCACAGAATCACAGAGTATCAGGGATTGGAAGAGATCATCTAGTCCAGTCTCCCTGCTGGAGCAGGAACACCTAGATCAGGTCACATTGGAACATATCCAGGTGGGATTTGAATGTCTCCAGAGAAGATGGCACCCTCAACATAAAAAAGTTTTTTCTCATATTTGTGTGGAACCTGTTGCCCCTTGTACTGTCATTGGACGTCACTGAAAGGAGCCTGGCTCCATCCTCCTGACGCTCATGCTTTACATATTTAAAAGCATTAATGAGATCATCCCTCAGTCACCTCCAAGCTAAAGATACCCAGCTCCCTCAGCCTTTCCTCCAAAGGGAGATGCTCCAATCCCTTCGTGATATCTGTGGCTCTGCACTGGACTCTCTCAAGCAGTTCCCTGCTTTCTTGAACTGAGATCTCCAGAACTGGACACAATATTCCACAATAATCTGGTTGATTTCTCCATAAATCCGACCCGATATCCATTTTGACATACCTAATTTGCCTCCTTTCTCCCTTAAAGTTTTAATTTTTAAAATGCTCCCTTTGTTCTCTTTTCAGACTCCCTTTCAGTCTCCAGCAATGATGCCAGTCCTCCTGCTTCAGTAACATCTCTCCAGCCACACATGATCGGTGCACAGAGCTCCCCAGGCCCCAAACGCCCTGGAAACACTTTGAGAAAATGGCTTACCAGTCCTGTGAGGCGTCTTAGCAGTGGGAAAGCAGACGGGCATGTCAAAAAACTGGCCCACAAACATAAGAAGAGCAGAGAGGTTCGCAAAAGTGCTGATGCGGGCTCTCAGAAGGACTCAGATGACAGTGCAGCGACCCCGCAAGATGAAACTGTTGAAGAGGTAAGAATTCAGGGCAGCTTTCTGAGGCTTGTTTTTATATTTTTCAAAGAGCTGAGTTTTGCCTGGTGAGGGTCGTTTCCTCAGCTGGCTGCCCTGCAGTTGAGAAAAATGGTACGTGTTGTGTGTTCACTCTTAATGACTGCTGTGCTCTGCATGGTGCTGTGCCAGGCACAGTTTGTGCCCTTACACACTGACAATGTTAGTAAAGCTCCATGGTGAATGATCTCTTGTTGAAAAAGAGACATGGGAAAGTAAAAAATTGTTTTGACTTTGCTGTCTTAGCTCTCTCAGTTTTGTGAGCAAACTTGCTTTATGTTCTGAGAATAATCAGCTTATTTTGTATTTACTTTCTTTTTCTTGTTGATGGATCAGGGAAGTTACAGGGAAAGCTGCTTAACTTGTTAAAATTGTATTCACACCTTAAGCTAGAAGAAAAATTGCTGGCCCTTCAAATCAAAAGTTAGTTACCATCAGTCAAGTAATAAACATGGCAGCTTTCATGGGAAGTAATGAAATGATGAACTATTCCATATTTTGCCAACAAGGGCAACTACTGAAGATTTCTCCTCCTGCCAATCCTTCTGAACCTGGAACCCATTATAAGCCAAGTCTCTCTGGTTAGGTGCAGACTGAGTCAAGTTATCTTCTTACTGCTTCCAAGAATGCAGCCACATTCATTCCCTTTTACCAGACTTGAATCTTAATTGGTGGGGTTGGTAGTTAATCATACAGGGAAATTATCTCAGATGCCCTAATAATTGGTTTTTTGCCCACAACACATTTTGCTCCAAGCTTGGAACATCAGCGAAGTTGAAAAAGTAATTGAAAGATGTGATTTGGAAAAGAATACTGACCTGTGTCCTTGAATGTCAGGCTGTAGAAAGAGACCCTCTGTGATGCAGTTGTAGCATTGTTAAGTAAGTCAGGAAAAAATAATAACCATTTATGCTTTCTTCCTTTGAAATAATTAAATTATCTTGATTGTAGTTCCTTGTTGAAAGACTAACTTTCAAGACAACTGTAAGAATTTTATAAGCAATCTACAATCACTACTCCATGGGGTACGGGGTAGAAAAGATATTTCATGTTGTAATAAGTTTTTATTAATATCCTTTGTAAGTCTTGCTGTGATGGTTGGTACTTCACCTACAAAGTTCTCTTATTTCTCAGTTGAGGAACTTGGAAAGCCAGCATGGCTTTGGTAACACTTCCTTGTAGCAAAATTCAAGCTGAATGTCTTGTTCTCAGAATCTCAATCCATCTGCTTTTACCATACACTGAAAACACTATCTTTGGCATCTGCTTCTGCCTGCTTGTCCACCGCCTGATGAGAAACTGCTCTGTTTGTAGGATCATCTTGACTCATTGAGAGAGAAATCTATGGAATAGACTTGTCTTGAGACAAGCTTCGTGTTGAATGAACTTCATGCTGCTGAGATGACAGAGCTTGAATGTCTTTATTTTATTTACAGAGAGGTCGTAATGAGGGGCTGAGCAGTGGCACTCTCTCTAAGTCATCCTCTTCAGGAATGCAGAGCTGCGGTGAGGAGGAAGGTGAAGAGGGAGCAGATGCTGTACCACTTCCTCCTCCCATGGCAATTCAGCAGCACAGTCTTCTCCAGCCTGACTCACAGGATGACAAGGTAGGAGGAGGAAGTGGGGCAGGCTTCAAATGTTGAGATAACCTCTGCTTGCACGAACCATTCTTCTATTTCCAAAAGTCTCTGTGGTGTTTAGAATACAGACTTGTGGTAGACAGAAGTAATCACTTTAGGCAACATTCAAAGGGTTTCCTGAGGGAAGAGTGTGAATGAAATGCTTCTCTATTCAAAAAGCAGCTTTTCTATTCTGTTTATTTTTTTTACTAGCCCTTTAAGTGTGGAAATGGGCCTCTCTATGTGTTTGCTGGCCTATTTGCATCTATTTGACTGATGCCATATTTATTGAATAGAATGTAATTAATTTATAATCATGTGTTTGTGTACTGAGATTAAATTACTATATGCAAAACAAGTTTATCTGGAGAAATCAACAGTTCTACATAACTTTTAGTTCATAGGCTGTTCACTAAGCCCCACTGTTTTGGGATAGCCTCAGTTAAGCTGGAAAAAAATTGCTGCGCATATGCCTTACCAGCAGGAGCTGCTATCAACTCTGAAGTGATTTTGGGTTTTTTTCCCTTTCTTTTTTTTTTTTTCTTGAAGGGATACCTAATAAAAAGGTGTACTAAGAAGTGAAAAAATCTTGATAAAGGTAGAAATCCCAGTGTTTCTTACCAACAAAGGCATGTTAAAATTCAGGGTAAAAATTTTGCGCAAGTTATAAAATTGCAGATGTAAGTAGCAACAGTGTAAAAAGATCTATCTTGCTTATATAATCTGTTTTCCTAAATGTTATGATGTTCGTGCATTGAGAGGATTTATTTCAAATTTCAACCTGGGCAAATTTTTAGTATCAAGCCTGGAAATAGAAGTGTTTGGAATGGAAAAACAGTCTGGACTTGGGCATCAAATGTACACATTACTTTTTTCTTCCCATTTCACTGGTTAAATTTTTCAACCCTTGTAACCTATAACACTGAACAGTGTTTGTGAATTTTGTGGCTGGTTACTCACTGTTCTCAGTGATGCAGATGTTATTGATATCTTGGGCTCATTTATTTCTCTGCTTGTTCTGCTATTCAGTGGGGGATTCATTCACCCATAAAACTATTATTTGGAGGGTCAAAATGGCAAAGTCCCATGCTCTATTTCATTCCTACATTCCTGAATTGAGAAAGTGTGAATTGGGGAGTTAACATATGGAGAAATATTCCTGAAATAAAACAAGCAAAAATAGGCCACCCTTTAACCCTGAGAGAATATTTTACAGCTAGAAAATAATAATCCAAATTTGAGGCTTAGAAATATAATAAAAATAATGTTTGTCAGCGCATGCTGATCTGCTGCCCTATTTGCATGAATCTTCAGGGTATTAAAAAAACTATATGCAAGTCTAACAAAACAGAAAAATGGATTTTGCTCCTGTAGTTCTCTGTACACAGCAAGAACAGTTATGTGAAGGGCCACAATTGTGAGTTAGTGTCAGCTGGCTTCTGTATTTCTGGTGCAGAATTGGACCTTACCACAGAGCCTTTAAATAGCTCTCAATCTCTGGTAAATTTTACTTCAATTTCTTAACTTTTCTTAACATTCACCCATTGCTCAAAAATATGTCAGGACAGGTTTTACATTAGCTTAGAAGACAAGACTTCAGAGAAGTTAACTTTTGGTAAAGTTAGTACCATATTTTTTCAAAACACATTAACAGTAATTCTTACATCATGCATTGCTTTTGCGTAGTATCTTTCCTACTGCATGGTGAGCAGCAAAAAAGTCACCTCATGCCTCAGCCTGGGAGGTTGTGTGTGCCTCCCTGAAGTCTACACAAGAAGATATACCTCAGGTTTTCAGGACCCAAAGGAAATGCTTTATCAAAACACAGCAGTGAGAAGCCGGACCAAAGCTTTAACCAGAAATCAGCTGGCTCTTTTGATGGAGTTACTGGTTAATAAAAGACTTGCAAACAAATTCCTAGTTGTCTGCCTTCTGGGTGGATCCCTCCTTCACATTCCTGCCATGCTCAGTGGTTTCTTGGGTTGCTCAGCTTCTCTGGATCCCAAGGAATGTCTCCTCCTTTCCATGACTTCAGAGGCTTGGCTTTCATCTCTGCCTCACTTCGAGCAGTTCTTCATCTCCAGGGCTCATGGTCTGTGCTCTGTGCTGGAAACTCCCTGCTCGTTTTTCCTTCCCCACCCAGCCCTCTGTGGGTTCAAGCAGCATCTCTTACCTGCATGTGCTCTGTTGCTCCCTCCAGCTTTCCTTGTTTTCTGGGCAAGGGGGGTTGTATTCTGTCCCCAGAGTACATCATTGGGAAAGTCAGCAGGCAGACTTCATCTGTGCAGCTCCTTTTTCAGAAAATTTGTTTATATAATCACAGGAACTGGAAACCAACCGGTTCTGAAGTTTTACCAGCAGTCACACCCCATATACAATAGGGGTGTAGAGCAGCAACAAAGAGAAGGGACCTTAACTGAAGCCCGATTCCAACAATTACAGCATTGCATAAGTCTACACCGAGCTCCATATTCAAAGTGAAAATCTGCATTCAAGCACAGCTTTTAAAGATGTGTTCAAAAGTCATATGTCAGGAGCTTAAAAAACATGCTAGCTGTGGGATTGCTCGATTCTCAATGTGTATGGAAAATGCCATGTGCTATGCCATGCTAATTTGTCTTACATCACTAAGTAACACAACCATTTTCTCCACTAAAAGCTCATCTGCCAGTACGCACTCTTCTGTTCAGCTGAATCACGCACACTTAGTGGTTTGAATTTGATGGCAGTTTACGGCTTGTTTGCATTAATTTTTAGATGAACAGTATTAAAAGTTTCAAGATCATTTATGTTAATATGAAACTAATTATTTTTGCTTTTTGTTTTCTCTTTTTGTAAACTCTGATGCAGCATTATGTTGACTTGTGTTCTGTCTCTGCTTTGGCTCAGTTCCCTTATCTTTCCATTTGAAGTTGTCTGTATTTCCTACGCTCACCTAAATCCTGTTTTCCTTTCCAAATAAGGCCAAATGCAAGGATCTGCATATTCTTTTTTTTTGCATTGACTTATGGGTAGCCTTGTTACACCCATGCTTGATTTGAGCTGAACTTCTTGTGTTAAGTCATTGTGTGTGCTATTCCCTCGTTCATTTTGTTGGAAACTTTTGTAGGACAGTTTACCCTATGCTGCTGCATGACCTTCACTGTGCTGTTTGTAATATGGAGTAATGTTCATACATATTACACCCTGTTTTCACTTTCCAGTTATTTAATAATAAATGTAATATGCAAACAACTCAGTTTGCAAATTACTGGTTGAATTTAATGGCCCTGTCCCAGAATCCTTCACTGTGAACATCTTTTGCCTTCAGTTGTATCTATAAACTGGCATTTTATAGCTTATGAAGCCAGAGATCATCTGTGCTCTACACATACCATTGGGGAAAATGGATGGCACAAGGAATGGTGAGCTTCAATTTCCCCTCTGAATATGGGCAGTATACCCCAGCTCCTTTAGAAAAGTAAATACTCTTACTGGTGTGTTATTGCTTTGTTTTACCAGCAATAAAATATGTTAACATGCTCTTTGTTGTCCATTGAGTTCACTCAGGTGGGTTTTTTTGTAGCTATTTATCAGGCATTATCAACAAGATGCAGGGTACTTTCTTGATTTTTATTGTATGTAGGAACAGGAATTTATCTCAGCATTCAACTTCTGTGGGGCTCAATTAGAATTTCCTAATTGGAAGGGATGATCTCAGTGTTGTATTACACTGGTAGTTATTGTTTGGTACCTATGTCTGACAGACAAGTGAAGGAAGTCTCTTGATCCTTGAGCAAGTACCAGGCTAACTTTGGGTTTCTTTTTCCTTTGTGTCATTGCACAGACGTCTTCTAGATTATTGGTGCGACCAACCAGCTCTGAGACACCCAGTGCTGCGGAACTTGTCAGTGCAATTGAAGAGCTCGTCAAAAGTAAAATGGTGAGGCTGACTGGCAGATGCATATGTTGAAAGAAATCATTTCTTTAAGTCCCAACTTGCTATTTGAAGGAAAGCCACATGTTTTTCACTTGGAAAAATGAAAGTCTCTTTCGAAAGTTGCTTTCTTGGTTGGTGTATGAGTCATTTCATATGCCCTCTTTTGTAAAAGCACTTATTGAATAGTAGGTAAGTGGCTATGTAGAAAGAGAACTTAATAGCAGAACTTGCAAGGTTCAATAGTAAAGCAGATAACCGTCACACAGAACCATTTATGCTATCACATACCTAGCCAGTGTGATAATGAAGAAATAAGTAAGACTTAAAGGATTGTATTGCACTGTAGTGCCTAATTTCTCACTTTTCAATGTTTGCTAACAAAGTAGGAGGAAGTTCTGTGTTTATGAAGATGTTCATTGGGAAAGAAGAGAATGGATGATTCCTGGCAGACCCTCCCTAATATTCAAAATCTGGCTTCACCCACTCTTGGAAAAAAGGCTCTAGCTGACTCTGATGTCACAGTGAGATTAGACAATAGAGTCTTAAGAGCTCCCTTAGCAATTCTGCGATTCCCCCAAAACCTTTTTTGCATAATAGACCATGCCTCGTTGGTCTGGCTTTTACAGTGTAGACCCTACTGGGCTTAGTAAAAGTGCCACTGTAAAAGCTACAGAGTTGGCAGCCCTATGTTACAAAAAGCTGATATTTCCCAGGCCCATTCTAAATGGAAGCAGCGTTGAATTTCACAATATATTTATTCATTCAGAAAGACATCACTGCATTAAATAATTGCTGCATTCTCATAGATTGTTAACTTTGCTTTTTACTTCTCTTGCACCAGGAGGGAGAATAAAAAGCAGTCCGTGGACAATTCAGTATAGCCCTTTAAAAATAGAAAGTCTGTGTCTTTCAGGCAGCCTAACAGTGAATATAACTTAATGATCCATGCATATAGTCCCTTCTGGAGATGTTCTCATTTCACACTTTTAGCCAAGGGTGAGCTTCCTCTTGGTTTTGGGCCAGTCATATCATTACTGGGTTTTTACTCTTTAATAGGGAAAGAAGAAATACTACATTTAATTTCACTCTAGTGAAGTAGATATGCCTTGTATTAAAGGGTGTATCATATGCAAGGAAAATGTGATACATAACTGTAGCTTGATCCAAGATTATGGACTTGAGTTGAAGATGTCCAATAAATACTTCATAGAAGCTTGTTCATATTCTTTCTCACATGGCTTCTCCATCTTTTATAGAAACAGGAGCCTGTGAAGTCCATGCAAGGGAGACAGTATCTGTCAGAAACAGGGATCTTTCCTAGGATCCAAACTATGACGAAGTTCAAAAGCAACGTTGACAGTGTAGAAGTCATTATTTTGTTCCATGAATCAATATTTTGGCTAGTTAATATGATGAACAAAAGGTCTGACAAAAAATGACACTTCTGGTGTGTTAAAAAAATGTGACATTCAAAGGATCTCCTTTAAAGATGTCCTATTTATGATTGAAAGTAACTTGCATATGCCAGAACTAAAGTATGACAGATTCCTGACAGTAAGCATACAACTGTACTACCTTCCACCATAAAAGCATACTTACATCCTGAGCAGGACAATCTGATTTCTCGCTCTTGGTGCTCAGACATACTGAATTATGTTTTCTTTTCTCATGAGGGAAAGATCAACGCATCTCAAATGCATTTCTAAAAGGTTAGGTTATCTGTCCTGGAGAGCCAAGTTGTTGGCTGACTTCCTGGAAGATTAAGATCACTTTTGCCAAGATGCATTACAATAATTAATCTTCCATAGGTTTCCATGTACAGCTGCATGTAAATGTGTCTTGTGATTAAAGGGGAAATAAATCATTGTTACTCTCTTTCTAAAACACCTTCTCAGGCCCTGGAGGACCGTCCAAGTTCCTTGTTGGTAGATCAAGGTGACAGCAGCAGTCCATCCTTCAACCCTTCAGATAACTCCCTTCTCTCCTCCTCCTCACCCATAGATGAAATGGAAGAAAGGAAATCCAGCTCCTTAAAAAGACGACAGTAAGATTACATTTTTTCATTCCATTTTCTACATAATTTTGAAAAGATAAATGAAATGTTTAAAAAATGTCCATTTTTTTGTCCACCTGCTGGGGGGAGGCTGAAACAATGTCAGGGTTAGCTAAAAGGAGGAGGTCTTACGCTCTCAAACACTAGTTACAGTTTAAATTTCCTATGTTTTTGAATTATATTCATCCTGTATTTGATTTTTGTCACATGTCAGGCTGAGCTATTCAGGAAGATGCTGACCTTTAAATGTTCAGACAGCAGTCGGGCTTCAAAACCTTGTTGTTTCTCTAGTTCTGTTCCACTCTTGACTTCCTTACGTAGTTGTAATCTGTTACCATGCTATAAGAAAAACATGCCTTGTTTAAAAATTATTTAAATCTCTGGGTAGAAATAACAGTTGATGTACTTAAGAGTATCCAGACCAGAGACATAATAGCATTTTATTTTAAACAGCAGTTAAATATTTAATTTTAATGACACATATAAAAAAACATCTGACTTCAGATAAACAGAAGCAAGCCTGCTCTGGTTCCAAAGTCAAAGTAGTATCTTGTTTAGAAAGAAAGTTCATTAATTCTTACACTTCAGCTCTGCTTATCAAACACATGTGACTACAAATGCTAAAAACTTGTATACCATTAATCCCCTTTAAAAATCTGTTTAATTTTTAATTGCAATCCATGTTTACTGTTTTGTTTTCTTTATAGCTATGTCTTGCAGGAATTAGTGGAAACAGAGCGAGATTATGTACGAGATCTAGGCTATGTAGTTGAGGTATGACACTTTTAATTTCTTCGATTTTTCTTATTTTTTGTTAAGCATGCCACTGGCCAGCTGTGTAGCTTGAACCTCACCGTTATTTTTCCGAACAAAAGTGCAGTAAGAAACTGAAAATGTGAATGTTTACATTCTGAGTTACTCCTCCTGCTGGCTTTTAACATACTAGAAATATTGTATCAAATGTTATTCCCTTCATTATTCCTGTAATTGTGTCTATTTCGTTGCTTTTCTGAGGAGTGTTCAGCACATTCTTTTGGGTTTGAAAGACTCGCTTCCTCTCCTACTGCTAAGCTTCTCTTAGACTTCCAAGTTACCCTTTCTGTATAACAAGGTAACATCGCACATCTCCCTTCAGCTACTAATCAAATGCAGTTGGAAGAGTAGAGATACTGAGTGTGACAGTGAATATCAGCCTGATGAAATTTAATTCTTAAACTTCAGGCTAGATATAAGAAAGAATTCTTTACGGTGAGGGTTGTGAAACACTGGAACAGGTAGCACAGAGAGGTTGTGAATGCCCCCAGAGAGGAGGTGTTTAAGGCCAGGCTGGACAAGGCACTGAGCAACGTGATCAAGTGGGATCCATCCCTGCCTATGGCAGGGGATTTGGAACTAGATGATCTTTAAGGTCCCTTCCAACCCAAACTGTTCTCTGATTCTCTGATTCTTGTTTTGAAAGAAGGGAGATAAAGAAAGACCAACATTGTGATAATCTTTTCACAGTATGTAAATGTTGAGTTACAAGGCTGTGAACAGGTGTATTTTTCTAACCATCAAAATTCCTGTTGAAAACCCTAGAAATCAAAACATAAACTTTGCGCACTAAAGCCAGACTTGGATAATTAGGAGTAGTAACATTAGTAAAGAATAGAAGGAATGAAGTTTTGTAAAAATTAGAAAACAAATTAGAAGAGATGGATAATATTAAAAAAATTTTAACCACTCCCACCTTGAACTATGTGGTAGCATTGCACAGTGAGATTCGTATATATGCACCAAAGCAGAGGAGATAGGATTATAGAAAAATGTAAAAGGAATTTCATTGCAGATAGAATACTTGCTTATAAAATTGGTCTTCCATTCTTTTTTGGATATTTGGATTGATTGTTACCACTAATAGTCATCCATGCAGTGTAGTACCATGTGCAGCACAGCTGCTTTCTTAGGCGTAGGGTTCTTATTGATGAGTGAAATGAGAAATGCTAAGGCTAGGATCCCAGTCCTATCTTGCAAAGCATTGCAGCTGCTTCATACAGGAATGAGAAGAGCTGTAGAAGTTTCCTTTATGATTTGAGATTGTTTCATACAGGCTAAATTAGCTAGAGCAAATTCATATTTACTAGCACTGAGCAGTGCTGGGCAGACAATCTCATGTCAATTTGTGATGGTTTGTCTGTGCTATGTGCTATGATATGTCATAGAGCAATTGTTTGGTTTGTTTTCGTGTCCCATGCAAGCTGTTGTCACAGAGAATTTGACAACCTCCCAGATAAAGTAGGATTAAAAGTTAAAGTTGAGGTTAAAATGTTCACAATGAGTTTCTTGGACTATTGCAGGGTTACATGGCACTTATGAAAGAAGATGGTGTACCCGATGACATGAAAGGCAAAGACAAGATTGTATTTGGAAACATTCACCAGATTTATGACTGGCACAGAGAGTACGTATTAACCATCTGCTGGATTATTCTACCTAAAAAACACTAGACTGATTTTAAGAAGTTGTTCAGGGTTTTTTTCCTCAAATATTGAGTTACAAGGTTAATACAATTGATCTCGTGCTTTAAGTTGTAGATTCTGTAGATTCAGCATAAAGATATTGGTATGAAGATTTGATTTAAGCAAGGATGCTTATACATGGCTTGTACATTGAGGCTGTAGATTTGAAAATAGTTTCTCTGAGAAAACAGTCTAAACCATTTGTCTAGAGATTAGCATGGCAATATCATGCCTCAAGCATGAGAAGGAGACAAGGAAACTAGCAAAGAGAAAAGCTTTGGTCCATATGTGAAATTAAGAACTTTATTAATGAACACAAGTATTGTTTTCATCTTAACATGGAAGTCTGTACTGAAATTTTACACTGCCAGCATTGTCATTTTGGACATATATTAATATCCAAGGCAACTGATAGGAGACACAAATGTGATGTTGTAGTAAGACCACATTGTCTTCCAATTACCTGTTGCTACAGCATGTGCTATCTGAAAGAAGTACTTACTCTCTTAATGTTCAGCTTCTTTTTAGGAGAATTGGAGAAGTGCCTTGAAGATCCAGAAAAGCTGGGATCCCTGTTTGTTAAGCATGTAAGTGTAAATGCATTCATTGGGAAATCCCAGTTGCTGCTGCTGACCAACATGTTTGATTATTAAGGACTTATCTGTAGAATGTGATGAAGAAAATGCTGTAGTCTTCATTGTAAGAGGTGGTGAGATAGATTATAAGAGCCTATAAATGCTGTAAGTAAACGCTTTGGTTTTGGTTCCCTGCATGTTCCTGTGGAGGGAAAATATGGACAAGGGCTCATTTTTCAATTTAGTTCCATTTAGTTCAATTTAGTTCTGTGCAAGGGAATTGTCATTTCAGAATACATCTGCCTTCTGATTCCAGGTATCAGTGCATTACCATGAAACATAAGAAAAAAAAAAATATGAAAGAGACTCATTCTTCTTTCCAGTGTCAGTGCCATTCTAGTTTGGTATCCTTTCCCCTTACGGGAATCACAGTAGTGGTTGAGATTCCTCTGTCTTCCCTTCGGCAAACACAGTACCTTTTTCTCTTTATACAATATAGTTTTCCTTTTTTAAAATTTATTTATTAAAATAAATGACTGTGTGATACACTGGGATATTATGACACTTCATAAGGAAAATGGATGAACTAGTTATCTAGAAACTAGATATCAAAACTCAGGACATGTCAGATGTGGCACTAACCAATCATTTTGATGTCTCTTTGTGTAGAAATACACCTTAGTATTTGTTTGAGATGAGGGTACTCCCAAATCACACAGGACAGCAGACGGGAAACTTTCTTACTAAATGTGATCATTTGCACAAATGTGCAAAGACTGAAGACAGACTGAATTAAAGCAGATTTAACAGGTTTCACATTGTCCATGCAGTTTGTGTTTGAAGTTAATATCAGTGTACAAAAGAACCCAGAACCAAATGTCAATGTAACAGTAATACTGGAAGCCAGGCCTAGTTCTTGTACTGATGACAAGGTATAAGCTGTTTAATTCCCGAGAGATTATTTAAAAAAAAAGAAGACATGGAAATAATCCTGGCACTGGTAAAATGGGAAATCTGGAGAAAGTAATTTTCCCTGTTTCTGATAGCTGTTTGACTTTCTTCTGTTGTGTTTGTGACTGAGACACTCTTACCACTCCAGATGGAGAGACAAGCTGTGATTCTATTACAACATCCTCTAGCAAAACCCTATCAGCTAGAACATGATAATTTCATTCCTGTTCTTAATCTATGTTCTATGTCTTAATCAGTCTCCACTTAATTTTTTCCTTTTTTGCTCTCCATTTGTCTTCACTGAATAAGTCTCTTGAACAACAAAGCCTCTAACAGTAAACTGATCCTAGCAAAATGATAAGAAAGATTTTTTGAGTAGGTAATAGACACACATGTTCTAAGCAGCAGGATCAGTGATTGTGGATAAATTGTAAAGGCTGAAGTTTTGCTTTCACTGTTTTGCTTCATTACCTCGGTTTTAAAAGCACATGCACAAAATAAAGAATCATAATTTTAAAAATACCACTGCCACCATTTCCTGGCTACATCACCTATGTCCCCATTCAAACTCCCAAAAGTATAGCCAATAAGTAGAAAACTTGCGAGGTTTCTCCTCACTACTTTGTACAGCCAAAAGGGAGGATGTCATTGAAATTATAATATGGTATTCCAAGGGCTCTTGCTAGAAGAAAAATACAACTTTTATTTTATTATAAAATATAAATATAAAATATTTTATTTTATTATATTATTTTATCGATATATACATATGTGTGTGTATATGTATGTATAAAATTTGTATTTATTATGGGACTTGCTGAGCTAACATCTTTAAATATCATTTCTTCAGGGGTGTTTTTAGCTATGTCAAATTTTTTACTTCTTTTGCTTTCTAAAGTCATGATATTCCCAAATAAATGCATTTTCAGTTTCTGCATATGTAGCTGCTGCTTTTCCGCAAAAGAAATCTTTTCAAGTTCATGCTTTTGAACAGCTGCAATTATTATTAAGTAAACCTTTCTGATGCGACATGTTGGGGTTTTTCCTTGGTGTTGATGTGTCATTCTGTATCTTTATTCTCTTAGGAGAGAAGATTGCATATGTACATAGTATACTGCCAAAACAAACCAAAGTCTGAGCACATTGTTTCAGAATACATTGATACGTTTTTTGAGGTAAGTTCCTGAGACAGTGATATGTGAAAAATGAGGGATGTGTACAAATAATAAGCAGCATCAGATCTGTTCACCAAAAAATGCGAACAGCAAGCAAGCAAAAAAAAAAAAAAAGCCACCCTTAAAAGAACAAGCAAAAAAGCAGACAAATCATTGGTGTGATTCATTGCTATTTCTGTTCTGATTTCTCCAGTCTCATCTTTACTAGCCCTAGTCCAGGTAGTTAACAGTGCGTAGAATATAAAGTGTTGATTCTGGATGAGCAAAAATCACTGTCAAAAATACCTGTGATTAAAAAATTACATTTTACTTTACATTTAGATTACACACAATTACATTTTACTATACAACCTTTTCCAAAAAACGCTTGGAGAAAGGCAAACTTCGTAAACAAAGCTGAAATGGGTAAGGGGGTGGACTCCACTTTTTGTTAATTAAAGATTATATTCTGCTCTGATAGCCATTAGTAGCAATATATCCTACTGCATTTCTAACACTAAAAGTAAACAAAATTGTTTCTAACTAAATGGAAAAAAAAAATTAGTGTTTGTTTTACAACCCTCAGGATATAAAGCAACGCCTGGGCCACAGACTTCAGCTCACGGACTTGCTCATAAAACCTGTGCAGAGAATTATGAAATACCAGCTGTTACTAAAGGTAAAGTGATGTTGAGATGAAGGATCCATGTTTTTTTAATATTGCTAATACTTTTCCAAACTGAACCCAGATTTGTAAGCACTTTCATATGATTATTTTCTGAGCATATCAGGTAGCTATAGAAATTGTAATAAATAGCTTGTGCAGAGGTTTGCTTTTCCTCTTAACAGTTAGGGACCAATCACCAGTATTTTCCCAATATGAAGGGAAGAGGAATCTCCCACCTAGTTTTAGATGTAGACATGATGTGAGTTCTTAAGACTCGTGCCAGATTTTCCATTTATGTCTGCAGCTGCTCTATTATCACATAAATGTTTACTGAAGAGCAAACTTGTTTATAGCATTCATTGTCTTAATGTTCTTTTTTTGAGTTAAATCAAAATACTGGATAAATCTTAAATAATACAAGGAGACAAAGCACACCATAGCAAGAAAATTTTAAAATAATTTTTTTTCTGTGTGTCTTCTGCATTTAGTCATTCTCTGAGAGAGCATAGGAAATTTGGAATATTTTAAGTTTTCTCTTTGCTGATTAATGAAAAAAACACCTTCATTCTATTTTTTTCCTTTTTTCAGGACTTCCTCAAATATTCTAAAAAAGCTAATCTTGACACAACAGAACTAGAGGTACTTGAGACATTTTTTCTTAGTGAACTTACCTTGTTTTGATAAAGTCATTTTCCTGTTCGGATCTTCTTGAGCATGTGATTTAAGTGTTTAGATTTCACATTTCTATTGTAAAGCAACCATAGCAATTGAAACGTAACTTAGTGCTGCTAAAGTAAAACTTTGGTAAGTAAAACTTTGACTTTTTATTTGTCTTGAACAGAGAGCTGTAGAGGTCATGTGCATAGTACCAAAACGGTGTAATGACATGATGAATGTTGGCCGCCTGCAAGGATTTGATGTAAGTTGGCTGAGGTTTTGCTTAGAGTTTTTGTCAGATTCTCTAGAAATTAACCATTAGTATTGAGAGAAGTGATGTTGGGTGTTCTCTCGCTATATGGCTAGCGAGTGCAAGAAGGACTTTTTCCTGGAAGCTTTGCCTGTTGTGCAGTCAGGTTAGGTGAGTCATTTTGCAAAATCTAAAAGGCCTTGAATTATTACAGTTCCCAGGTTGACTGATGACTTGCAAAAGAGTGAAGTTACCACCATGTAAGAAAATCTGGTATCAGTAGTGTAGCCGAAGAGGAGTTGTAGTATGTGTCAGCCAGACCATAGTTATACTTGCAAATTCAGTTTTGCCTTGGGATGCAAGTATGAGCTTGAATTCTGCCCCTTTTCAACACCCTGAGAAACACTGGAAAAAACATAAGAATTACTTAGGTAGTTATTTGGAATGGAGAGAAGCATTAGTGTTACAAGCCTCAAACTGCAGTCTGAATTGAAAGGGATGGAGTGGGGCTTCTTGCTTAATGATGTTTGTTTTTAGATAAAGGGCAAAACAATGTGTTGTCTATAGGAAGATCAACAAATATATAATAGTCAGTGGCACTCAAAAATTTGGAACTATAAGAAACTGTTTTGGCTTGAATATCTGCTCAGAAGAGCTGATTGGGGAAAGAAATTAAGAACTGTACTAAATGTGTTTCTACTTGCCTCTGTTTAGGGTAAAATTGTAGCCCAGGGTAAGCTCCTGCTCCAAGACACATTCTTGGTTACAGACCAAGACACAGGACTTCTGCCACGCTGCAAGGAGAGACGGGTCTTCCTGTTTGAGCAGATTGTCATTTTCAGTGAGCTGCTAGATAAAAAGAAAGGTTTCTCCATGCCTGGATTCTTGTTTAAAAACAGTATCAAGGTAACTGTTGTGTGTGAGTCTTTGTGTCCCCTGCACAAACTCTGCAAAGGTAACAGTGTCTGATTCAATGTGGAGTCACCAGTGACATCTAGATGTGCAGTCACAAAGTTCAGTGAGGTTTCAGTCATTTTCTGATACTATTTCCTGCTGAATTTGTGCTCACTCCAATGACAAATGGATCCCAGCACTCTGGTGCTTCTCATGTGAAGCATACCAAAGCATATTGTACAAGCTGGTCAGTCAGGAAGAGCTTACTCTTCAGCTCTGTGCTGTGTTTATGCCACATTGTGAACTTGTTGAAAACAAAAATAATAGCTCTACATATTCCTTCATTTGAGATCAATTCAATTTGAGCCAGTGATAGTGCTCTACAGTAGGCTCAGCATTTTAAGTGAAGCATGATGGAGAACACTGGACTGTACCAACCAACTGGAGATTGTTCAAGCACAGTGTCAGTAAGCTGTATGCTAATCCTTAGTTTATTGTAATCCTTCATTTTATGGTGTTATTTTACTGAAAGAAAGAATGGACATCATTTGAATATCTTACTCTGAGCTCCTAAAGAAGAATTTTTTAGAGATATGTTTCTTATAAAATACGTTAAGTAAATTTTCTTTTTTTTTTTAATTCATGAAGGTGAGTTGCCTTTCCCTGGAGGAAAATGTGGATAGCGATCCATGTAAATTTGCACTAACATCAAGAACAGGCGATGTCACGGAGACCTTTATTTTGCATTCCACCAGTCCAGGAGTCCGCCAGTTATGGATCCATGAAATTAACCAAATTTTGGAAAACCAGCGCAACTTCTTAAATGGTAAATTATTTCCTCTCCCTGAAAGTTCATTATTGATCAACTTCCTTTTCATCTGTTGTCTCTTGGCTCTAAAATGATTTGCAGATTTCCTTTTTCCTGAGCTAACACAGAATAGTTGGGGGATACATGCTGCGTTTCTGCTTCAGAACACATGCTAGCATTTATTATAAGAGTAGTATACTGAATTTACATGGTGTTCTCTTCGTGAAATTTTCCAAATGTTTTGTGGGAGTGACTCAAGATTGGCACCAGCCATTGAAGTGGAGAGTTAGTGTTAAAGCTTTAAAAGCTAAACCTAAGTGTAATTTTCAGCACCTATTCAGAATAAGTTTTGCTTGTGTTATTTTCGTGGCCATTGTTGTGAAATTTTAAAGTAGCAATAGTGTTCAGATTATGCAGGAGAAAAGTGGAAGATGGTAGTGTGTACAAGAACTAAAAGGTTCTTGCTGTATTTTGTATCAATTGGTTGTTGCCTCCGTTTAGATTTTTTTTTTTTAAGTGTAGTTGTAATGGATAGAACAATGAACTGATAGTTCAGAGTCACACCTGTCTTTTTCCAACTTGTCTGCTGATGCTCAATGAAAGCATTTCTCCCTGGTTTCAGATTTTTCATCTTTAGTAGAGCAGATTATGAAGGTATGATACAGAAAAGTGACTTAAGTTCTGTGGCATGACCAGCATTTTTGAGGGAATGTATTCTATTTGAACAGCCATTTGCCAACAAACAAACATTTGTTTCTATTCCCTTTCCTGCTCTTCTTTCCCCAATTGCCTCTCTTCCTGTTCCCATTGAAGCCTTGACGTCCCCAATTGAGTACCAGAGGAACCACAGCAGTGGTGGAGGCAGCAGCGGGAGTGGCACCGGTAACAGCAGTGGCTCCAGCAGCTGTAGTGGCATCCCCAGCTCCAGTCGTAGCCGACCATCCCGGATCCCCCAGCCTGTCAGACACCATTCCCCAGTCCTGGTCTCCTCTGCAGCCTCGGCCCAAGCAGAGGCAGACAAGATGTCAGGTATGTCCATTCACAATCTCTCCCTGCCACACTACAACACCTCCTTAGAAACTGGCCTGAGCCAGCCAGACAGGCACCCTCCCAGTGCAGAGCCGGATGGTCCTCAGAGAGAAGCTGAGCAGATTCCCAAGATGAAAGTTATTGAAAGTCCCAGGAAGACAGCACGAAACATTTCTGGCTCAGCTGATGGTGCCCAGAAAGACTCACATGGAAACTCTGAGGACAGTCAATCAAGAAACAGCATAGGATCACTGACACTCGGGAAGCCAAGGCCAGGAGCCATCTCACCACTGAACTCTCCTCTCTTCACGACTTTCCCTTCTCCTTTTGGCAAAGAAACCTTTCCACCCAGCAGCCCCCTGCAGAAGGGCTCCTTTTGGAGCTCCATCCCAGCATCCCCTGCCAGCCGCCCTGGCTCCTTCACTTTCCCTGGGGACAGTGACTCCCTCCAGCGGCAGGTCCACCGCCATTCTTCACACAGCAAGGACACAGACCGCATGAGCACATGCTCCTCGACCAGCGAGCAGTCAGTTCACTCCACCCAGAGTAATGGGGTAAGAGCGGAGCACCTCTGTCCTGCGAGCTCTTCTAAAACCTTCCCATGCTCCCTTTCTGTGCGTCACCATCACTCTCCATACTAACTTCTGGCTCTCCGGTGCTGTAGTGCTCTGAAATAATCAACTGTTCGACTATCTTCTGCGCATTAAAAAAACCAAACTCAATATTGTCTACCTTTCTGTGTATGTATACATCTAAACATGGATAAGTATACAGACACAAAAGCAACTGCTAACATTAGATGCAATTTCTGCCTCTGCTGAAAGCATTGATCACTGGGCTGATACTAACTTGCTGTCCTTGCTTTCTTCATCTCTAATTTGAAGGCACATAATTAACATGCTGAAGCGTGGCAGCCAGAGCACCTTGGGGGTACACATTGCAGCCAGCACTTAAATCTGACTTGGAGATTTTGGCAGATTGCCCTGGGGCCTTTTTCCCTTTCTACCACCGTTGTCCTGTTGAGTTTTAACTTCATGGAGACATCTACAGTACGTTCCCTGGGCTGCTTGGGTTTTATTTTTTATTAATGTATTTCTCCCCCCCCTTTCAGCCTTAGCTGATGTACAACATTCTCTTTTTTAATCCCATATCTGATTGAGGAAGCTTCCTTCAGTCCACTCAAACTGGGCCAACAAAGCCTAGCTAAAATAATCTTCCTGCTACAATCAAAACAAATAGTGGTTCCACTTGTCTCTTCTCCTCTGTAAGAAGAACTGGTTTAGGGCATCTGGAGATCGAAGCTTTTAGAATACTCTTGGTACGTTTGTGCAAAAAGCTGGGGTATCAACAGAATCCACCTCCTCTGTCGTAACATCCACCAGGAAATGCAACACAGCAATCACAGGGGCATGTGCGAATATAAAGCAGAAATTTCCAGGCACTTGCCATGGATGTGGTAGGCAGGCTATGGTGCCTTTCTTTTTAAACTCATATTTGATTTTTCTCTCACTAAGTGTTGTGTTAATGAATGTTTGTTTTTCTCTTTCACAAACAGTATGCAATACCACTTTTGCAAATCACCTAACTTACTGGACTTTTTAAAAATGCATGCATTTCTTTGTAGAACTGTTTTAACACGGAGAGCTTTCTTGACTTCTTAGTTCTTACACTTTTATAATAGCCTCAGAAGAATAAATTATGCTTTGCATGTACCATATTTTTATCCCAATCTTCCTTTAGTTTTTCATCTGGTTTAGCTTTGTCTTGTGTTTACCTTCAGTCTAGTAAAATGTGATAATATCGGGGATAATTAGAGCATTTTGCAACTACTGTACAGTATGTGAATTAAGATGGTGGAACTTCTTACATGCAGAGAAGACTTGAATAATATTGATTGATGTCGTTCCATTAAAAAAAGAGAGGGAGAGTCAGGATGGTACTGAGTTTTCAAAACATTTGAATTTTGATGCTATCTCAACAAAGACACCATTTTTTGTTTTTATCTTACTGTAAAGTGCAATCTCTGAATGCATGCCTTCTGCTTCACAACTAAGTTTCTTTTCACCTGGCAATTGAGATGGGTTGTAATTTTTCATTTACAACCTTGCTTCTGTACCATATTTAGCAGGATTTCACACCACATTCAACAGGCAGGAGAAAATTGGTTGTGAAGGTCTGTTTTGATGTGTGTATTTACATTTGCATGTGGTTAAGATTGGTTACTTATGGAAAAGTTACTTCTAAGAGAAAAAGCAATTGCCCATGCTAATATTTCAGGAAAATGAAAGGAATTTTTCGGGATTCTGCTGCATGCTAGGAAAAAAGGTATATTGAAGTATTGCCCTTGTGTAGGGCAAGGTTCAGGGTTTAGGTTGAGTTTGTAACTTCAGGCTTCCCTTAATCTACACCTGTGAGTCTAATTTACTTAACAAAAGCATCTTCTTCTGAATAAAGCTTGTTTTCATCCCACTAAAAGAATCTAGCAAGTTTGAATCTTAATTTAAACAATAGCTGAAAATAAGACTGGTTTTGGTTCTCCTGTTCCCTGATTTGCTGCAATCATGGAAAGGTCTTGCTAACGTGGAAGACCATGCAGATGGTTCTCTAAACCAGACAAAATGAGTTCTCCCACAGCAAGACAACACCTAGAGTAGAATGTAGGATGAGATGTTTCTCTCTGTGGTAGCATTTGCTTCATCATCTGCTAGAAAAAAAAAAAAACAGATGGTCTTCAGTGACCTATTTGAATTAAGTAGTCCAACTAGCATAAAATGTACAGGCTCAGTATAAACCCAAGCATCGAACATGCTATGAGTGAATAATTGAATAATTGAACATGAGGGCCACGAGAAATAAGTGACTTGTTCAAGGCCATCAGCAGACTGGCAGAGAATGTGGTTTTCTGTACTCCCAGTGTCCCCCCTGCTGCATCTCCTTGTGACTGAGAAATACTTGACAGTTTTAAGGAAAAAAAAATAAAAAAATTTAAAATTGTGAGCCAAGCTTTCCACTCCAGGATAGCAAATACATGGTGCTACCCCATTATGCTGTAGAAGGAATAGTAGTCTCCAGCTGCAGCTGGTAACTGATTTTCTATGGCTCAGCCTTTGCAAAGTAACAGCGAGCCTTCAATTGTAGTGATCTGAGACAGTTTGAGGGAAGAAGAGAGAGAAAACACATTAATAGGCCATCCATATTGGTTTTAACTTTATTTCAAGAAGAAAATAACTTACTTCAGGGAATAGGTTGCATAGTCTGATAATTTTGCACTTGCATTTTTTAAGCCTTGTGCATGCAAATGAACAAAGTGGGTCTTGCTTTTAAAAATTAGTAATTGCTAATGGATTCATGGGCAAGAGAAGGAGTTTTTGTAATGCAAAGTAGCGTTACAATAATTAGCTTTCTCCAGATGCTCAGTGGAGAAAAAGCCAACATCTGTGAACACTAGCTGAAAGCTTGTAATGAACAGCTAACAACACTCCGCAATCAGTCACTAATCAGTAAGAAGTGAGATTTTCAACTTTATTCTGATTGTTCAGTGAGTTGATTTTGCCCAAGAGATGAAAAATTTCTTCTTTCAGTAGTTTACTTTGTCCCGTGCATAGAAAGGAATAAACCTGATTCTACTGATTCAATCATGGACAAGCCTTGTCAAAAGTCTGTCTTGTTCTTCAGTATCTTGTCGTGTTTTGTGTGCAGAAGGCTGTCTGAGATCTGACAAACAGTACTAGGAAATGCCATGTGTGTTCTTTTTGTTATTGGGATTTCCAGTGTTTATGAAGTAATGATTATGATTGTGAAACTGCACATTTAAGACTATGAAAAACTGAATAAATATCTGCAACAGCTGTATGTAAAGGTATTCAGTGTTGGAAGTAATTTGCACTAGATAAATAGACACAGACAGCTCTTTTCTTTGACTAAAAATGAAATTATGTGAGTTACGCAGGTAACATAGCAGGCCAAGAGCAGCCTGTCATCTTCATGAACTTTAAACTTGATTCTTTCCCCCTCTCCCCCTTTCTGCTTCTGATTGACACTTGCAGAGTGAAAGTAGCAGCAGTAGCAATATCTCCACCATGCTGGTGACACACGATTACATGGCAGTGAAGGAGGATGAGATAAATGTCTACCAAGGAGAGGTTGTGCAGATTCTAGCCAGCAACCAACAGAACATGTTTTTGGTGTTCAGAGCCGCCACTGATCAGTGCCCTGCAGCCGAGGGCTGGATTCCCGGCTATGTCTTGGGGCATACCAGTGCAGTCATCATTGACAACCCCGATGGAACCATCAAGTGAGTACTTGGATGGGAGGGCAGACAAAAACTTCCAAAAGCTTTGAACCTTGTAAACCAGAAACTGACATGGTCTTTGAGAAATAACATCAAGTAGAATGAGTATTTTAGAGTTCCCTAAGGAAACCTCAAAATGCAAGCTAGTAAGAAGGAGCCTGTCAACACGTGTTCTTTTTTTAAAAGTTGCGGTAGTATAATCTTCTGGGACAAGATGACAAAAGAATACCTGATATGCTTTGTTTAATAGAATGAGTTATCGGGCTGGATACTCTTGTTGAGAACAACAGTCGGGGATGTTTGTTCAGTGTGCAATGAGATTTCAGGGTTTCAGGATTTCTTCTTTGAGCCACCTGAATTCAAACCTGTTGAAAATGGCTGGCTGTACCAGGAGAAGATATCTGTCAAATCTGCACTGGAAGTAATTAAATCAAAGTTCTTAGCACTAAAAATTTATGTAAAGCTTCTAGGAGCCATCCTTGATATGAAATTCATAGTGATCGTTGCTGAGTTTGATTGATGATTTGTATTTTCATATAGAAACTGAGAAATTACTTCAAGAAAAACAGAAGTGCAGTGTGCTTGCACTTCTAACCAAGGGTAGCATCTCTCTCCTGGGGAATCTAGTGTGTTTCATTTCAGTATGCTTTGTTCAATGAAACATTTTTACATACTTTTGTAAAGCCATTTGAAATTGGGAAGTATAACCTGCAGTAAAAAAAAATGCCAACCAAATTTAATGTTCTATATTAAGGAAGTCAACGTCTTGGCACACAGCACTCCGTTTAAGGAAGAAATCTGAGAAAAAAGATAAAGACGGCAAAAGGGAAGGCAAGCTAGAAAATGGTTACCGCAAATCCCGAGAAGGACTTGCCAACAAGGTTTCTGTAAAGGTAAGTGTTGTGTTACAAAGATGTAGTGCTTTCCAGAAGAAATTGTGTTGGGATTTCTTTAGAAATAAATGGTCAGAATTCCATTTGATGGAATTAGACATGACAGTGACTCCTGAATCCAAAAACAGGTAGATATAATCTTTGAGCCTCCAAGGGTGATGCAACATAAAGATACTTCAGAAAGTGTAGAGTGATGAAGAAATTCTGGTGTTCAGATGTTTCTTGGATGTTTGTGCATACAGTTTAATCCTGCATGTCACTGTGCTTTGTCTTCTGCCACTCTTGAAGTTATTATAAGGTTATCAGGACATTAATACTTTTATTTCTCCTTTCCAGCTTCTCAACCCCAATTACATTTATGATGGTAAGTTGCAATAATTTTTAAAAGCTTCAGTAAAAATAATTTTATTAAAACATTATTTATGTTGTTTAAATTTGCTTGGTTAGAATTATATAATGAACTGAGTGTTTTCTATCAAAATATACCTCTTTTGGATAAAGGAGGCAGTCAATGGAATATGTCATACATTATATTTTTAATATGCAAAGAACACATTTTTGCTCAAAAGTCCAAAACAACAAGGGCCATATAGCAGATTCTAAATGGAGACTGTATGGAAGATATGCTTTGCTGAATTTGCAGAATAACAAGGCCAGGAGTTGGAGCTGCTTAAGTTTTTTTATCCTGCACCCTAGAAAACATTCAGGGCATCTCCAGTGCAAAGGCTGATCAGGACGAAGCGGCTTTCTACATTCAATGGCAAACTGGGTTCTTACCTTAATAGACAGAACCAAACATTTTTGAGTCTCACCTGTGAAAAAGGACTATTGCTTCAGTGCCTCAGTGGATGAGTGAGGTGTTTTGTCTTCCCTTAGCTGGATATAAAGATAGGCCAGCTGATCACTTCTTTTAACCAGGCTCTTCTCAGCACTGTAATATTTTTCAGCTTGCAGTAGTAGTGTCTCTGAGTTCATGTGGAGCAGAATTCACTAGCTGTGCAGAGGCCCAGCAATTGGCTTAACCATGAATGTGCCCCAAGTGTGGAGGCCTTGGAAATTGAAAGCACCAGACTACTTTGTGTAACAGAAGAGAGACAGTCAAGGAGTAGAAAAGCAAATTTGTTGATTTTAATTGACATTGTTCCATTAATTTTCTTTTTCCAGTTCCCCCAGAGTTTATAATACCATTGAGTGAGGTAACATGTGACACAGGAGAGACCATCGTGCTTAGGTGTAAAGTCTGTGGTCGCCCCAAGGCTTCAGTTACTTGGAAAGGACCTGATCATAACACACTGAGCAATGATGGTCATCACAGCATTTCGTACAGGTACAGTCATTTGTGTAACATCCAACAGGAACTGCTGAAACTCCTATATTTTCTATTTGCATATGATAGCTTTTGACTTTGAGGCACAAAGATGGCATTGCCCTCACACAGAAATGCAACTTTTATGTATGACTAGGGTACCAAAAGGCCATATTCAATTGATTTTTAAAAGTAAAAGACAATGCAGGTGGCATTTCTTATTCGCTTCTGCAGAAGCCATTGTGGCTCTGTCACACCTGACCTAGTGTTTGAACTAGATCTATGAATGACCAGTTTTTAGAAATAGTAGTAATGAAATGTTGATTCAGCTGGGTGGAGGGG
>VZTY01015431.1:151771-295167 GCA_013400935.1 Turnix velox
AGATTATGTCATATAGTGAAGACTGTAGAAAATAGTTTTTGGTTCATTCATGCAAATGACTTGCAGTAACTGGGATAAATCCAAAGGAAAGCAATCAAAATTATGTAAATCTTGAAAATAAAACTTATGTAAGAATAGCACAGTGTTGGGTTGTTTTGAGCCTAGAGGTAAAAACTGTAGGGAGGACTTGGCAAGTATTTACATTTTTGAGATACTTTTGCAGACGTAATTATCTGCTTTCTGTGTTCATGGGAGATGGTTAAAAAAGTATTAGAAATTAATTTTGCAGAGGGAGATATAAATAGACATTTAAAGATAAATCATTAAAAAAAACATGGAGCAGTGAAAAAGAAAGATTAAGGAGGGATCTGCAGGATCTTTCTCATGTGGTCTTATGTAGTTTGCTGCTGTATCTGCTCTGGTACACAAAATAAATGTTTTGTTGTCTCCATACAACTTCGTATAATTTGAAGGAAGTAAAGGAAGCAGGTAGAAAGAGGGGAAGCACTTGGTTTGTCAAACACAATGGACCCTGGAACATGTTGAAACAGTGTCAATGAGAATTTTTTTCTAATATTCTGTAGGACATTCCAAGATGGTTGATGGACACAAATGCTTCTGAAGTGGAAGGAACAGGGTTAATAATGACTGTCCAGAGAGAGACAGAGACTGGAGAATAAGAAATATTAATGGGATCAATCTAACTTTGCCTTTCTTACGTAGCTTAAGGTCTGAAAATCAGTATTAACAGATGTCATTGTGTTTCTCAGTGACCTAGGAGAGGCTTCACTGAAAATCATTGGCGTCACTGCAGAAGACGATGGTATCTATACATGTATAGCTGCAAACGATATGGGTTCAGTTTCATCTTCTGCCAGTCTACGAGTTTTAGGTAGGCCTGTCTTTTTGTGTGGTTTGGTATTTTATTTGATCTGATTTTTTTCCAGTGTCTGGGAATATGGGTATTACTACAGAAAAAAGAAAACCGTAGCTCTTGGGCATTTCTCCCTTAAAGGACTAATATGGCAAATCTTTTCACTTACAGTGTATTACTTGTTTCAGCAGGAATAAATGCACTTTTAAGGTGTAACTAATCAGAAGCTTATACAGACAAGATGCCTGCATTATCTGTCAGTACTAGTTTAAACATAATATTTTGTCATCTGCATTCAAAGAGTCTCAAGGAATGTTACTACGTTAGTATGTATAGGTTCAGAAGTGTACAGATATGAGAAGAGTAGCATTGATCTGTATTTTAATACACTCATATTGCTTGAACGGTAAAGCCAGGGTGTTTAGGAGAACACACGTAGCTATTTCTTGTCTTTGCATCCTGGACCTACACTTAAATTACATTGTTTCAGTACTTGAAGTGATGCAACTTGAATACTTCTGAGAAAACAAAGAGAAAACATAATAGCTCATGGGACAACTTAGCTTATTCTCTTGTTTAGAATATTAAATATTCCGTTTTATTGCTTGTGTATCATGTAGCTCAATTCCTTCGGTTCTATTCATAAATGTAACTGATTTTTATATTCCACGGTAAAAACTGGCTGATATTTTTTTGCAGTTTGATGGAAAGTGATTGGAGCATATTTCTCTTATGAGGAAAGGATGGGCAAGCTGGGTTTATAAATATGTAACGCGTGAGTGTCAGGAGGTTGAAGCCAGGCTCTTCTCAGTGACCTTCAATGATAGGACAAGGGGAAATGGGTGCAAGCTGGATCATAGGAGGTTCCACAGAAGTAAGAGAAAAAACTTTCTCACGGTAAGGGTGACAGAACAGTAGCTCAGGCTGCCCAGAGAGTGTGGACTCTCCTTCTCTGAGGACATTCAAACCCCCCATGGACGTGTTCCTGTGTGACCTGATCTGGGTGTTCCTGCTCCAGCAGGAGGATTGGACTGGATGATCTCTTGAGGTCCCTCCCAATCACTGATATTCCGTGATTCTGTGAAATCTGCAAAGATGAAAAATACCTGTGTTTTAGAGGCAGTCGGCAAAAGAAACAAATTATTATTATTTTGTCTGTTTGATTTTGTAGTGATATTTCAGTGTGTACTTGTAAATTCAGTTATTCTCTTACATCTTTATCCTCTATTTCTAGGAATAAGGAAATTACAGGTAGATTGTGGGACAGCAGGTTTTCTTACATGCTGCTTTTAAAATTTATGTTGTCTGGTTCCTTTGATGAGGAGGAATGGCTCTCCCTCAAATTGACTGATATTGAAAAAAATAAGATACCAAGTGCTACTTTCTGTCTTTCTATAGTTGTCGCAGCTATGATACGGGGACTCGTTGTCATGATCCTCTCCAGAATATCTTCCTTCCTCTTTGTTTTTTAAAACTTTGCTGTTTTCCTACCATTGTGAAGCCAAATCTGAAATTTTTTGAGGTTCATAATCAGTGCTGCCACTTCATGTCCTGCCTGTTGGCAGCCACAGTCAGTGCCTTACTGTCAAAACATTGAGGTGGTGATTATTCCAGTCACTTCCTCCCCACTGGCCCAAAACAGCTGCTAGTTAAGCCCTGTGTTGCAGTATATAAAAGAGGCAGAGATTATTATTTTAGTCTTTACAGTTGTGTTTCCTGAAAACCAGTGTGTGTTTTTCAGGCAGCCACTGCGATGTCCGATTGCTTTTTTCCTCCCAGTGGCAGAGGTATTGTTTAAAATGAGACATAACATTAAGATACCCATTATTTTTGCTGTTTCCTTCGACCTGCCAAGGCTCAGGCTGCTTTTGTGTGTGGCTGACTCCCTGTGTCATATGGGGTTTAACAGGACAGCTTGATTCATCTGGTAATATCTCAGTCAAGGAATGTTTCAACATCAAACTGTGAAGTTTTTTTCAGTTCTTAGGACATATGGTTGTAGTCAATTCCTGTGTATAAGCTTGTGTAAAGAGTGTAAAATGCTCTTTACCCTTTGTTGCATTGGCAGTCTTTATAAACCATCAATGAAGTACCTGATTATAGAAGTAATTTTCTTTCTGAGTTGCTTTTCTTTCAGTATGAACACTCTCAGCTGCAAAAGAAAGATAGGGGCCTGTCTGAGGCAAATTCTGCCTGAAATCTATTGCCTAATTGAATATGCAGTCCAAATAGTTCTCCTTATTAAACATCTGAAGCAATGCATTTGTTATAATGACAACAATTCAGTTCTAAAGAGAATGTGAGTATATTGAAATGTGGCCATACTGTGCTTTTGTATAGGTCCTGGAAGTGATGGGATCATGGTAATCTGGAAAGACAACTTTGAATCCCTCTACAGTGAAGTGGCTGAGCTTGGCAGGTGCGTTGTATATTCTGATTTCCTTCCAAAGCTAGTACGTCAAAATATTAAGTTTTCTTTCTAAAAACAAAATTATCTTTGCAAAGTAGTTACCATGTGAGCCTAAAATGCTGGAACTAGGTTGGATTAAATAAAAATGAGGAAGCAAAGATGTCACCAGCACTAGAAGGTACTACATAAACAGAACATATTTAGGCTGAATTGGTGTCATAGATTAAGATGTTATAATTTTTTAAGCTTGCTCTGCAGTGACTGCTGCTGCTTCTGTACTGAATCTCTCCTAAGCCCCTTTATTTAGGGATGAAAATTATATACAGATGAAGTCTGAAAATGGGTAAAATAAGTCCATGTGTATAAGTAGAATGCATATTTGTCCAACACAGTGACCTTTGAAAGCTGGATGCTTCTCTGACTTGAGTTCTTCGCAATACAATGAATCACATCTCTATTTTGCTGAAGATGCATGCTCTGGAAATCCTTGTTTCTGTCCAGAAACTGTTCTGTGAGGGTATCTATTACAGATCTAAAATTAGATCTCTTTCAGAATATCCTTCAAGATACAAGTATGTCCTTAGTGTGCTCTCTGTTAATTCTTTCCTTTCATGATTGTGTTGCAGGGGCAGATTTTCTGTCGTTAAGAAGTGTGACCAGAAGGGAACCAAGCGAGCAGTAGCCACTAAGTTTGTGAATAAGAAGTTGATGAAGCGCGACCAGGTTACCCATGAACTTGGAGTCATGCAGAATCTCCAGCATCCCCAGCTCACTGGCCTTCTTGATACCTTTGAGACCTCCACCAACTACATACTAGTGTTAGAAATGTGTGTAGACTCTTGACATGATCTATAAAATGCAGTTTCCACAGCTAACTTTCTTGGTTTGTTTGTAGTGTTTTATGAATAAGGAACTTTTAGATTTCATTGAAGTTTAAACGCACCTAATTGAAATGTTGCAATTGTATGGTGCTGTTATTAAAATGTTGAATTTCATCCTGAGGAGGAAACAAGTTGAGATATTAAACTGATAGTTAAGTCTTAAGGTCTAGGAATTATTTTTATATCAAGTTGTTGAATGAATTAAGAATGTTCTGATTTGTTAGCTCAATGTCAGATTTCCTCCTTGTATTCTAGTCCTCTGCTGCAGGCTACAGTTACTCCTTTTAAGTTTTCCTTTCAGTTTTGATAAAGGGATTAAACCACAATATAACTAACCCTTTTAATTCCCATAGAGCTGACCAGGGTCGCCTTCTGGACTTCATCGTGCGATGGGGAAACCTCACAGAAGGGAAGATCAGACTCTACCTAGGAGAGATTCTGGAAGCTGTGCAGTATCTTCACAACTGCAGAATAGCGCACTTGGACCTAAAGGTAATGAGTGAATGAGATTCCTGGCAGGGTATATCATTACAGTCCATAAAAACCTCCCTCTTTTAGGAAACTTGCAGCTGTGAACATAGAACTGTGAATTGCTTGAGCCCGTGTAAAGAGGCTCCATTCCGAAGTGATTTAGATCACTCATAGCCAGCAAAGCAGAAATTTCAAATTCCTTGTGCTTTCTCTTTAAAGTTTGCTGGCCCTGTGTGGTCCTTTGTGTTGTAAACTAAACCAAAACATGAACAGTTTAGTTTGATTTTTATTTATTTATGCATTTATTTATTTACTTTCTGAGAAACTTTCAGTAAAACCAATTTCTTTCTTTAGAAATATGGAGTTTTTTGTGAACGAGACTACATTCCTTCTGTTCCTGCAAATCTGTTTCTAATCTTTATACTTAGAGGTTGTGATATGTATGTGAATAGTACCTCTTTGGGCCTCTCATCTACACTTTGAATTTTACTTGAGCCACAAGGATTTGATGCATTCCGGTTGGAAAAGCTGTGTAAGAAAGTCTTAATGCAAATATTAATTAAAGACTTATTCTTGACTTTTTTTTTCTTTTATTTGAATGATAAGGTACTTAAGCACTGACAGGTCACCTTTGTAGGCACAACCTCTTTAGCCAAAAGAGATCAAGGTGCAAAAAAGCAAAAAGATCCTGCATCTTCACATGTTTCTGTTTTCCAAGGAGAACCAGTCTGGTCTTGCATCTCATGGATACCTAGAATTTTTTCTTGTGTTATGTGGAGCTCATCAGTACTTTTTCCAGTCTCAGGGTACATATAGATGAGCTAATTAAAAAGTAGTTGTTGGTAAGTCACTCCTGTTTTGCCAAGACAACAGCCTACTGCAGCAGTAGCTTCAGAAATAAAGCCGTAAAAATAATTGAACTTTTAGTTCATCAAGCACAGGGCAGATCTCTTGAAACCATGTGGATCTGATAGGATCTTCTGCTGCCATAGTCTCATAACATCCCTTGACTATCATCAGTACAGCTGTGTTACATTTAAGAACAGCCAAGTGCAGCTGAATCATGAAAATTCTGATCCAGCCTTCCAGCCTCTCTGCTATATAGCAAAGAGAACGGCTGCTTTGTTCACCCTCCATTTCTAACTGCTATTCTTCAAGTTCAAGTCTCCCAACACAGGTCCCTATGAAACTTTTGCAGAGCTGCTGTTGTGAATATCCACACTATGATCTGGCAGAACTGAATTTCCTGCAAGAATTACAGTGCTAGCAGCTAAAACATATTTATTGCAAACTGTAGCTGCCAGTCAATTGGTCTGCAGGAAGCCTTGGTAGGATGACCAAAGAGCTTTGCAGAGCTCGCCTTCAGCAGTAGCCATTGTAGCTTGCAACTCTTTGCTACGTTTTTGACCTGAGAACACTGACCAAGAAACAGTAATGTAGGAGCATTAAATATGTGTTAAACTGACTTGTAAAAAGACATTTTAACTTTTGCTTTTATGTTTTCTAGCCTGAAAATATTTTGGTGGACCAGAGTTCCACTAAACCAACAATAAAACTGGCTGACTTTGGAGACGCAGTCCAGCTCAATACCACCTATTATATCCACCAGTTACTTGGAAACCCAGAGTTTGCAGCTCCTGAAATTATTCTTGGAAATCCTGTTTCCCTCACTTCAGATGTCTGGAGCATTGGAGTGCTCACATATGTCCTTCTTAGTGGCGTCTCTCCTTTCCTGGATGAAAGCGTAGAGGAAACTTGCCTGAATATTTGCCGCTTAGACTTTAGTTTCCCAGATGACTACTTCAAAGGAGTTAGCCAGAAGGCCAAAGATTTTGTATGTTTCCTACTTCAGGATGACCCAGCTAAGCGTCCCTCGGCTGCACTGGCCCTACAGGAGCAATGGCTGCAGCTGGGGAATAGCAAAAGTGCTGACAGCATTGACATATCCAGACTGACTTCGTTCATTGAGCGGCGAAAACACCAGAATGATGTTCGACCCATCTGTAGCATTAAAAACTTCTTACAGAGCAGGCTCCTGCCAAGAGTTTGACTTTGCCTGAAGTTCTCTCTCTCATTCTCTTTCACCTGCCAATCAGACTGGAGATGGACTCCTCCTGCCAATCAGTTAATTAGACTGGAGATAGACTCCTCCTGCCAAATCAGCTGTTGACTTGAATTTTGAGGAAAGCAAACCCTAAGCCAACCAGCTGCTAACAAATGTTCGTGTGCAAATGCATTCCATGGGGACTGGTGATGCAGACTTCACTGGGGTGGAGGACGATAGCACTGTACTCTGCAAAAAGCAGTCACGAGTGATACAGTAACAGTATTTTATTCAGGTTTCTGAAAAAAACAAAAAAATAGTTTTTTTAATAAACAAGAGTTGAATTTTGCAAGCGAACTTAACTACCATTTTCAAGATTTATTCAAGGAAGAAATGCCTGTGTTCAAAGCACTGGTATTAAACAAAAATGAAATCTTGCCTGGAGAAGACTCACCAAAATGGCTGACCATTGATACAGCCTCCATTTATAACTTCTGGTTTTCACTTTGTCCTAGAGCTTTCCAGTTGCCTCGCCTGTATGTATCTCACGTAGCAGTGCACTGAGATCAGACTCTGCTTTTAAGTGCATCCAACCTCAAAGTTTTTGCATACAAATAGAATGAATCGTTTTGCTCTGATAAAATGTAGGCCTTACTTGTATATAGATTGTTACCTGCCTTTGATCTGTTTTTTTTTTTTTCCCCCCACCCCATTCCTCTTATCCTTCTCCCCTGCCCTCACTCCCTTCCTAAATAGTGGTATTCCACTGTGCGGGTCTTCAGTTTGGGTCAGTGCTCACTGTCCCCTTTAGAAATGGACTTTGGGTTGGTGCCCAGCTTGCCAACCTGATTGTGAAGCAGTATACAGCAGGATGAAATACTGTAAATGCACTCATTTGGGATTTTGTTTTCTTTCATATCATGTGCAATGTTGTGGCTTTAACATTTTATGCAACTATTTATGAGGACCTCTGTTGTAACTGTAATAAATATCTAGAAAAAGCACACACTTAGTACGGTGAGCTTTATGGTTTTGTTTGTGTGTTTGGGGTTTCTGGGTGGGTGGGGGCGGGTGTTTTGTGCCACACTGTCATTATTACTTTAAGGTGAGGGTTAGCATAGAGTTTAGAACAAGCTAGTTGGTTTTAAAGATTGTCTACAAANATTAAATAGTTTATATAAATTTCAAAAAAAAAAAAAAAAAAAACAAAAACACCAAAACCAAAAAAGAGATATCCATATCCCAAATTTCCCACATCTCCGACTGGTTCAGAAGTAGAGTGACAGTTTTTAAAATTTATTATTACATTTTAAATGCCAAAGTATGACTTTTCCAAAATCAGTCCCAACACTTAATACTTCTTAGAATTTTCAAATCCGTGTTTACTTCTTTCTGTGAAATGAACAAATGTGCTTTGAGCTCTTTGGTAAAGAATACATTCAGAAAGTAGTGGTCAGATGGGGAGAATCTGACACATGATGTAGTTGTCTTAGTAACTGTTTTTAAGGTTGATAATATTAACATGAGCTATTTAAAAAGAAGAGAGGTGGTTTTCTGTGCATCATGAAGTTCATATGGGTGTGTTGTCATCTGTGTTTGTGTGAAATGCCAAGTTTAAAGAAACTAAGTCAACATCCCACAATAGTTAGATATCTGGGTATTAAGCCATAAACTTGCTTTGGCTAGTTTTGAGCTTTGCAGCTTCCACTGTACTCTATTTATTCCTTTTATTGTTTTTTGGGGAGGTTTTTTTGTAAAGTTGTACAGAAACTTTTTAAAAGAAAACAACTGACTTCGAAACTGGATGTGTATTCATACCAACCTCATATCATTATGTTTGTGTATTATTTTCCTTTATTTTTTTTTTGCTTTATTTTGCATGTATATTTCTTTGTACAGTGACATTACATGTTTACACAGTATGATGTGATGTAAATATTTTATTTTGCCATCAGTTATTTTGAAAAAAAATTAAACATATTTGACATATTTGTCTGATCTCTTGCTTTAAGGAATTTGAAAGCTTAGGTTTGGTTATATTTTAATTAGGCTCTATATTTTAAAAGAAAAAGTACATTATTACCATAAAGTTAATTTTATATTACAATGATGTGTCTTTCTTTCATGCTTTACAAAATAATATTTGCCTTTGTTTTAAGTGTTGACTGCTCTGTAGTATCATGATTGATTTTATATAAAACATGCATAATTCTCTAACCATGGAAATTCATTACAGTCTTTATCAGCTAATAAATTTTGACCAGCAGAGTTTTCTACCAGATGTTTCCAGTTAAAGACTGAAGGATCGTGTTTCAGTTTAATGTTAAACAGGGGAACAGATTTCCCACAACTTTTAGATACTCTGGATTCATTATGAAGTAAAGTTGCTTTCAGCCATAAAGACTTGGGGTTTGCAGATGAACTTTGCTCATAGCAGCCTTCAAAGGATGAAGCAGAACAATTTTTCATTGTCTACATTTATCACTCGCTCTTTTCTGCTGTTATTTTTCTGCTATCATTTATCCATTTGCAGTTCAAAATTACGTGAAAGATTTGGGATCAATACAGAGTGTTTGTGTGTCACTGCATTGTATACATGATTTTTTTTCCACCTTTTTTTTCTGCTGTTATCTGTCAAGTGATAAAATGGTAGCTTTATATGTCAGTTTTCTGCTGACAGACACAATTAAGAGAGTTATTTTGCATTGAGAGAGACAGAATATTCAGAATGTGCTGCCAGTGATGAGCCACTGCAAGCTTTTTCCATTACAGAGATATAGATGGCAAAATGCTACATGGAAGATTTTGTAATTTTGAATTCTCTAGAATGATTTCTCTCAATTGAAGAAGCACTAAACTGGGGAGAAGTTCCCTAAAGGCTTTACAGAGAAATAATGCACTTGTGTTTCAGGCAGCAAAGACAGATTCTTCCACTCATATGTAAACAATAGTGCACTGTTTGTGGACCTCTGTGTCAGCTCCATTGATTGGGCAAGTCTTCTGATCAAATGCAGTTCATCACTGAAACCTGCTGTTTGGTGCTGGAGCTTCCTCCGCTTGTATGTGTTAAGATCCTTTTGTTTTGCAAAATTGTGTAGTTGGGGTCAAAAATTAGTCCAGGCTCAGTGACATGGGTGACAGCAGCTGGTACAGAGTTTCTGATGTGAGGATGCTGTAATGCATAGGGAAAGGCAGTCAATACCGTAGCAGAAGAGGGGGGCAAAGGAGGGGAGGGGAAACCAGAGAGATTCAAGAGAGGAGTGTGTCTAAATGTTTCTCTTTGATAACATACTGCAGTGGCTCCTTACTGATAGTTAATACCAGACTTCATATGACTCAGTGCATGTGTTAATACTTCTGAATTTTTTTCTGAAAATTCAGAAATCTTGATGGAGGTTATATTGGAGGGTAGCAGATAGATTTTTGTGTCAGTAGAGTCTGTCCTTGCAGGACTTTGTGCTCATTCACATCTGCCCAAGTCAAGATAAAAGGCTTTTTTTTTATTCTTGGTATGTGTGCTACAAGATAAAAGCAGGGTGATCTCTCATCACTGCAAAGGAGCTAATTCCCACTGTTCTCTTGCCTTCCTGGCAAGCACCTTAGGCTTCGAGTGTCTGATGTTCACCTCAGCATTTCCCAAGTCAAAGTACTCAGTGGTCCTCTGTGCCATGCCCTAATACTGACCATCAGTACAAGAATGAGAGTTCCTGTTTCACTGACTCACCATGGGGACCAAGAGCTTGTCTCCCCTAATTCACTTCTCATAGTCCTGCCCAAAAAGCTGCATGGAGAAAGGGTTGGAGGTGCAGCTTGGATTTACTGAGGAGAGTAGTCTGATCATTTCCTATTCCCCTAGTAATGTTAGGAGAGCTGGCACCAAGCCTGTTAATAATAAACTCCTATCAGCCAGTCTATGCCTTCCAATAAAAGAAGCCATAATTTCCCTAGTAGTAGAGAAGAGCACCAAGTTTCCAGTTTTCCCCATTGATAATAGGTTAAAGTGATTAAATGTTCTAGAGGTACATCTGAATAATAATTATTTGAGCTATGGTCAGGAAAGATGATAGTTGTGGCATTTTAATTGTTTGATTGTTGAGTGTTGTAATCTGAAATAATTTTTTAAATGAATTTTCTTAATGATGTGTACATTCTTATGACTGATGGAGTGTCTTTTTGCCCTTCTTTGAGGAAATGTGTAGATGAAGTACTTGAGACTGCATCAATCACAGCAAATGAGACTTCAGATTCTGTCAGTGTACTTGTGGTAATGTATTGGTTCTCATTGTTCCAGTGAGAGATATTGTCCAAACTACAGAAAGGTTGAAACCTAAACACCAAGGCAGAATTTCCATCTCTGAAAACTGAATTTCCAGCCTTTCAAGAACATCCTGTCTATTACTACCCCCCTGTATTTTCTTTGTCATACTAAGTGGTTTTCCTGACAAAATGAATGCTCTGCATCTCATGGAAGTAAAGTCTATTGAGGATTACTTACTACCTAATTAGTACTTCACAATGGCAGTAAGCTATTGATATTAATAACTTTGTATAGCAACAGGTTAAGCAGTTAAAATTCCATAAAGTGTGAAGGATCCTACTTAGCACACCTTGAACTCAGTCTCTGAGCCTTGCAATCCCAAAGATTGCTTCCAAATACTGAGGAAAAGCTGGCAGCAGATGAAAGTTTACCCTGTTGTTACTACTGGAAATCTTCCAAATCACTTCTGGTGAAATAGCAATTTACATAATTTGTCTTGCTTGTTTTTATACATCTTGCCTGAATGTTGCTAAAGACCACATGATCCCTTGAGATGGGTAGTTCTTCAAGCTCTCAGATGCTCCCTTCAACAATGTCAAGATCCACTGAATATTTGCAGAATTATGTCATTTAATTTGCCATCCATCTCTCAAGTCTGATGGTGAGAGAGTAATTCCTTCTTTGGTGATGGAACCCTCTCCGGAAACTTGCAGGGTTCTGGACTCTGCTTGTTAGGAAACCTTTAAGATGGGAATCTGTACTAGTCCCAGTTACAGAATTTAATGCATCTGCAAGCTTGTTGTTTTTATTGCTGTTGTTGGGAGCTTTAGATGCTAGAGTTCATCCCTGGCTGTTTCACAATGATGGAAAAGGAATGTCATAATAATCATGAAGTAATAAGGAGAGGTTCTGAGGATGGGATGTCTTGAGGGTTACTTCATCACCATGAAAAAGCACCTGAATATGAAAATTACTAGCTGCTCTTGGAGTTTGATAAAGACCTAAATCATATTCTTCAAGGATCTTTCACAAAGGAAGGTAGAGCATTAATTTTATTATGATTGCTGCTTTTACCCTACTTAGTGGACGACAATTGGAGATGAATCATACCTTGCTTTTCAGCCCTGCTTGCAAAGAATGTAAAGTTGACTTGTTGTACTCCAACTTGAGTTTTGAATAATTCTCAAGTAAGTCTAGTCCTCATTAGGTTTTTTTGGACAAAGTACTAATTTTTCTAAGTGGACCTGATTTTTCACATATTGTTTAGGCAGTCATTTCCTTTTCAAATTCTCCACCTGCTTAGTAGCCTGTTACTTTAAAAAAATGAAGTTATTGTATTCTCTATTTGATGAAGTATGGATATAGTATGATAGTTTGATACATGCTAAAGGATAAGGTCACAATAGAGATCAGAATCTTTTCCAAGGAAGTCATCTGCTTGCTCCTATCCTATCTGAATTCTTACTGCATTAGAGGCCATGAAATAGATGAGGTAATCAGCTAAGCTTGTAACAGCTTCCTTCATCTTGTGACAAACTTCCAGGGGTGTAAGAGAGGTTCAGGTCTAATAACTGTCCCATCCGATGTTGTCTTCTTCCAGATAAGTTACTGGGTATTTTTAAGAGCTTATGCTGGGCCAATAGCTGCATGTTGTTTCTGCCAGGCATCAAGAAATTAATGTCATTGCTTTCTATCTAACACATTTCCATTGTCAAGGACTTGATTTATAGATCAGATAAAACCTCAGCTTTTTCTTTTGTTCTGCAGAAATTGAACCTTTCAGGGCAATCTTCCTACAGAGCTGTCAAAACTAAATGATCTGTTGTTGTAATTTTGGTGAAGTAGTCTCACTGGTTAGCTGGCAGTTTCATGACCTGCAGCAAGACTGCCAAGGTGCATCCACTACCTTTGCTGGCAGCATTCTTCACTTGCAACTCGGGAACAGGACAGAAAATGTCCCTGTCCTTGTGATTTGACAGGTCACTATTGAAGAGTTGCATTTGCAGACAGGCATTACACTGTTCCTCAGTGTCCTTGTTTGATGCTTCTGTTTCAGTGAAAGCCTAAGATAGGTATTCAGTTATTCTGTGTTGGTGTTGCCTGGATTTATCCTCTGAGGCACTAACAGAAGACAAGACCAGTCATTTGCTTAGATACTTTGAAACATGTTCTTCCTGATGTGAGGGAATTAAAGCTGTATTGTCTGGGCTGCCAAATTACATTGGCATACATGAGTAATGGGCTGTAAGAAAAGGGGGCAGCTGCAGAGGAGTGTATGTGCTCTGCAAATAGGGAAAAAATATGTATGGATGTGGAAAAGTGTACAGATTTCTTAAAGGTATGGTAACTGCACTTGATGGAAGTTTTTCTGAATTTGGGGACTGCAAATTAATGTCATACATAAAATTATATTTTCCCTTCCTTTGCATTCTCTGTAAGTAGATGTATAGCAGTGGTGAAGAGAGACATTTACTTGATCATTTACACGAAAAAAAGAAGCCTAGTTTCCTAGAGCTTTGCCTCAGAGTTGAATTATGAAGTAGTTCATGGGAAAGAAATTAAAACTTTTCCCAAATCTGAGTAATTCAGGGTACTCATGACATGATAACAGTAAGAGCTTGTTCTGCCTGGAGTCTTGGGGAAGCCAAGGCTGCTATATCCAATTCAAGGCAGACAGCAATTCAAAAAGTATTCAGGGAGGCCAAGGCAGATGGAGACAGGAGGAGTAAGACTGTGGAAAGAAACAAGGGAAACATCAGGCAAATGCAGAAAGAAGATAACTTCTTACTAGGATGCCAATGATAAGTCAGCCTCCTTAGGAGCAGGCATGGATAACACTGGACTTTAACTGTGCATCTGATCCTGGCCACTGCATCAGCTTCTGACCACCAGGAACCACAATGTGGATGGCTGCACACCTACTGCTGTTTGGTATGAACTTTGCAACAAATCTTTGATTTAATTAATGTCTTTGTCTCTATTCTCATGCAATGCTATTTGCAGCTTTATGTACTTACTGACTGTAAGCTGTCTCTTAGTAGATCACAACTGGCTTTAGAAAGTGTGCTGACATCCAAAAAAAAAAAAAAGACATTGCAGCCAACTTTCAGTATCTTTGGAGCAGGATGAGAGAAACGTTGAAGAGGATGATAACCACTGGAGATGGGCAAGAGGAGGTGGATTGGCTTGGAAACTTGCACAAATGTGCAAAATAGTAATCAGTACTTTTATTCTGAAAGGTATTTCCAATAATTTCTCATAAGCTGATGACTCTAGTAGAGGCAAGATAAGATAATACTGAGAATGGATACCCTCCCTTCAAAATTATTCACTGTGCAAGCTCAAAGCATTCCCCTACAAGTATCTACTGCTTGTCTTAAAAGCTCACATCCCAAAGAGACCACAGAGATAAAGTTCAGTGTGAGGAAAATATCTTTATTTGGTATTTAATAAAGATATTATAAATATCTTTGAAGAATGTTCTGGGATAGTCAGTACACAGCTGATAGGACTGTGATTCCTTTTGACCCTCCGAAGGATTTATGGATGGGCGGGGATGGCATTTGATTATGAAAGGAAACATCTGTTTCTGTTTGCATGCTGTGACTTTCCCAGTTCTGCATGGTTGGGTGGTAAGCAGTGCAAGTACTTGATTAAAGCTGAATCTTTCTCTTGAATCTGTAATCTTTGGCTTGATGATGAAGAAACATATTTTGGTCTGTTAGTCAGCTGCAAGAGTTGAGAGGGATAACTTTTTACAAGGCCTAACCACAATCTGTCAGTTTAAAACAAAAAAAATGAGGAGAAAATAGTAATGCTCTTTTCCATTGCTTCAGATGTGAACTATTTCTGTACATTTTCTGTTCCACAGAAACTCTTTATCTGCCTTACAAATCTATTCCCAAATAATCTATTTTTTGTAGTAATATTGCTTTTCTAGTGATAACTCCTATCACACATCAGACACTATATTAGCAAGCCTCAACTGTGATAATTAATTTCCATTGAAAATGCTTTGGTTTTTTTAAAAAAATGGTATCGAAACTGTGGATCTAATACCTTGAAAGCTGCAGCTGAAGTTGTGAAGGTTTTTTTTCAGAGCCATAGGATTACTGTCCTGTATAATGCATAAAGACATAATGTTACTGTCCTGTGTAACAGTTATTTTTTTTTTCCATGGTTAAGTTTGCTTGATGTCAAACATTGACATTTTGCCCAGGCCAGGCAGAGAGATATCAAGCTCTGTTCTGTTATTCAAGATTCCCCCTTTGTTGTATTTTAGAGATGCAAGGGGAAAGCTTTCCAATTGGAGAAATGGGTATTAGGTGAAGAATATGTATCTGTGTAAATGTTGGATGTCTTCTCTAGGAAAGTAGTATAAAGATGGATTATGTCTTAAGTACCACAGCTGTTGTATGTCTATTTTATGTTGTGGTCCTGTCATGGGCCATTTGCCACCCTGCCTTAATACAGCTGTTTATTGCAATCAAGGTTGGTTTTGGTTTTTTTTTTAAGTTTTTGTTTGGTTTGGTTTGGTTGTTGTTTGGTTTGGATTTTTTTTGAAACAATTCAGAGTTTCTTTAGCCAGTGGAAATGAAAGGTTATGTTATTTCATTGTAGAAAAGCATTGTACCAGAAGACATTACCTGTAGCAGGGACTGTTGTTCTAATCTTTCTGCTGGAGGACTCAATCCCCGGAGCTCTTGCTGTACTACACTGGGAAGCTCTGCTGGAGCTGGTATCCCAAGATGTCTCCTATTATTTCTACAGTCTCTTCCTTTCTTTGTATACTTATGGCTTTCCTACACCACTCTGTGAGGGGGAAGGCAAAAAGGACTCTTTGCTAATTATTGGAACAGTTAAAAAATTCTCTTCTAGCTGTTCTTGGCAGAAGGTGTAGCAATACCTGTCAGGCAAAAAAGAAGAGTCAAATAGCAAATCATGAGAGAAATATAGGAATAGAAGAGAGGTGCAAATGGGAAATTGTGAGAGATGTGTGGGAATTTGTGCTTTCATGCTGGCTGCCTGTCCATGGTTATCACAGAATCACAGAGTATCGGGGATTGGGAAGGGCCTCAAGAGATCATCCAGTCCAATCCCCCTGCTGGACCCAGATCAGGTCACACAGGAACATGTCCAGGTGGGGTTTGAATGTCTCCAGAGAAGGATACTCCACAGCCTCTCAAGGCAGCCTGTCACCCTCACTGTAGCAAAGTTTTTTCTTATATTTCTGTGGAACGTCTTCTGTTCCAGCTTGCACCCACTGCCCCTCGTCCTATCATTGGATGTCACTGAGAAGAAAGAGCATGGGTCCATCCTCCAGATACTCAACCTTTACATGTTTATTGGTGAGGTCACCCCTCAGTCTCCTCCAAGCTAAAGAAACCCAGCTTCCTCAGCCTTTCCTCATAAGGTCTGCTGAGGCAACCGGACAGGCATTGGCCCTTAAATCTGCCATTGCAACTGATGTATCTCAGCTTCCTCTTTCTAGCAAGACGGCTGACTCCACACTATAGAGATCCTGTATAAACAGCCTACACAAAAACCCCAGTTTTATCTGTCTGTGACAGTGGTATCTGGCTTAGCAAGTCTGTCACAGCAGTTAGATGATGGAGGTCAGTCAGTAGCAGAGGTATCTGCTTAGGTTGCACTGTGAAGTCCTATTCTTTTGCCGGAGAAAATACAAGAAATGGCAGCTGATTGATGTGTATTTGCTGTTTCCTCAGCCAGAGTTAGGCTTCTTTAATGAAGTGTTTCAATTCCATAAGGAAGGCTAGCAATTATCTCTGGAGGTGGAGGGGAAAAGCTTTCAAAAACTAGAGATCCGTGTACGGAAATCCAGGGTGCTGAGTTTGCAACTACCATCTGTAGCCTTAACTTTGGCATGTTAGGCCTCTTGCTAGTTTGACTACCCAAATGTCTCAGTTCCTGTTGAGTGCTCATTTGCAGCTGATATATCACCACTTAATAGTGGCAGCTCATTTCTGGCTGAGCTCCACGCTGAACTTTATAACAGCCCTATATATTTGTTTGCTGAGCACAAATTATTTTACTATTGGGTGTAGCTCTTTATGAAGACTATCTCCTGGAAATATTGCCAGTGGAAGGAAGTATAACTATATGATATTTACCTTACCCATGATGCAGTTGTAGTCATACTATTTGACTCATATTAGTACATTTTGTGTTAGAGTAGTGCTTGAAGGTCAGTGAGGGAAAGGCTGTTCCTGCCTTGGCATGGAGAAAAACATACATAGTGAAGTTTAAATAATTGACAGCTTCGATATTTTTCCCCTTGTAATACTCAATTGATGGCAGAACAGAGCTGTGAATTTGACAGTTATGTTTGACCTAATAAAAAACTTAATTAAAAAGAAAAGAAAAACAAAAATCCAGCAAATTGTACTTTTCTGACCTGTAGAGAAGTGCTTCAGCTCCTTTCGGAATGGAGAAAGAGGCAGAATACTCTTATTTGATTCAGCTTTTTGAAATGTCCTGAAGGTGAGAGGCTTTTTTGGCATAAGACACTTGCTAGAAAATGAGGCCCCAAATACAAGGCTCTTCAGTGTCTCAGAGCTGAGAATCTATATTTAACAGCAGCAATGGTTGTACATTTTGTTCCTCATTGGTTTCCTGCTGTGGGCCCAGCGTGTCAGATTCCTTCCCTCACAAAAATGGAAGTTTAGATGGTCTCCTTCTCATTTTTCCTCCTTGACAACTTGTCATGCATTTATGCTCTCAGTGCTAGAACAAGTTTGTTAACAAATATAGAAACCATTTGAGCTTTTTAAACAAAACCTTTGACATCAGGATCCATTTATGTGATTGTACAGTTAGTGATCCTTTCAAATGTAAAAACTACCCATAAAAAATGTTGGCAGTTTCTGATATACTCAAACTGTCATCCTGAAGTGCCATAGAAAGTAGCATTATTCTAATGCAATGTAAATCCAGATTTTTCAGAGAATACGATTAAATTTAGAAGGAAATAGATAGAGGGAATAAAGGCAGAATCAAAGACACAGTCCTCCTTCTCCTGCAGTTAGAAGGAAGACTTCTGCCTTGTTCTTCCTGTGCTGCTCAAAATCCACACCTTATGTAAAATGGATGCAGGAAGCTGAAATGAAGCACCAGCTCCTGACTTCTGTGACTAGTAGTGATCATGCCTGTGTGTTGAGCCTCCTAGGGATGGATCAGATCTTCTGAGCTGTGCTGCCCAGGCTGCTTTATGCAAATCCATGGGTGGCATCTGGTATATGTCTGCATGCCTGATGTGCTGAGAGAACAAAAATGCTCACAGGGCCAGGAGGGGTCTTCATAAATCCTTATAAGACAAATTTCACAGGAGCAAAATTGCTATGGTGAAAAGTGGGTCCAGGAAAGCATGTGGGAATTTATATATTTCAGAATAAGCCAGACAGAAACAGCCAGAAAAATTAGTTTTTACATTCTCAACATGAGCTATATTTTAAATAAAAGGTGTATTATTGACAGAGAAGTAGAAATCCTAATACTTGTAGTCAAGAGTAGGATGCTGAAAGAGTAAGATGCATTAAAAAATGGAAAGAAATCATTTACTCTTTTGTGAGGAAGGTGTTAACATGCCTTGCAAGTAGAAGAATTCTGTCTCTTATCACTGACTGCCAAGGGATATGACAGTGCTGCTGTCATCACAGTGGGAGCTGTATATTCAGCTGAAGAGTCTCCATCACCATTGTATTTTCATCATCTCTCAATTTTAATCATAAAACTTAGCTTTACAGATGGTGAAAACTTCTTATTTCCTTTTTCGACAGGTGGTAAAAGGATTTGCTGGAGATGCATAAGAGTTCAACAAATGCAAAAACATACTTTAATTCTCTGAATTCCCATCCCATCTCTTTAATGAAAAGAAATTGTCATCCTTCCTTCTGTGTTGTGAAGCACATAGCCAAGGACAGCACATATTAGCTTATCAGTATATCATTTCGATCTCCTAAATGAAGAAGCTCTGTTGCTGTACCTTTGTGTACCAGCTGCTGCTTTCTCTCCCTGGCCTTGGTGCTCTCATCTGTTTCATTTTCCTGATGTAGCCAGTTCTCCCACTGTTGTTTGTTGTTTTTGTTGACAGCACTTGAACTTTTGTGCTGGAGTGAGTGACTCCTTCCTCCAAAAAGGAGCCCTTTTCTTCCCCATAATGATCCCTCCTGTTTTGCTTTTTCAACACAAAATAAGCCCCTGCTGATGACTTCTGTGACTCTTAGCAGAGGTGGCAGAAGAGAAGCCCAGAGATAGAAGGTGGTGCTCTGATCTTCAGTTCTGGAGTCTCAGTGGCACCTAGGTCTTAAAATGCTTACTCTGATTTGATGGTATGCACCTTTGACAGAGAAACATAAATATTTAGTCAATTTTGCAAAGCAGGCACTAAGACACACACACAAAAAGGCAAGTGCAATAGGCAGTGTCTTGTTTCTTCTGGCAGTAGTATCTTACATCCTGAAGGTGAAACAGCTGAATTCTGAGTTTTTGCTTGTTGATTCCTAAAAAAAAAAAAGAAGGTGTGATATGGACTCTCATTCTAAGTGTGAAGTATCTGATTTTCCTTTGCCAAAGACGTTGGTCTCCTGTGCCAAAGCCCAGGCCCTAGGAGCTGACTCTGTACTAACAACTTGCTTGATGCTTCCAAGAATCTTCACCTGTCCAAAAAGATTGCATTGATTCCAGTTCTGTCATTAGTCTTCAAAATGAAAATGATAATATGCTGACCCTCTAAGTGATGTGCACATTACATAGGACAGCACCTCTTCTGCTGCCTGCCAATGATAAGGACAGTTATTCCTAAAGGGGTGATTTTCTCCTAGGTAACAGATGAGACAGTAGGACAATATAGCACAACAAAAGTGACTATGTGTGTTGTGGTTTGTGTCTTCAAACCAGGACACCATGCAATCCGAGGTTGAGGCTATTTGTCTCTGTAGTCTTACTCTGCTTTCTGAAAGAAAATAAGTAGTCTCTAGAGCTCGGTAATAAAGATGAAACTGCCTGCTACTCAGATGACAGTCAAGTCTCTAAAGCATTTGTTTTCAAACAGCTGAGTGATGATGTGTCACATCATACTTGGTGGACCAAAAGCTCTCTTATCATCTGTGAACAGGGAAATAAGCACGTTGAGCTGTGGTGAAGTCAGATGCAGACTTCATTTTCTACAGCTTGCAGAACCACAGGGGAATGTCACAAGTAGGAAAGGCCAACTGATCACACCCACTGCAGGAGCGTGGAGGCAGACAGAGGAAATTTTCTTCTCAGTTTGTGAGTGTTACAAAGAGCACCTACAGGCAGACACTGGCTGCTAAGTAAAACACAGCTCCTCTGAGTTTGTGGATTATATCTGCCCAGGTGGACACTGCAAACTCCTTGTCTTCCATTTCAGGAACCAACCAAAACTGAAACAGTGCTGAGCAAGTGAAACAAAAGGGGGCACATGAAATGTTTCTTTCTTCTCCCCTGCTTATTTTCTTTCTGTGACTACCCTTGGCAATGCACTGGTCCTGAAATCAGGCCACAGTTTTTTCTTCCCTCTTGGAGCTATCTCATTCTGCTACTGGAATCTGAACAAATACAAAAAAACCCCACATGCGTGTATACATACTCATGTCTGCATATATATATATACTGCTTCTAAGCATGTGAGCTTACTGGCATGCTTACAAGAGCATGCAAAGGCAGCAAGTGAACACTTAAAGACCTAAAATCCTTAATTTCTCTCTCCTCCACAGTAAATGGTGAAATAAGAAGTGTTTGCAGGTTTGCAAACATGGGGTCTAAGCCTTGGACTGGAGCATGGAGAGCATATTTCATCTTCAGCTCCTGAGGTGCCAAGAGATAGAAAGAATAAGGTAATGTAAATGAAGGCTATCCCCCAACCCCACCTATCCAAATTCCCTTTATTTTTATTTTTTTAGCAAATGCTCCTAGTCCAAGGGTAATGATGAAGAAGTAGCATTTTAAACCTAATTTAATTAAAATAATGTAATAAATTACATAGAAATTATACTGCAATAAATTATGTTGTGGCAATTGATGTTTCAGTGAAAAGGAAAATGTGAGTCAATAACCCTAAGAGTTCCAGCAACTATTTTAAAAACTATTTGTAATATGGAGCAACAGAAGAGAAATCTGTCAGGGTAAATGGATGCTTCCACCTCTGAAACAAAAATTTGTGGGTATTTTCAGAGCAGGAGACTAGATTTAGTGAACTTGCAAGCTATTCCATCAAGATACAGCTTCCAACAGTGTAATTAGGAAGCAATTAGTAGCCTTAGGCTGTACAGAAACCACTGGTCCCATTTAACTTATTGCATGAAGAGAGGAAAGAAAAGAATCTCTCTCAAAGGAGATTCTTGTATTAAAAATCCTGTATCTATGAAGTGATTTAAACATATCTGTGTAAACTTTCCTTTTATATAGCACAGTCCATATCTTAACAGATGCTTGTGTGGCCACCTGTTTCCTCTTGCCAGTCATGGAGCTTTTCTACAGAAAGCAGGTTAATTGCATGGCAACTATGGTAAATATTGACCAATCCAACATGCCACTGCAGTTGGAAAGATGAGGCTGTGACTCTCCGAGGACTACCATTAGGACAAGAGAGCACCTATGGGCAGCACATCATGGTTTGAAAAATCATCCTGCAGTCTCTAGCACCCAAACAACTTGGGACATGCAGAGGAAGACAGCAATGTGACCTTTATAAATTGCTGAGATGTGCTTGGAGTTTGGTTTATTTTTTTTTAATTGTGGCTTGGATATGGAGAACCACACGCAGCCTGAGTGACTTTGAAAACTTCAACGGAAATGAAACAGGAAGACAGATCCTCTTTCAGCTTGTTGATCTATGAAGAGTAGCTGAGGCTGCAGAGACTTGTTTTCTACTCCTTGCAAAAGAAGCCAGGGGAGAGAAACCAGCTGGGGAAATAACCTGGGAGGGAGATGCAGAAGCAACGAGTCGGAAAGGCAAGTAAGAACAAAGGCCAGTTCACTGAGCAAGAAAAACAGCGCAGAGTTAACCACTTAAAGAGAAGAGATGGTAAGTCCATAGAGCTGCACTCTACATTTGGGCAATTCACCAAGCTGGTGGTCACTAGATCAGCTATTGGAAGCTTCTGGGCTTATAGTGCATGGACACAACTTTCCCTTATGTGATGGAGTACACCAGGCCTTGGTACCAGTAACAACAGATGATAGGCAGGAAAATGGTTCCTGACAGTTAAGAACAGACATTTCCTATTTTATCTGGGTTCGATGCTGTTGCCTTTGCCTCAGAAGACCCTTTTTGCTCTCCTTCCAAATTACTCATGTTCTTCAGGTTGTTGCTACAATCCTGCTGTGGATGAAGGCGAGAAGGCAGCACTTGCTTCTGCTGCTGGCTTGTGGCTTTCTAGAAAGACAGTTGAAATGTTTTCACGCTTCCTCAGTGTGGCTTTCAGTATATGCTTTTGCTGTAAGTGCTATGCAGTCTGGAGTGGGTACAAGCAGAGGGAGGTAGATACAGTCATACCTGCAGCATGGAGATGCAGAAACATATGGAGATTACTGTAATGGGCAAGTTCATAATCCTCCCCTAAAGGCATGAGACACAATAAGTAGCAGAAATTTGCCATCAGGACATAGCCATGTCAGAGGAAAAATGTAAAAAAACATGTAAAAAATGACAGGAAGTCTGGAGTCACAGCATCAACCTGAGGCTTCTTCTAGTAGGAGCTCCCTGGGTCTTTCCTCTTGCCCCCATAAAGGTTCTTCCTCATCAGAGGTAAAGTGGGGGAGGCATTAGTTCTGTGAAAAAATGTTGAACATATGATTTAAGTCTCCCAGTAATTGCACCCAAGATATTTTGAGGAAGTTCACCTTCTCTGAAGCTTTCTGAATCTTTGTAGCAGCAGAAAATGTAAAAGAAGCTGGTTCCAGCAAGAGCAAGTGCATGGGGGCATAGACAGTTCTCTGGATTCTACTGGAACACCAAATAAATGCCTCAAGAAGAGAGACAGGAGCAGGGAAGTGGGAAGGATTCACTGGTACTAGGGCTGACTTGTAACATTTGTACTTCATGTGTTTCATCTCTCCCATAATGAGTCAGCAATCAGACAAACATTAAGTTTCAGGCCTGTCTGCACGAAGCAATCACCTAGTATATCCTAAGATCTTAACACAGGTTAGGGAGGACAGAAAGAGGCCAGTTTGGATTTGTCTGGAACACTAAACCCTGAAGCCCCTCCAACACTGGCCTGGCTGAAGTGAGAAGCTGGAAAAGGAAGCTGAAGGATGTGATTGCTGTAGCTAAGATGTGCCTCCACAACAAATCCCAGATACCTCTCATCTTGGTTGACTGAGGTGCACCTAGGGTAAATCACATACTGTGTCTCCAGATGAAACCCATCAACTCACTGAAGTTGCAGAGGGGTAGTTCTAGGGCTCTGCCACTGCAAGAAGGTTTTTTTTTTTCACAAATGGATTTTTTGATGAAGAGGCACATAGAGCTGCACAGCTGACAGCTTTAGGCTTCCTGAGCCAGCTATGTACTTTTGCTATTCCTAGCTAGATTTTCTTTTCCTTGGACAAGTGTTTCTGTGCATTTCTCTGAGCACACCTAAGTGAGTGCTTGACACACATTAAGCAGGTTTTGTTCCTTGCCTGAATTAATCTGGATGGAGAAATAACCTGATATTTATGCCAGACACTACAAATCTCTTCCCTGTTTCACAAAAAGTGTTGTTTTTCTATCTCCCTGTTTCAGAAAATATCTTAGGAAAAAAACCCCAAAACCAAAAGCAATCACTAGTTTGTCCTAGCTCTGTGTTGGAGTAAACTGCTTATAACTCTTAAAGAGTTAAATCTTAAAGATTTAAATCTTTGTCCCCTGTCCAGACCAGTACAATTTTCATCTGTTTTCCCGGCAAAGTCCCTAGGGAGATGGATGAAAAATGCTCTTTAATGCAGGTAAGAAATGACACGGGTGCATGCAAATTTTTCGTATACAGCCGGGGCAGATTACACCCGAAAGACTGCTATGAGGGAAGATACTCGGCAAGGGGTAATTTCCTTCCGGGTGAATGTACTTCATCTTGTTAACGAGTGAATTAGTGAGGAAATTAACATCTCATGATAAGGGGAAGGAATCCAACAGCTTTGAAATCACTAACTGGCACTTATGTATCCTGGCTGGATGTCAGGGAGATGCTGATTACGTTAACTCGAAAAGTGAAAACGACGTAGCAAGGGTTATCCCCAGCACAGACGCCGGCATCGCGGGGCGGTCTCGGATCTCTGCTCCTCTCCTCTCCAGCGGCGGACGGCCCCGAGGGATGGGTTACAAGCGTCCGCCCTTTTCTTTCTTCTCTTCCTCCTCCTCGAAGCGGGGGATGCCACTACCCGGCTACCTGCTTTACCTCTCCCTTTCGGTACGAAACTAACAGATTTCGGGCCTCACCCACCCCAGCCCACGGTACGGAGACGGTGGCGCCCGGGGTGGGTGGCCCGGCGGGGTCCCCGCCCAGGGGGACGGCGTTCGTTGAGCTGCTGGCGGGGGGGAGGCGCTGGCGGAGAACGGCGGAGGAGCGGGTGAGATGCGGGGACGGGAGGGAAAGGAAGGGCAGGGCAGTTGGTGGTCCTCTCGGTGGCAGCGAGGATTTAGGTATACGTGTTGCTTCTTCGTATTTTTTTAAAATGTATTTTAGTTTCCGCTTGACCCTTTTATCCCTAAGCCGCTCCAAAGGGCTCCGGGGAGGGATTGCGGGAGGTGTTGTATGTGGTGTCCTCGCCCTCCCCAACCCCGAGGTGCCCGGGGCCGAGGGGCTGCGGGGTACGGTAACCCCCGTTCGGGGGTTGAGGAGGGGGTGTTTGGGAAGAGGCTGGCTGGTAGTCTCCTGTCAGTGGCTGTATGTATTTGAGATGAGTTTGGGATTCGCTAAGACGCTGGTGCCCTCTCAGCTGGTTCCGAGGTCCAGGGAGGGTCGTGGGGACTTTAAATCAGCAGCGCGTGATGTTTTTTACGGCAGGTGGACATCTAGGATTTTCGCTGTTTAGGCGATGGAATAATGTTTATTTATGGGGTTTTCTCTCCTTTTTCTCTTTCCTCTTTTTTCTTTTTTCTTCTGCCTTCCCCTCTCTCTCCTCATTTCGCCTTCCCCCCTCTCTCTACTTTTTTCCCCTTCCCCTTCTTTTTTCTGTCTGCTCTGTGGAATCTGCATTTAAATGTTGCAGACTGGCTTCTATTCTCATCAGAAAGGTGAAACTTTAGGAAAAAGAGGATCAGAAACAAGTAGGTGGTTTGAAAAGAGTTGTGAAATTGGAAGTGTGTCCATTCTGATAGTCGGTCTTAGCTCTTGGAATTAACACACCTCTTATTTCACAGTCAAGTGATCTTCTAGACTGAAGATAACATGCCTTACCAGCTTGCTTTTCTGCTGTACCTTTTGGGATATGTTTCTACTCTGATGGTTAGTGGTTCAGATCTCATTTTGCCCATGCCTTTCCTGCCAGTCAAGTGGTTTGCTTTTTGGAGGAGCTGTACAAATTGCATTCAGCTTATAATTTAATTTTCTGCAGTGCAGATGGAATCAGATTCCTGTGGTATTTAGTAAAGGAGCTTTAAACTATTGTGCTTATTGCTAATATGTGTAAGTACAGTTACACCCATTTCTGTCTTTTGGCCCACTGCAGTTTCTACAAGTGACAAAAATAAAGAGGCAAAGTGTATGAAACATAAAGAAATTACCTGTTTTAGTTTTAAGGATCAGAAGACTTCTTTCAAGTTCCTAGAGTGTTTTCCTTTGAGAATTTTATTTCCTTACTGCTGGGCAAATGTTTCAATTAGAACTTAATGGAGCACCATACTGTAATAGGAAAAGCTCTGATTTTGCACATCTATACAAAACACTGTCAAGGTTGTTTGAAGACCAGATGAGGGTGTTAGAATTTATTTTCAGGGACAAAAGCACCATTAAAATGCTGGTCAGCATATTAAATTGAAGTGGTTTTATGGATAAAATCTGCATTCAGGTTTGCGACTCTGAAAAATTTGCTTGATTTTCATAATTCTGAGTTTCTTTTTGCCATTAGCATGTAAGTTTCTATTGTTTCCAGTAACTTTTTGCACCAGTTTGCCTGACTTAGTAGTGTGGATTTTCACTTCAGCATCAGGGCTTTCTTCCCATCTTGTTTCATAGTTACATTTTCCAGGTTAAATCCTTACATCCTATCTACCAAGGATATAACAATGGACATTAAAGGCTTTTTCAGTAATGTAATCAGATTTTCTTGAGCTCAGTGTCTGAAAATTATTGTCTTTGCATGATTACCCAGGCAAATTAGTTGGAAATTTCAGAAATACTTCTGTCCTCTACCTCTTGACCCTGCACAGCTGAACTGTGGGAGTCATGGTGCCAAACTATGCTCGGGGAGACAAGTATGGTTATAATTTAGTTGTTTTGGAAACACAGTGGTATAACCACTGTTCAGAAGCCAAGTGGTTGTATAATGACATTGCTTTCATTACACTTGTGTAACTGAAACCAGAACACACTTTTGGTGGGTGTGAATAGAATTGCATGAAGTTTATCTTAAGGAGCTTCTTAATATTCTCCTGTTTAAGTTGTGAATTTTTTTTTACTACAATTAGGCCACATTAACTTTATTCTAATGTTGTTTTTATCAAGGCATTCTGACTTCAAAAGATGTTAGTCTTTAAACTCGAACTCTAATCTTGAGTTATTGTACCAGTTCTAAGGTGCTAGAGTTGTGTAAGTTTGTATATTCAAAATTCAGTACGATGACAAGTGTTTTATGGACTTTCCCCCAAGGTTGGCCTATGTGTTGCCTGATTGTAAAATCACATTGCATTTTCGCCCCAGTATAAGTGAATATAAGGGTGTTACTGCCCACTTCATGAGAAGGTACCAGTGAAGGCAAACGTGTTAATAAAATTCTCTTAAATGGCAGGCTACTAAAAGCTTCATCAGCTTTTAGTTTCTTTGCAGTGTTACTAGGTCTTTGTAGTTTCTTCCCATTTTTTTCTCTGATGAGGAGCAACACCATCCAGTTTTGGCATGCTCAGGACCTAGACCCCAGCACTCACGATTGTTCCATGGTCTGTGTGGAGCTGCTGGAAGCGCCTGAACAATAGAGTTGTGTCTCTAGTTCCTATGCCCATGCCACTGTGAATGACAAATGCCACTTACGCTGTGTACCTGTGCAGAGGGATGTGGCCATCGAGGCAACTTGTGCTGCCCAAAAATGTTCAGTAAACATTTCTTTGAGGAGCAGGCTAAGGTCTGAGCAGGATTGTGTTGCCTTATTTGAGCCACACTGCATAAAAGTGGAGGGCTAAAAATACAAGATGGTGAGGCTGTATATATTCAGTCTCTAGTCCTATCACTAGGTGTACCCTTGGTTGTGGTCAAACCCCCTTCAGATTCTTTGTCCAGATTTTTTTGAGTGTTCACTATTTATGTTGACCAGGCAGAGTGATCATTTTGGGTAAACGATGCAATGGAAGTGGGAAATGTGTACTTTAGTTTCATAGAATGCTTTAATTAGGAGTGACCTTAAAGATCATCTTGTTTCTAATCACTCTGCCATGAGTGGGGACACCTTGCACTAGATCAGGTTGTGTAAAACCCCATCCAGCCTGGCCTTGAATTCCAAGGATGGAGCATCCACAGCTTCTCTGGACAACCTGTTCTAGTGCCTCATCACACTGTGGAAAAATTACTTCCTAATGTCTAATCTAATTCTACCCAGCTTTGTGATTATTAATCTGTATGAAAAAATGCAAAACTCTTCTAGCTCTGAAGACAGAGGTAGAATCCCTGTAGTAAGGGTCCAGCAGTCAAACCTTGTACAGAGATGGGAATGATGAGGTACATGGATGCAACCTGATCAAAAGAGGCTTTCAGAGCTGGATCATTTCCTGGTGGCATATGCTTGCACTACCTGTAAGAGTTAACAGCTGTCTTGACAGTAAACAAGCTCAGATTAGTTGATTTTTCAAATTTTTTTTTTTTTTTGGTGTTACTTGAGGCTACTTTTCTCCAGACTGTCATGTCACTTGGGATAACTGATAACTGGTGGGTAGTAACATAAAATTTCTTGAGCTATCTGGCAGCACGTATCTACCACACTGACCGGCATTTCTTGCTGTTCTTCCCTCTGTGCTACAGCACTTCAGCAAGAGATGCCTCAAGGTGCCAAATGTCTGTTTAAGAATGATCCAGCTGTTGAGCACTGAGGGGCTGAGGAGCCATCCAGGCCTAGAGGGATGTTTTGTCCCAGGAGCACTACTGGTGGAGTCTGATAGGCAGCTTGTTTTCTTCAGAGCCACTTGCATCAAGATTCTTCCCACGTGGGTTCCTGTTGACTTTCCCTATTCCTTAATCCAGGTGTCTTCCTACTGGTGCCTGCATGGCCTATGTCCAGGCAGGTTCTCTTAGTGTCTGGTCAACCAACACTGCAGGCTGTGGGACCTCTGCATGGAGAGACCTGGGGGAATGCTCTCTAGAATACCACCCAGCTTGGTTAGTGCCTAATGACTGCACATCTTTGTGTAGGCTTGGGCTGTAGCTGTCTAACAAACAAGACTTTTTAAAAATAGGAGGAAAAGAATTCACACAATCACAGAATGACAGGAATTGGAAGGGACCTCAAGAGATCATCTAGTCCAATCCCCCTGCCACAGCAGGAACATCCAAATCAGGTCACACAGGAATGCATCCAGGCAGGGTTTGAATGTCTCCCCACACCTACTCTGGGCAGCCTGTGCCAGTATTCTATCACCCTCACCAAAACAAAGTTTTTTCTCATATTTCTGTGGACCCTCCTGTTCCAGCTTGCACCCATTGCCCCTTGTCCTGTCACTGAGAAGCGCCTGGCTCCATCCTCCTGACATTCACCCTTTACATATTTATAAACATTCATGAGGTCACCCTTCAGTCTCCTCCAAGCTAAAGAGCCCTAGCTCCCTCAGCCTTTCCTCATAAGGGAGATGCTCCAATTCCTTCATCATTTTCATGGCTTTTCAAGGTTTTTTTTCCCCAGTAACCAAAGCTTCAATTATCAAGACAAATCAACAGAAAACCCCATGATTTTCTCCTATCAGCTGAACTTAAGTGTAATTTGATGTTCAGGAGGAAGATATTTCCTTTGCTCTGTCAGTTTAGAATCAGCACAGAGAAAAAAAATTATATAAGGCGTTTAGGGAATCATGTTTGCAAAAAGCCAAACCAGTAATAAACATGAGGGATGAGTCAACATGCAGCTCAGCAGTAGGTGTAGAAAGAATCCTTAGAGTGGGCTTCCTTCAAGTAATAGTTTCAGTGCATTTGCGTAAGTTCTGTTTGAAGTGTATAGGCATTAAATCCCAATTCCAAATGAGGGTGGAATTTTTTCCACATTAAACAAAATAAATCACCAAATACCAGAATTTTCAGAGGCGGCTTCTTTATTTTTTCATTATTTTTTACTCATATTTAGGAATAAGAGCTTTAAAGAAGTGCTTGCTTTCCATGGCATAAAAAGTTTTTCATATATTGCTCTGGACTGTAAATTCTCTGAACTCTTCTGTCATGTTTTTTCTTACATAAATGGAAGTGAAGCTGAATTTTATTCATCCGAAGGACTTGGATGAAGCACTCTGTGCCTTAAAAAGGAAGGATATTAAGAACTGAAATTTGCTTTTGTTCTTGTAAGCATTTGGAGAGTGGGAAATGGTATGAGCAGGATAGGTCATGTGTTAGTTACTGTAATTGATTATATAGATGAAATAATTTTTGTGAAGATTGATATGCTATTTTTTAGATAATCATGCAGTAGATAGTAATGTGTTATGCTTCTTGCTACAGAGTAGCAATATGTGACACAACTGCATAGATACATTGTAGTACTTTGAGTCTTGTTGATAGTCCGTCCAAATAAGGCTGCCAGCCTTGCAGAAGATCTTTGCAGAAAGAAGACAAGGGCTGGGAGAGCACTTGGGACTCCCACATAGGACAGCTACATAAATAAATCCACTGAAACTATCCGTTTTCTAGGCAATTGTGTGATTCTCACTGTGGTTTGTGGTTGGGAATCTGTTTTGTTATTGTTTGGAGTAGAAGTTGAGATCTTATCAGCAGACATGGTTGAACTTTGGAGAAGTCACTGATGATTACCATCTGTGCTGTATACAGATTCTTCTCCTTTTCTTCTTAAAACAATTAGCAATTTTCATATCTAGTTGTTATACTAGAATAAGTGAGGAAGGTTTTCTTAAGCTTCACTGGTTTGCTTTATAAAGGAAGGATTTTATAATGAGTTAAGCAGTGCTTCCCACATATCATGTTTTGTGCTTGGTCTGTTCTGTTTTCTCTAGTTTTTGCATTTTTGGGCATGGCTCTGATGGTAAAATGGGAAATCATAGACTCTGTAATCACTTGGGAATATGTAAAACAACATGTTTCTCTCTTCTAAACCATTATAGGGTGCAGTCTATTGTAAGTTTTGAATTTTTACAATTAATCTATTTTTCCTCTGTGTCCCTCTTGGCTCAGTTGGTTGAGGTGTATCTGATGCCAGTTTGTTTTCCCTTGATAGAGGGAGTTAGCTTATTTTATAACACACCTCAGTTTGGATACTACATCATGTGGGGAAGTGCTGTGCAACTGTGCAGCAAGCTCTGCAGGTGCACACTGAATGCAGGAGGCAGGCTTGGACCTCCTTGCCAAGCCTTGTGTCTCTTCCTAGCTCTGTGCTCAAGAGAGGAGGAATGGAAAGGAGGAGGCATATGAATGGGCAGTAGAAGGATTGGAACAGGGGGATCCAAAAGGGGGAACTAGGAACGTTATGTGATGAGAGTATGAAACTTGGCCACTCTATGGTAATAAGTACTATATGTCCTGCTGCCAGCACAAAAATGCTGTGAAGCGAAGTCGTCACTTTGGTCAGCTTTTTTTTTTGAAAGATGATCAGCTTTTCAGTTCAGAAGAGACTCCGTTGTCTTTCGCATTGCCTAACAATGAGAAATTTCCTCCCAACAAGGAGGGAGGAAAGAAGAAGATGAACAGACATGCTGGAATCATAGGATGTGTTGAGTTATAAGAGACCTTCAAAGGTCATCTAGGGAGAAGGGACATCCTGCACTAGATTGGGTTGCTCAGGGCCTTAGCAAGCCGGGCCTTGAGTGTCTCCAGGGATGGAGCCTCTACCACCTCTCTGGGCAACATGTGCCAGTGTCTCACTGCTCTAATAGTGAAGAACTTTGTAAGAACTAATCTAAACCTGCCCTGCTCAAGTTTAAAACCATTGCCCCTTGTCCTGTCACTCCATGCCCTGGCAAATACCTACTCCCCAGCTTTTCTGTAGCCCCTTCAGGTACTGATAGGCTGCTGTGAGTTCTCCTTACAGCCCTCTCTTCTCCAGGCTGAGCAGCCCCAGCTCTCTCAGCCTGTCTTCTAGCCCCCTGATCATCCTCGTGGCCTTCTTCTGGCCCCTCTCTAATAGGTCCATGTCCCTCTTGTGCTGAGGGCTCCAGAGCTGGTTTCAGTCATACAAGAGCAAAGGGACAGAATCACATCCCTTGGTCCACTGGCCACAAGTTTGCTGACACGGACAGTAAACTAGGACACAGTTGGCTTCTGGGATGCAAGCTCACACTGCTGGCTCATGTCCACCTTTTTATCCATCAGTATTTCCAAGTCCTCTTCTACATAGTTGCTCTCTATCATGTCATCCCTCAGTCTCTACTGGTAAAGAGGATTGCCCTATTTGCATGGGTCTACCTCTCTAGCATGTCCAGGTGCCTCTGGCAGCATCCCATTCTTCCAGCTTGCCAGCTGCACCACTCAGCTTGTGCATCAACTGTGTATACAGTTTCTGCCAGTTCCTAAGCTGAACTCTTACATTCTCTGTTTCATCAGTTACACATTTTTGAGGTGGTAACCTCCAAAAAAGCTGTGAGGGTGTGAAATCCAAAGCTAATCCTTTAGAGATTCTTCTTGAGTTACTTGTGAGAGGAGCAGATGTTGCAGCTGTCTCTTACTCAACTTTTTTCTGACCTGTTTGGTTGGCTTGGTATTTTTGTTGTTGATTTTTTTTCCCCTGTACATCTGTCCTGCTGTGATGGGGTAAAAACTTAAAAGTTTGACCCTAGGAGGAACCTGATGGAGTGGCATGGAAAGAAAACAAAGTGTACCTCCTGCATTATAAGATAAATACTACTATTGGGTCTGAGTTCAGCACTGTTCAAACCTCTGTTCATCCAAATTTCTGCTTGAAACTATCTTAAGAGTCCCAGAGCCAGGGTCTGTGATGGGAGAAGAGTTTGTCCTCCCTGTCCCTTTGGTTGTGCTCATGGTTAGTCATCAAAGAGATGTGAGTCCCAATAGCCTGTTGCAGCATTAAAACGCTGTTGCTGTCTCCTGAGCAACAGGATGAATTATGATTCTATCCCACAGAACCCCCTGGGTTTGAAAATCTGTGGGTTTATTTCACCGCCCCCACTAGTACATAATTAATTTAATTGCTCTTGAATTTCTGAAGAGTTTTGGAAGGGGCAGGGAGTGGGTGGAAAGATCTGTTTTAATCTGCCTTCTTCTTTTAATTCATGTCCCATTTGTGATATATTTTTATCAGCGGCACTTGAATAAAATTGCAGTTACATTTCTAAGTGTGACACAAGCACTGAAAGCAATAAATGAATCACTAAGTGCTGTTTGAACAGCAGCTTTCCTATGATGGGAAGGAAGGTTTATGAAGTCTAGGGTATGTTATAATAAATGTGTAACAAATATACTCAAAAGTACTTGTTTGGAGATTTTCCCACCTGCTGTTAGGCTTTTTATTAGGAAAATACCTACTCATAAATCTCCTATGCTAACTAAAAATGGATGAAAGACATATGGTTACCTCATGTTCTTGCACATCAATTTATGATATTGACTGAAATCGGTAAGACAGCACTTTCCAGTCCTTCTTGAAGAAGGTGCTCACGGTGCCTTGATAGGGGATTTGTTTGCTGTAGTGGGTTTTTTGCAGGATTAATACCATCCAAAGCAGATGCTTGACTTCTATCCAGCCTCCAAGCTCTCTCTGTTCTAGGGTTTCTTATCAAAAAAAGACAACCAAAAGTTCCCTAATCCTGCCTATAGTGCCAACAGAAGCTTGTCTGGTTTGTCTGTGAAAGACAGTGAAAACACACCCACTTTGTGTTTCTCTCCTGAGATAAACAAGTATACCCAAAGGAAGACCTTTCTTCATAGTTTTTAATTGACCCTAAACTTGCCCAAATTGAGACAGGAGCATTCCTTTAATTCCCTGTCAGTAGTGTGATGCTTAGTCAACCAGTATTGCTAATGTGACCTGTTTATAGACTACAGCACTCCAGTCTTTTAAACCTTAGTCTAATGGCAGAGTAATAGCCATACAGGTCTATGGATCAGCATATCCTGAAGCAATTTTATTTCTATTATTGAATAGTTGCCTTCCTGTGTCTCCATTGTAACTAAGAATCTAGCTCTCAGCCTGTGGGGAAAAGCTTGGAAATACGAACCATGTGCACCCAAACATCAAAAACCAAGTATATATATCAACAACATACAATGTAATCACCTTTTACCTTTCATGTTATGTGTTTCACTTGGAGTGGTACAGTACTTATATGATTTTTCTTCTTATAAGAAAAAAAAGATAAACAAGTATAGCAAAATGGTAACAAGATTTTTTTTCCTCTCTCTCTTTATCACTGTTTTAGGAAGGCATGAAGTGCAATCACGGATGAGAGCTGCCAAGCAATCCTTGTGTCTTATGTGGCAAAAAGTGAAATCACAGCTGGTGTTAAGCATGTCTTTCCTTGGGGCTGTGTCCTGGTATTGCAGGAGGCTGTACAGCTTCTTAGCACAGCTATTGAAATGGTAGGTTTTTATTGAGCAGGCTCTAATCTTCCACAATGTTTCTTATTTCAGTATATGTTGAACTTTAACAACTCCTCTTTTTTTCATTTGGATTTCAGGTGGAGCAACTACCTTCAGAGAAAACTCACAAGTAATCTTTTTTTGTTGTCATTCTGTATTCCTTTACTCCCTCCACCACTGCTACCCTTTAAATACACAACAGAGGAAAGTAACTAATCCATGAATTAATCTCGATTTAGGGAATCTCAGTGTGCTGATGGAAGTGGATCTGCTTGGCTACAGTGTGAGAGAATGGAAAGGAGAGACAAAGCAGGCCAAGCACATGAGGGAGGTAAGAGTTAGATTTTAATTTCTGCAAGAGGATCAGGGAAAAGAAGTTTATGAGAAAGGAATTGCATTCACACTATAAGGAACTGCCATAGCCACAAAAGCCCGCTGTGCTGGTTGGCTTAAGGAAAAGCAAAAGGGACCAAATAAGCATGTGTCTAGATAAAGACAGCAGTAGAGCAGGTTAAAACCCCCATAGCACTGATGACTCACATACTGGCTTTGACACAAAAAATCATCCCCAATGCTACAGCCCAAATAACTTGTTCTTAGATGCTGTCTCTTGTCCAGCCTTTGGTTTAAAGTAAAAGCTCTCATTCCAGAGAAAAATGGAAGAGCACATCTGTTTTTTTTCCAAGTGGGGAAGATCCCTGTGGCAGCAGCCAGTGTTTAGCACCTTCCCCAGCCATCATCCAGGCCCCTGTGTGGCTGCATCACCCACAGCTGGAGGCAGAAACTCACATCTGGCTTGTGCAAGGCTAGTTCTGCCCTCAGTGGGTAAGCACCAGTGTGATGGATGGTGGCCACCCTTCCATTCTCTTCCCCCTGCTATGTTTTCTATGTAAAGATTTTTTTCAAAATTATTGCAATTGCATTAACCTAAAGAAAGTTTGACTCCATAGAAACATGGAAGTACATCAAAAAGAATCTGGAAGAACACCAAGAGACTTGAGTATTTACAGTTGATCTGTTTGATACTGCTTTAGTTCATGTATGGTACTGAAATCACAGAACAAATATCTACCAATAAGGACTTAGGAAAGGGTAAAATTAAGCTAATAAGGCCAAATAGTAGCATAAGGGACCTGGGAGAAAAGAGAAGGTATTATTCAGAAAGCTGTAAAACTGTCCAAATGATGAACAGAGAAAGGATCCAACTTCAGCAGATTCAATGAGCAATGACAAAAGTGCCTAGAGCTACACTCAAGAAGGCCAAAGCAATTTGGAAGAACTAGTAACCAATGACAGCAAAACTTCTGATAAATTTGCAAGCCCATACCAGATGACAAGCCTTCAGAAAATCCAACTGAAAAGGAGACTAAGAGGACTGTACAGGATGACTGGTTATATCAGATAGAGGTAATCACAGCAAAGAGCAGGATTAGGTCTCATGAGATCCTGAACTAGCCTAATGTGCTTGCTTTCCCCTAAGTGGGCAGCCCCTTGTTTGTCTTGTCTCTCTTTTGCTCCCCTCATTCAAGTTAAACCGTCCCTCTGCCTTTTTTGTGCCGGCTGTTAAGTCTTCTGTTGGATGTCGTTCACCGAGGTGGTGAGCAGAAGAGATGATACCTCAGCTTACTGAAGCAGCAGGAGCTCCCCCATCAGGAAGGCTTCAGTAGGTTCACGATTATGACAGCCTTACTTAATGCAAAATAAGAGCGGGGGGGGGAGAAGTGTGCAGCAACTGAAGTGAGAGAGGATTTGAAATTCAGACCATCTTCCTTGCCCCCTTCAAGAAGCAAACTGAGACTGATGCAGCAGCCTGTGTAACCGTAGAGTCCTCTTTCTAAGGTAATTCTGTGACAGTTTATTGATCTGTCTTGTCTTGACAAGGACCATAAGAAATACAGATGAAATACAGGGAGTGTGTATTTGAAAAAATCATAGAATGTTTTGATTTTAAAGGGACCTTAAAGATCCAACTCCCCTGCCATGGTCAGGGACACCTCTCTCTAGACCAAGTTGCTGAACACTCCATCCAGTCTTGCATTGGACACCTCCAGGAATAGGGCATCCACAGCTTCTCTGGGCAGCTTGTTCCAGTGTCTCACCATCCTCACGGTAAAGAATTTCTTTCTAATACCTAATTAAAACCTCCCCTCTTTCAGTTTAAAACCATTGCCCCTCATCCTGTCACCCCATGCCCTCGCAAACAGTCCTTCCCCTGCTTTCTTGTAGGCCCTCTTCAGGTACTGGAAGAGTACTATAAAGTCTCCCCAGAACTACCTCTTCTCCAGGCTGAATAACCTCAACTCTCTCAACCTGTCTTCATAGGAGAGGTGCTTCACCCCCCAGTTATCTTTGTGTCTCTCTTCTGGACCTGCTCTGTAAGATCTATGTCCCTCCTATATTGGGCACTCCAGAACTGGACGGTGCGCTCCTGGTGGCATTGTGCAAGAGCATAGTAGAGGGCAGAATCACTTAACTTGACCTACTCATTATGCTTCTTCTAGTGCAGCCTGGGATGTATTTGACCTTCTGGCCTGCAAGCACCCATTGCTAGATCATATTCCATTTTTCATCCACTAGCACTCCCAAATTCTGCTCAGTAGAGCTGTCCTTGATCCATTCTCTACCCAGACTGTATCTGGGCATGGGATTGCTTCATCCCAGGTGCAGTACCTTGCACTCAGCCTTGTTGAACTTCATGTGGTTAGCATTATTCCATCTCTTCAGCATCTCAAAATCCATCTGGATGACATCCCTTCCCTTGAGCTGTCACCCACTCCACCCAGCTTGATGTCATCAGCAGACTTGTTGAGAGTGCACTCTATTCTACTGTCTACATCACCAATGAAGATGTTAAGCAGCACTGGTACCAGTACCAATCTTTGAGGAATGCTACTTGGACATTGAGCCATTGACAGGCTATCTGCTTTGGCAGAGAGCTGCCAGATCCGTGCAGCTTCAGATCACCATTGTACTATGGGTTCAGGTCAATGTAGTTTCTGCCAAAAGGAGTTTTCTCCTGGTGCCTGTTCTTGCTCATTCTCTGCTCCATCCTATGTGTCAGCATGAGTTGTGAAGTGGTGGTTGAGGTCAAAGTTGTCATGGCAAGAAAGTCTTTACTGATCTGTTATGTTCTGTTTTGGTTGACCAGCTCCAGCTGAATGTTTACACTAGCAACCATGTAGGGACTGGGGTGAGTTGCTGGGTTTGGAGAGTGTGCAGAATCACTCTTAAGGGTTAGTGCTAGTGTAAGGTGTTTATATGAAGACTATGAAGCTAGAACATCTTTGTGTATACAAAACATATAAATATACTCACTTTTTCCCCTAGCCTATTTTTATGAGCAGTTTGGAACTGGACTCCAGTTCAACATGTCTTTGATCCAAGATTTAAAATATTTATTGATAAATTTTTAAATCAAATTTTTAAATCTTTTTTCTAGGCATATGAAGAACTGTTTTGTAGCTATCATATCAAGTATCTGCGCCAAGTCAAGAAGGACAACTATTCTGTATTAAGAGCAGTGCTTTTTCAGATATTCAGCCAAGGTATTCCTTTTCCATCATGGATGAAGGAGAGAGATATATTAAAGGTAAAAATCAGTTCCTAAATGAACATGATTTAGATGACCTTGTACTGCAGAAAGAAGCTGTTCAAAATGTCTGGTATGGAAATGGAGGCAAATCATTATCAGAAGTTAAAGAGAAGTTTTTCAAACTCTTTGAACTACAATTAACTGAAAAATAATGTCCCTGATCTAAATGCAATGAAGTGACTGTGAGTATAAATAACAATACTAATTTTTAGAAGTAGACAGGTAAGTGCTACTACCACCCTGCTAGTTGTCACACACTTGACGTGAAAGGATATTTAAATCCTCCTTATCCACATCCATGCAGTCCAGTGGCTTGCTTGGGAGCGGCTGAACATGTTACTGGAGTAGCAGGAATACTTCCCTTGGCTCCAGAAGCTCTGGCAGGAGACAGTCGTGAAGGGGTGGGAAGCTGCAGCTTCTGCCTGTGTGGACATATATGTAAACTGGAAGGGTGTATGTAATCACCTCACTGAGTTTGGATGTGTCAGAGTATGGGTTATAGAGAGCATGTTTTCTTATCTTTTTTTTTTTTTGGTGGTGCTGTTTTTAAAGATTCTTAAGGAACTGGCAGCCAAGTGGAGCTTTCTTCTTAACACTTGAGTTGTTCTGAAGCCCTTTTATATTTTTTGCTTGAACTGTAAAACCAGAGAATAGAAACATATCATAAATTAAAATGTTTGTAGACAGGTTTATGTAACTTTATATTCTACTTCTTGTTATGGTTATGATCTGTACTTAATTAGGTTTTGTATTTTTTTTTCTTTCCCAGCTCCCTGAAAAGCTTTTGTATTCTCAAGGTTGCAACTGGATCCAGCAATATAGTTTTGGGCCAGAAAGATACACAGGTCCTAACATCTTTGGTAAATTGCGCAAATGTATGGAAACATTGAAAACTAGTGTGAGTATTGTGGAGATGTTTGGGGTGGAAGTGAATAAAAGCACTGAGAATTGCGTTTCAGACAGTTAGTAAACTGCTTTTACATGCTTCTGTGGCAGTTAGCCCCAGACCAGTCCCAGGTTCAGGGACTTGAGCTGCTGGGCAGGCCATCTCCTCTCTTGGAGGTGAGTCCCACTTGTGGAGTTCTACTAGGTTTTGTCCTTGAGGTCCCCCTGAATGCCAGGAAGGCTGTCCTCCCACAACTGTTGGTTTCTGTATGGTTAGTTTCCCTTGTCATAAAGGTGTCTGCAGTACCTCATAGTTCTGATTAAAAATAATAACATCTTGTATTATCTTCCCTCCTCAGTGGGGATGGAAAAACTGAACAGTGCTCTTTCTACTCAAACTGTTGTCTTTCCTTTGCTTCCCTGCCTATGAAATGTTGTATTTATGCAGTTTTACTGCAATTTCTTTCTGTAGCCTAAAGTATTTTTTAATACAAAGACCTGTCAAGCCTCACTGGCTCCTCTACTCTGCACATCCAGATTGCCTGCCAGGAGTATAACTCTTACTTATATGTTTGTAACATGGGGATTTTTAGCAGCCCCAAAGATTCCTGAACTGTCCTGACAAGACCTTGTGGCTTCCTTCAGCTCCCCAGGGGTTTCTATGTGTCTTCAGTTGCATGAGCTCTGGACTGTTCCTTTTTGCTTTACCAAGAGCTGTCCCCAAGGCATCGCCATTCTTCTCTTCCCCATCTGTCTCCTGATGGGTGTTTGCTCTCCCAGGCCACAGCCATCAGGTGCATACTGTTATTTGCAGGACTTTAGGGTCTTGGCCAAGAATAGGTTGAAACCTTTCTCTGAAGGCATCCATTATCCAATATGCCAGATCTTAAACCACCATTTTTAATTCTACAGCATATCTTACAGTTCTGGGATGTCTTACTACAGTCACAAGAGCCTATTTTACTGGCACACATTTAAGCTGGTTCCTTTTATGTAGTCCTGTGTATGAAAGCCAAAACTGTGTTGTGTTAAGCCCTATTATCAGCAACAGTAATTACTACAGAAAAACAACAAACCACAGACAGACTTATTTATCTCTAGAAACAAAGCAAATGAAAGATTTTCTTTACAGATAAATAAAAAATAAGTAAATATTACTACAATAAAAAGAGGGGATTCAAATAGGTATCTAGTCCTTGTGTCTTGTGTGCAACCTTGCTCTGCTTCTCTGCAGCTGCCTCTGCTCTGCAGCTGCCTGTCATCTTGAGACTTGGATGAAAGTCTCAAGATGGATTTTTGCTTTTTTTCATTAACAGGGTTCTCTGCTACCTTTCCCAGCTCCATCATCATCTTGTGGGCTGCTCCCTGCGGATACTGTGGTGTCTGGGCCATGTTGGTTATTAGTGCTTTACACTTAGGCCGTGCTTTTCATTTAGGTAGATGATGTCCTCTAGCAAAGGGCCATTAGTGATTTGGCCACTGGTCTCATTTTTAACTTGTAAGGAAAGTCTTTATGAATGCATGACGAGATGGGAGGATGTGTTTCTTGATTTAGTGTTCACAGGTAAGTTAGATTTTATTTTTTTAAGTTGTGATTCACAGTTTATGGCTACTTCAACATATAAATTATACAAACATAGAATTATTTGAAATTCATTTGAATCTCAATCATTGAGCATCACCTCTTATGATCGTCCCAAAAAACCATCTTGCTGACTCTTTTTAGCTACTGTATTCAGGACAGGGAGCTTTTAGCTTTGTAACTTGGATAAATGGAAACTAAAATGTGTAGGGCTTCAATTTTAACTGTGCATCCAGAAGAGCCACCTGCTTATTTACACCATCATTTGGACCTGATAATGGTATAATACAGACTGGCAGTTGCTCCTCGTTTGGAATATTTCATAAGAAATAGAATTCTTAATTATTTGATTACTGTCTTCCTCTGTGCTTTCCAGTGGATTGAAATAAGTGCCATGAAACATCATGAAGAAAGAGGAAACCTGTGTAATACACTCTTTTCTGACGAAAGCAAGGAGTACAAACTATATGAGGCCATAAAATTCATCATGCTCTATGAAGTTGTTGAAGCCTATGAGCAGATAAAGAACAGAGAAGCACCTGTGCGTGGTTTTTTTAACCTTCTCCTTGCCCGCGACTCTTCATCTGACCCTTTGAGTTTCATGATGAATCATCTGAATGCCATCGGTGACTCCATGTGCCTAGACCAGGTAATGAAAAACAATAAATGAAAAACAATAAATGAAACTTATTCCATCTCTGATGTGATGAGACAAATGTATCATACATTATCTGTGACCTCTAACACACTTTTTTATTTTGGCATGTGTAGAAGTGGAGTGAGGATAATAATTTATCTTTTGAGAAAAAACCTGTAGTAGACTAAAATGAGGCTGATGTTTTCCTTGCTGGGCCAGAAATAAATGTTGCAAGCTATCAATGAAACATAATTTAGAACAATTGCACCTTTGATATGTAAAATAATTTTATATTATGCAGATTTGACACAATGCTTTTCCTATCTGTTCCACCCTTTATCATAATTTGGGGGTTTCTTTCCCTCTCTTTGGTTCCCATGAGATCTCATGTCTGTTAGGAGTAGGTAATGAGAACATCATTATCTGTACACTTGTTTGTGCTGATTTCTTTTGGGTGGTTTATTTAGTGAGGTCTTAAATACTGCCATCTAAGCTCCACACTGCCACTCTGCAAATAGCTTCTCTTTCCAGTTGGTGAAAATTGTTTTTATAATGAATTTCAGTTACCAAGTCAACAATTACATCAAACTGCTCCTGAAAGCCACTGCAATATTATAATTGTCTGGCTATGACCAAGAATGAGCTTTTCCAAAAGCGTTTTTCCAATCCTTTGTAAGAGGCACCACTGAAGATGCCAGTTTGCAAATTTCCTGTACATTAAGTACAAGGAATTTTTTTTTGCCTTTACTATTAGATTTCTCTCATGTAGCAAGTGATCACAAGGTGGCAGGCTCCCTATTTTTTTAGAGGTATATCAATCCTTTGGAGTATATATATATAGATAGATAAAAATCTTTTCATACATATAGCTAGTTCTTTCTTGATCCTCAGTAAGCTGTTTGAGCTGGCTTTGGGAGCAATTTAAGTGTTGTGTCAAGTAGAAGAGGAGTGTTTCCAGACTGTCAGATAAACCAGAGTATCCTCTGCATGTAAAGAGTAGTAGAAGGCCTGCTGGAATGTTGAAAAAGTCCTCAAACAATTTTCTTTTTCCCTTGTGCACTGTCCTCAAGCTAGGTGACCGGCCTTAACTTTTAAATCGAAATAAATGTCTCACAGACTTCTTTTGTCTTTAGGTTGAACTGTGTCTTCTTGGATACTTACTTGAAGTAAAGATAAGAGTTTACAGACTCCATAGGTTTAAAACTGAACTCTTTCAAGTAAACTATCCAGATGAGTACCGAAGGGAATGGAATGAAATTTCTCTCCTGACTGAGGATGACCGCTACTATCACATCCCCCTTTTCAGGACATGAAGGACCAGTGACTTTCTTTCTCTTGTGCAATATAGGGAGTGACTAGTTCCAGTGAATTATGTTTCTAGCTGTCAGCAGTAAGTTTTTGAGAATGCTCAATGGTGATTACAGAATAATTTTGTGGTTTATTATGTAAACATTTTTCTTTCCTATGCGGCTAAATTCATCAACAGCCATCAAAAACCATAAAATGTATTGCAGTACTGGCTCAGGGGGAAGGGAGTGAAATAACATGTTTGAGAGTTTTCAGACAAAAAAGATTGGACTGCATTGTCAAAGAAGGCAAAGTTAATGCTGAATTTTCCATTGGTTGCCTAAGGGTGTACTCTGACATCTCTGTATGGGTGTGAAACTGAAGTTCCTAAACCAATCCCTGCTCTTCCCTGTCTCTAGCTAGAGAGGATTAATTACAGAGGAGGCAACTCCTGAGGTTCCACCGTTTATTTTTACTCCAGGCTACTAAACCTGCAGTGACTTGGGGCTACCTCCGATAGGAGGATGTAAGCTGGAGTCTCTGCATAGCTGCTTCAAATCCCATTTGACTTTTCTCATTGCTGGAACACCTCCCTCCAGGGATGGGCTGAGCAAGCATTTGCAGGCTGAACTTCAGACACCTGAAATTAAGGTATCTGCATGCAGCACTGATAGCCAAAGTTAAAGATATGTTACCAAATCCATACATAAGAATTCTGTACCAGAGGAACGGAAGATCACAAGTTATAGTTGAGGAAAGGAGACAAGTTTTCTCAAAGCTAAAAAGGGCAATAATTACTAAGTAATGCCATAGAGCTGGATCCAGTCACTGCCTATGGGCTTTGCCAACTTGTAAATCCTGATTTCAAAATTACCTGTCAAGTTTTCCTTTACAATTCATCTAAGAAAGCTGTGCACAGAATCCACTTACAAACACTGCATTACAAGAAAATACTTGTTTTCTATGTGTTATTTGAATTCAGCAGTATGTACACATGTTGAGTATATACTAATCTCCTTGCATAAGATTGTGAACATTATTTCAGACCTCAGTGCTCAAAGAAGTTCAAGATATTTACATTATAACATGCAGCATTTTCCCTGGTTCTATTTTCTAAAAGAATCAGCTGTGTTTTTAATTATTCAAAAAATTAGGGATCCTTAATTTGAAGAAATATTAAATTGATATAGCAGAGCTAGCAAAATATTTGTGAAAAGCTTACAATCCCATAGGCATATGGCTGTGGGAGTTATCAAAGTATTTGTTAAGGTGCAAAGCCTCTCTTTTCCATATCCTAGAGATATGTGAACAGGCAGGTTTGGGGTTTTTTTTAATCTCTGCAGGAGAAAATACAAGCAAGTGAGAAAAAGTTGAAGAGGGCCTGCAGGTGCTGCAGCAGTTGCATGAGGCAGCAAAGTGGTAACACTGGGAGTGCACAGGGTGCTCAGTTCCTTTGTGTAAAGGAAAGCAATTTTTTTCCCTTATAGTCTTTTCCTTTGTATGTAAATGTATATATATTTATAAACCTGAGTTCTGTATTGAAACAGTTTTGTTTCCTGAAGTTTTTATGGGTTCAGTTTTGTTCAAGAACATGTAGCTTTTGAGGAGCCTCGCTACCTATAGTAAGTTAATCTCATCAAAGCCTGCATATCAAGTTCTTTATTTATTCAAAGAATGAAATAATTTGCCTGATTTAGATTTGGTTCTGCTCTGCATGGGGAAATATTTTAATGCCTGAGAGTAGGATATCACTGTCTATTTTGCATCAACAGTAACACTTACAGCTATTAATACTTGTCCATATTTTATTCTTGCTTTCATACAGGCAGCTATACCAAAAGAGAATGTATTTTTATAGTGGTCTTTTTAATGGTTTGCATATTATTTATGAATGGGGCTATAAAAGCATTACAGCTGAAATTGTGAAAATGTGTGTTTTTGTAATCTGGAGCATATGAATAACAGGGGATTAATAAAGATCTAACACAGACAGTGCAATTAATCTTATCAGTTTGGATGTTTGAATCTGAACTGGGGGCTCTCTGCCTTACCAGCAGAAGGCAGTGGTGTACAGTCAATCAGAGGGGTGGGTCTCTACCAGCCTCTGGTTCTCCTCACTGTCTGTAGCAGGAGCTGGTGAGGATCAGTATAAATCTGTCTGCTCGAGGTGTCTGAAGTTTGGCAAAATTAATTTTGTGACAAGAATCCAGAAAGGACATGTTGAAACAGATCTGATAGCTGGACCACAACTTCATGGGATATGAAGAAAGAGGAGCTTCAGATGAGGATAATCACAAGTCTTAAATACAGAGAGCACCCTGCATAGGATCTTAAGAAAGCAAAGAGTACAAACTATATGAGGCCATAAAATTCATCATGCTCTATGAAATTGTTGAATCCTATGGGTTTGGTGCTGCAGTGCATTTTAACACCTGGATTTGCTCATCCCTTTATACTTCAGCAGTGCTGCTCTTTAATGACATCAGTGGTGGTGCAGCCCTCATGTGGAGTCCTCATTCTTCTGAAAAGCACCTGATCCCCCTTGGGGTTTTGGGTTGCTTGAAGGCCTCCCTTGGACAGCAGAGAAACCTTCATTTTTGGTCTGTTTTTGCTGAGAAAGTGGGATTTGGATCTCTGAGGAGATCCCCCTTGAATTCATCTGGGAGAGAAGCCTGGCATGACAGCTGGGCTGGAAGGTACTGCCTCATGCAGCTGCACTCTCATTGCTCTTCCATTGCTCTCCACTCTGGTGGAATGGGAGAAAAAATGGGAAGAACAAGAGCAAGAAAGCTTATAGGCCAAGACAAGGACAGGAAGATCACTTACTGTGATGGGCACAGTCATGGGCAAGACATGGCGAATGTAACTTAATTTGTTTAAATAATTGTTGCCAATAATCATAAATATTTAATTACAGGGTACTGGGAAACAAAAAAAGACAATTATTAAAACACCTATTTCAAAACCACCCTTCATCCTTTCCCATGCTCAGCTTCACTGCAGACTTCTCTCCTTGTTATCCTACAAGTCACACTCAGTCCCTGCAGTGAGGCTGGGAGTCTTTGACTGGAAATGGGAAAAATTTCCAGTTTAAGATCCACAGCGGGTATAGCTGCAGCTCTTCTTGTCTTGCTGCCTAATACATGGCATGTGAATACACCCTGTCAACTGCAATTCAAGCTTCTTTTAGCTGCCTTTTCATAGCAGAGGACTTTGCTGCTGAGAGTGTTCTCCAGAAGATTACAGATGTTCCCTGCTTTTCCTGTATTGATGACTTCACTTAAAGCTTCCTCTTGTTTGTGTGTTATGTCCCCAGATTTGGCTGGAATGTTGCTTCTGTTGCTGCAGCAGCAAGGATGAATCAATCAAGTAATACTTCAGCCACCTTCCACTGAAGTTCTGAATGAGATGTGAGTGAAAACACATAATCTTGCTTAACAGGTTATAAAAAACCCTCATTCAACTGGACCACATAGCTTTTTTTGCAAAGAAATACCGTCATCAAAGGTATATATTTTGGGAGATGCTGGCTTACTATCTAGCTTCTGATACCATATTTGGCAGAGGCATAATGAACAAGGGCTTCAATAGCTGTGGTCTTCCTCATTAATGAAGGTCGACAGAAAGTCAAGCTGGAAATGTGGAGCTGAGTCCTATCAAGGAGCAAGAACTAAATGCAGAAGACGTTCGCTAGCATCAACAAGCGTCAGCCTGAGAAGCTTGCCAGCTAGAGAGTAGGTGCAGAGGAGCAGGTATAAATATATTCTGTGCTTCAAGCAGGCTTTTGCAAGGGCAGCCAGATCTGAGAGACTCCAAAGGCTTTTTTAGGAAGACTTGTGAACATCAGCTGAGAGGGATTTGTTCCAAATGAATGGATCTAGTTCATTTGATCAATGAACTGAAAAAGACCTTGAGGCTGATCTCTTGACTCATTAGAGAGGAAACAGTAAAATACTGAGACTCAGAACCCTCTCTCCCTCCTCCCCCCCCCTACATTTTATCGCTTCCACAGCCTTTGGAAAGAAAGGCTAAGGCATGGCTGGAGCTCAGTTAGGCAAAAGATGCTAAAAATAACATGAAGGGCTTTCATGGATATATAAACCAGAAAAGGAAGCTTAAAGATAGCGTATTAACCACCAATGAGTAAAAATGGTGGACTCATAAGAACAGACAAAGAGAAGGCTGAGGTACTCAACAGCTTCTTTGCCTCGGTCTTAACTGGCGATGCCTCCAGAGCTGAAGGACTACAAGATGGCACAGGCCGGGCCGTGGCAGCGGAGCCCAACGGNTGCTAGCAGGCGGCGAGGGGAGGCGCGTGTGGTGGGGAGGGGAGACGGGTGTGGTGGCGAGCGAGCAGCGCCGAGCTGCGGAGGTCGGTCCCGACCTCTGCAGGAGGGGAAAGGCGTCCGGGGGCCCGACCGTGGCAGCGCTGTGAGGGCTCGGGGAAAGCGGCAGGAAATTCCCCTTGTTTCTTTTTGAAGGTTGCAAAGGAGGATTTCCTATGTAAAGGAGAGATTCTTTACAGTGAGGGTGGTGGGACACTGGAAGAGTTGGCCCAGAGAGGTTGTAGATGCCCCCCTCCCTGAAGGTGTTTAAGGCCTGGCTGCGCGAGGCACCGAGCAACCTAGTCTAGTGGGAGGCGTCCCTGCCCACGGCTGGGGGTTTGGAACTGGATGATATTTAAGGTCCCTTCCAACTCAAACCATTCTATGGAGATCAGGGGGAGAAAGTTCTTCCTGCTATCAGTGAAGGCAAGGTTCAGGACCATGAAATTTGAAAAGTCATGGCGGTCAGGTGAAGATCCTGGTGACAGGAAGAAGTCAAATGTTATGACCATTTTCAAAAAGTTTAGAAAGGAGAATGCTGGGAATTACCAACCTGCCAGCCTCACCTCTGTGCCTGGGAAGATTCTCCTAGAAGATGGAGGACAGGGAGGTGATTTGGGACCACCAGTGCCCCTGATCCTCGGGGGTATGTTTAGGGGTGCGTATGTCTGTGTGTGTGTGTGTTTGCTGGCCTGTGTCATTACAGGCCTTGAGGGATACCCACTGGTGGCACCAGGAGACCCTAGTTCCTGGGTCTCAGCAAGGCTCTGTCCCAAGGTTTTGCTTCACCTTTGTGCTCTAGCAAAGTCAAGACATGCTTACTTTATAGAAACACCTGTCACACCCATTGTGACCAAATCCTTTCACTTCTGACATGGTGATCTCAAAAGATCATGGCTTAACATCAGCTTACCTTTATAGACTCATATGAAGGGATAAATGTCTTGGTTGAAGATAATAGTGCAGCAGCAGATGAAAGACATTTTGAAGATATGTGGAACACTGTGAAATGAAGTGGTAACAGACTTGTAATATTTTATTTCTTGATTTTTAAAAAAAAGTTTTTAATACCAGATCTGTTTATATGTTAAATAAGAATCTGCTGGTAGAGGCTGCAATTCATAGCAAGCCCTCTCTTTGGTTTCTGAAGTGTTTGATTTTGTTTCTATCCTTCTGTTGATGTGTTGACACATTTGAGTCTTCATAGTCAGACTAATTTAAGAATTTAAGGTTCATCTGAGACATGCTGTGTAATTTGGAATGGTGTTTCTGGTAGAGTGTACTCTTTACCCATACGCAATCACATAATGCATCAAGTATGATGGATGTTGAGAAATGGCAAGCAAATTGTCCAAGAGCAGATCAAATAACTTGAAAAAAGGTGTAAATCTCTTAGTTTCTAATCACATTTGCAGGCATGCAGGGCAGATTTTATTCTAACTTACTTCATTATATGGGGCAAAAATTAGTTCTAGTTATAGATGCATTATAATGATTTAAAATGCTTAGAAACACAGAATAAATATAACAATTCCCATTATTGCCTATACTGCTGCTTCTGAATTATTGAGGTGATACAATTTCTTTCTGGGAGAAATGGATTCAGTATAAAATTCCACATTCATAGGTTAATGGAGATAACTCTTACTGGCTGTGTCTTTAGAGGTGAAGCACCTACTGGACTCCTACTTCCTTCATATTTCTGAATGTTTTCTGCCATTGTAAGATAACTTTTTTAGCATGAAAAGTTAAGCGAAAGAATAATTAAGCAGGTCTACAGGGCCATGAGAAAACATGCCTTTCACTCTAACTCTTTATAGAGCCCCTAATTTTACTGGATGTTTTGGTTTTAAGTATTGTGTAACATTTTGGCATTTTGTCTTACAGCAGAAGATCTGGATATTTTGCTCAAAGGATGGTTCAGTAGAGCTAAAAGTAGCCACTTGCCAGAGAGCCTGCTTCTTGTCATTTTTGCAGCAGTCTCACCATTCTTGCCAAAGTTAATTTTCTGTGCTAGGCCATAGTGAGCAGCATCAAGTGAACCCTTGTGTTTTGGAGGACAGCATTCCTTTCAACAAGCTGACAAGTAGAACTAAAAAGAGAAGCTTCTGTTTCCTCACCCAAGCTTGTCTTTTGGATTTATATTGTTGAGGAGAGCAGAAGAACCAGTAATCATATTTCTTCTGTGGGATTATTATCAAGCTGCTTGGCTAATAGCCTTGAAAATAGTAAGGGACAGGGATTTTTACTACTAAAACAAGAAAACCCTTGAACTTCAGGGAGTTAATTTTATTTCCCTTGCTTTAGATAGCCCTCGCAACAATGGCAGGCCATGCTGTCTCCTGCTGTGTGTCTCAGATTCTTGTCATCCATCCAGACCCTTTTAAGAAATTCCCCAAGAAAACATGGTTGGAGTTTTGCTGGCTTTCTGTACCTCCTGCAGGTATTGTGCCAAGGGGGTACTTAGGTACCAGCTTTCAGTATCTATTATTAATGCTACTTTTAAACTATCAATTGGTTCCATGGTGTTCCCTTACTGATGACCCACCTGTAGACCTGTCTCCATGCTTAAACAGGCTGGGTTGTTTGCTCATCAAACCACACTACATAGAAAAAACTCTTAATTGACCAAAATAACCAAGGGCCTTTAAAAAGGTAGTAGTTGGTTAGAAACATTATTTTTAATGGAATAAATGGGGACTGTTTAAAGCAAACCTTTAAGCTTCCATAAGTGCCTGGTTTGCAAGGCACCAGGATGAAAAGTCCTGGTGGCAACACATCCCTCCTTCATTCCACCCCCTGGACACTCCATTCTGCTGTGTCTACCATCCCAGAAGGAAGATGGAAAAGGTCTATGCTCATGGAAAAGTCAAAGGAACTAATGATGTGAAATTTCTTTTGCAGAACAAAGACAAAATATGTAAGAAGTGCAGTTGTGAAGGAGGTCCTTTTGTATCTCAGGGGCTATGTGGTCATCAGTGGGACTTGCTACTGAAACTTGTGGCTCTTCAAAGAAATGCTGTGCTGGGCGGATGATGTGTGAAATAATGAACAACTTGTGGTAGCTGGATTCAGCTGAGGGTGAGCTGATTTGGCTGTGGGTTTGGGAACACTGGCTTTGGCTGCTGGGAAAATGCTCCCCTGCTCATGAGACATGTGAAGTTGCCTCACCTTTTGATTTACCTAAGAGGAAGAAAGCTCACTTTTTCACAGTGATGGAACAACCTGTGTTAATTGCTATTAACACAGGCTGTTAATGGCCTGACAGTTAATTACTATGTCTCTCCTATGTGGCAGGGGACAGGAAGAGTGGTTGCCTTGGTCACCTGAAACCAAGCTCTAAAGTGCCATTTCAGACAAGCCCAGATGAAAGATGTTTGACAGTGCTTTTACCTGCTTTGTGCTGTACCTCTGGTAATTTTGGGATTCTTTGCCTCTCTGCGGTAACAAGCCCTTTTCTTCATTCCTCAGCACTGAGCCGGTCTTCCTCCAGCAGCACAGACTTTCAGCAGAGCTGTGTTCTCCTGTCCTTTCCTTTATTGTTAGACCAAAAAAGCAAATGTTGTGCAGCACTGTCTGAGAGCAGGAGGGTGTCTGTGGTTGAAGACTCTTGTATGAAGTCTATGTGTGCCTTTTGGAGAAGTAAACTGTTATGATCTCATATTTCAGCATACCTTATCAAGGGAAGAACTCTTACTGCAGGAGGAATGGGGGAGTCTATTGATGGGAGAGGAGGAGGGAGGGAGAGGAGACTCTCAAGACTACAGGCAAAGAAGGTGAATTAATAGTGCACCATGCTGTATATCTTTCTTTTTATCTCCTTACAATTTGTCCCTCTCTTTCTTAAGGAGAAACAAATAAAAATGTTTATCAATGTGGTTTGAGAAAATCCACCTCACCACATGGGACCTTGTTTACACTTTTTGACAGTGCTTAATCTGCCAAAAAAGAAGCAGTATGGTAGGAATACACATACCTGTTTTCAAACAGGCTCCAGCCTTCTAAGAGGCAGATGATTTACTTGCCCCTGCCCTCACAAGCAGGTGCAGATGATGGGCAAGCACAAAGGCCATGTATTTTTCTGAGCCCTGTCAGAGCCACTGTTTTTTACTTTTTTATCATGGCCTCCTGCACAGGACAAGGTCAAGCCATGGGAAGGCAGGGCCCGGTGCTGGCAGCTAACAAATGTGCACCTGCAAATGGCTAAGAGAGCTATTGTTTGCTCATTTAGATTTTTCCTCCAGCCACAAGGACAGCAGTTGATGGCTGGAGAGCAGGAAAGGGGGAGTGAATGTGGCAAGAACTGGGACAGGCTGACAGATCTCCAAAGGCCCCCCCTCCACCTCTGCATGCCAAGGGCCAAGAGAAACAAAGCTGCTGTTCCTCAGCCCTGTCAACAGGACAGCAGTGAATGCTCTGTGGAGGCTGGGAGACCACACTGCTGAAGGGTTGTTGTTGCAGATGCTGGGGGAAGTATGAGAGGATGGCTGGGGAGCCATAAGAGACAAGATGAGGCAGGCAGAAACTGAAGGGCTGAGGGACCCTAAAGCAGGCCAGGTCTTAGGGACGAAGAATATTGGAGAGCACAGGTTGCCTGAAATTGAAAATAGAAAACAGTATGCAAGGTGGTCATTTTGTGGGCTGGAGAAGCTGGACTTTGCTTTGAGAGAATTGTCTGGATCTGTGCTGTGGGACAGTGTGAGGATAGCTGAGGCTCTCTGCGCTAGTGTCCCTGGGGTGTTCATCACAGGTGTGAGCATCATACCTCCCCAAGATCTTCCTAAAAACTGTGACTGCCGAAGTGTTGCTTCAGGAGAGACATTTAAGGCTGTGGATCTACAGTCAGATTTCTCACTGGCTCTGGTGGCTCAAATCCAGTTATTCAGGAGTACCCAAGGGATATATTATTCAAAATCAAACACTTTACATTTTTGGTTAAAGAATATTTTCACAGCTTCGTAACATCAGCTTTTGTAGCTTGCCAGGTGGATGGATGAAGCACCCTCTCATGACATTTGAATATGCCCTTACCTGACAAGAACAGTGTTCTCCTTTTAACTACTATTGACTATTTCCTTTTAACTATCTATCAAACAGGAATTATGAGAGTTTTAGATCTGGTGTGGAAAATTTGTTCTGATCATGGTATTTCCATATCAGCACCACTCAGAGGTTTTGTAGAAATCTTGCCACACATAATATTACAGATACCCTTGGATATTCTCCACTTCATGTTAAGATCTTGCAGTTGGCAGCATCATTTGACTGTAAGTCAGAAACAATTTGCTTGTGAGTATTATTTCCCTCCAGGAGGCATATTTTGCTTATTTCAAATGAGAAGATTATTTTAAGCCATATCAGATTATCAGAATGAGTAAAAGAGAAGCAAGCAATCAGAATCATTAATCATATGCAAACCGTTAGAACTTTACTTAAAGTAATTAGAATATGAAAGCTATTGGACAATATTATAGCACATATCCCTCCCAAATAGAGCATAGATCATTCTTTTTAACAACGCAAAAACATACATTTCTGTTAAATACATAAACAGCACTCAATTTTAATGCAACACATACTTTTCGTTTTTTGACCTTAGCAGCTGTTTAAAATTTACAAAATTTTTACCTTCATTGGTTTATTTAAAGAAAACCTGCATTAAAGCAAAACAAAATGTTTGCTAAAAAAAACCCAACCCCGTAGCTTTAAAACATGTACAAATTTCAGAAAGGAATCTTTATTTTGAGAGAAATCAACTGGTATTCCACAAGTATGATGGAAAATGATGCATGAGGTAACATTTCATTTAAGACTTAGGATCCCTGTACTATAGCCCTGAATGGTGCTCTGGCTTGACAGCTACAGTCCTTGAAAAATTGAAATGTTTAAATATTCGGGGATGGCTATTAGGCACACTGCTTTGCATAAAGACAGCTTTATCCTGAAGGAAAGAATCTGAATATGATACTGAAAAGCATTCTGAAAATTCTGAAAGAAATTAAAACCAAATGATCCCCTCAGGCAAAATACACATTTTGCCCAAGTCCTCACATTGGTCTTCAGATTAAAGAAACGAGCTGGCAAAACAGGGGCTTTTCTCTACAGGAAGGTGTTAAGACCTTTATTTACCTCAATGTAAATACAATTGTGGCAGGCCCTGCAGGATGCCCTTTTTCAGTGCAGGAATACTACTGAGAACAGAACAAGCTGCTGGCTTGCAAAATGCTCCATGGTCTGAGGATCAGATGGGGAAAAGATAAGGGCCCCGAGTATCTTTCCTCTTTCCCAGGCAAAGTCCTTCAGACCTAGTGCTGACCCTTTCTAAGATGCTGCTTCCAGACACCACTGCCCACTCCTGATTTTAAAACTATTTCCATGAAACTAAAAACAAGTCCATTTTAGAGATCCTAAAAAGCACACAATATTAATTTAGGTTTTCCAGGCATTTCTGTGATGTTTCCTTGTACTATCTGAGCATCTTTCACCAGCATAGTAAATTTTATCCTTACAGCACATCTCTAAGACTGGATAACTACCTAGCCATGTAGTACTACTCTACAAATGTCTCACCCTCATGTGACATGATAAAAGCCATCTTGAACCTCTGTTCAGAAACTGCATCTCCTTTGAGACACTTTCTGGGGGTTACCTCTACACAATCTGTTCCTCCTCAATGATTTCCTGCTGTGAAGACATAGTAGTCATTGTTTTCAGCTCTGCCCTTTCTGCAAAGTATGGCAAAGTCTGCTGTCTCCCATGCTCTTTACACTGTAATGTTAGGTTCTCTCTAGTTGATAGTATCAACTAACACTGCTCAATAACCTTTAAATGTCAGTGAACCTTACACTAAAGATGACAAATGGTTATGGTTTGCCCAGCCTACCAATGTGGTCCTTGCAGTGGAGTGCTCTCAAAAGACTTCAGCTCATTCATTTGTACCCAGCTCTCCCTCTCTCCACATACACACACTCACTTCTCCACTCTCTCTTGCTCATGTGTTCTCCTCAGACATGCCCAGAAGCAAATGAAGCAAGGCTTTCTCCAAGCTTGGGATGTCTGCTAGGCTGGGATGCCTGGGCACTGTGAAATATATTTCACCCATGACATTGTGCAGAGTTGGTAGTAGGTGTGGTAGTAATGCTCTGCCAGTGTTGCAGAACAGATCATATAATCCAGACAGGGGGCTTTGATACTCCCAAACTTAAGTCCATCTGCAACAGGAAAAATCCCTTTTTTTCCTTTTCTTCTAAACAGCCAGCTCTGGGGAGATTCTCTGCTGCCAGCTCATGCTCTACAATGAAACCATCAAATCATGTATATTTAAAGGGGCTCTGATGTTCCTGCCTAAAAAAATTCTCCCTCTCAGAAGACAAGCTCTGGGGTCCTCTAGCCATGCCCATGCCTCTGACCACAAACCCTGTCTCCTGCCTTGGAAAAACAAATGGGTAAGCAGCAACACCAAAAGCTGAGCTAAAATAGCAGAGCAATCTTGTGAAAAATTAAAACCTGATAGGATCTAAGCTTGATTTCCTTGATGTTGGTGATGGATGTTTCTGCCCAGTTTAAACACAAAATTTCACTTATCGTGTATTTACTTTTTTAAAGTTGGTAGATTTTTATTAAACCTAAAGTAAGTGAACTACATTTTAAAAGAGTGATTAGACTTATTTTAAGAAGCTTGTTGATGGTAATAAGTAAGGGTACATCATCCACAAAAAAATGCATATGCATCTCAAACATTTTTTGAGGTCTTTGCTTCTGTAAATTTGTGCTGCTTGCAAATTCTGTGCATAAATTCAATTAATCTAAGAAGCACTAAGTTATTAGGTAGTAGCCTCCCAATTATTTAATTGACCCTTAGGATGGATTTTTTTTTTTATTGCAGTAGAACCCAAAAGCAGAGTTACATTAGTGCAGCTTTGAAGAACAAGCTACAAAGTTGAGCAATGAATGTTAGTTCTAGGCTCTGCTGTTTTCTGCATGTAGATGTGCATTTTACTTCCCATCCAGGTAGTATTCTTATTACAAGTTAATGCAATTAATTTTTTTCCCAGTTTCTTCTTTGCTTTTCTGTTGTGTTTTCACTTAATTATGGATAAAGCTGTTGATACATTTTGTAAATGCATCCTCTCGTAAGAGGGGATTTATATGCATTCATTTCTACATAGGCTGTTTCATTACATAAATGTAAGCCCTTTCCATTATCTTGATTGCTGAGAATGGGGTTGTGTGGGGTTTTCTTTGTGCGTAAAGGTAGATGGGAGAAAGCTTTGCAATTACTTCCTGTTTTCAGGCAGTTTAGCTTAGAGAATTAACTGAAAAAGCCCAGTCCAGAACTCAAATATTTCATCTGGACATACAACAGCTTATTTTTGCTTTGCTCTACTTGTGAGCTCCCAGAGGGTGGGAGGCTATATTATGGTTCTGCAATATGAAAGTTTTGTCATTAGCAAAAAACTCTCAACAGCCCAGAATTTTTACTTAGACGAGCCTCATCTCTACATCCTGAACTGAAAGCTTACAAAAGTCAAGTTCCTGAATATGAAGAGACTTCTTTAGGTTCCTGATTGAATCAGAGAACGGTTTAGGTCAGAAGGGGACCACAGGCCATGATCTTACTTAGCTCCCCTCCTGGCTCAAAGCAGGACTACCTTAGCCCAGCTGAATTTAAAACTTAATGGATTGTCTCTGTTAATGGGGCTCTCCAGCTCACAAAGTGACACATATAGTTGTAAATATATGAAGCCTTGTGTCTCCCAGTGTTTCAAACTATTCTGCGCCACTCTGGGCACTCAGTGCTAACTTTGTCAGAAAAATCTGGATTGTGGAATAATCTAATGGATTATTAGAAAGTCACAAAGTGGTTGTAGTTAAGTAACAAACTTGTATTCATTATTTAACTCTTGATTTTAAATAAAGACACCCCGTCCCCCTGTTCCTTCTACTTTTTGACTCTCATTTTCAGCTTAGCAAGTGAAAAGTGAAAAAAATAGGCTGTCAAAGATGAGCTTCATTGGGAGCTATTTTTTAATCACAGCATTACTTGACATTCAGTCCATATGTCAATTGCAGTTTCCTTCTCAAAATGCGAGCAGACAAAATAAGCCTGGCAGGAGCCTTCAGAAAAAAATAAGGAAATGTCTGAAGAAAATGACAGAAAATCCTGATGAGGTAAAAAATAATAAATTTATCTGAGCAGTGACAAGGCTTGGTAATACTGATGAAAACTTTACCCTTAGAGGTGCAAAGATGAAAAAGCACCTAAAAATGTACCACAGTTCTTCTCTTGCCCTTCTGTGCAAGTATGTGTTCCCACCCATGCTTAAAGCTTGGTCTCTCTGCCCTCATTTTTTCTTTGCCCTTTTTTCTTCAGGAGTTGCCAGTTACCAAGAAACCTGGAGCAAATCTACCTTACCATAATGGGACCTTGATGGGCTAGAGAGGTGGACCCATTCCAACCTCATGAAGTTCAACAAAGCCAAGTACAAGGTCCTGCACCTGGGTTGGGGTAACTCCAAGCACAGATACAGGCTGGATGGACAGTAGCTTGAGTGCAGCCATGAAAGGAAAGATTTGTTGCTTTCTGTGAGTCAGAACCTATCGGTAATGATGAAAAATGTATTTGCAGCCTGGAAGGCCAACCAAATTCTGGGCTGCATCAAGACGAGTGTGGCCAGCAGGTCAAGGGAGGTGATTTTACTCCTCTGCTTGGTTCTGGTGAGACTCTAACTGGAGTACTGTGTCCACTTCTGGAGCCCTCAACATAAGAAGGACATTGAGCTGTTGGAGCGGGTCCTGAGGAGGGCCATGAAGAGAGGGCCCGCGGGTCCTGAGGAGGGCAATAAGAGCTGGAGGACCTCCCTTATGAGAACAGGCTGAAGGAACTGGAGTTGTTCAGTCTGGAAAAGGCTCAGGGGGAACCTGATAGTGGCTTATCAATATCCAAAGGGGGCCTACAGAAAGGCTGGGGTAGGACTTTTTAATAGGGTACATGATAACAGAACTAGGAGAAACAGATGCAAATTTGAAGAGGGTAGATTAAGGCTGAATATAAGAAAGAAATTCTTTACTGTGAGGGTGGTGAGACACTAGAACAAGTTGCCCAGAGAGGTGGTGGATGCTCCTCCCAGGAAGTGTTTAAGGCCAGGCTGAATGAGGCATTGAGCAACCTGATCTAGTGGGAGGTGTCCCTGTCCATTGCAGAGGGATTGGAACTGGATAATCTTTAAGCTCCCTTCCAACCCAAACCATTCTATGGTTCTATGATTCTAGAATTGAACTTGAGTTTCTAGAGTAAATCCAGGTGCAGTTTCCAAGCTAGAACCCAGAGCCAGTGCTCCTTCATGCCCTTCTGCAGTGGCTCTGCTGGTCAAGACCACACTTGGACACAGTTTTCCACTAAGCTGATAATTCTGCCTCATTTCAGGATGCTGCAATGGAATACAGTGTGTTGCAGGGAAGATGGTGCTCCTCTTCCCACAGGGGCTCTGCCACATGCCTCTGGTGGAGCTCGCTCCTTCGAATAATATGGCATTCTGCACCAAGTATTTTTGACTAAAAAAGTAACCATAGATGGGTATCCTAACAATTTTTGCTTAATTTGCTCTTTGGGAAATGCCAATTTGGTACCAACATTTTGGTGGTTTTTCTTTTATTTACATAATGTTTATGTAATATTTCCACAAGGCAGGTCTCAGAAATGGCCAGCTGCATTGTGCCACCTCTTCGCATGGGTCTAAAGCCATACATGGTGGCATGGGTCCTATCTCAATGGGAGATAGCAACAACCCTGCTGCTTAACCATCCCCTGTGCTGTTCTGCATGTCACCAAGGATGCCTGTGTCAGGAGCCACAGGACATCGTGTCCCCTGTTGCCAGCTTGCAGCTCCCATGTGCAGCTCTGCCTGGCAACTCTGGGTACCCGGGTCTGAAAGCATTCTTTCTCTCTCCTTTTTAAGTGCAAGGCACCATTCCACAGAAGAAGGCACCCTTGCCTTCAAAAGGTTCACACATGGTGGCCTGCTCTGAGTCGTCCACGTTCATCAGCTTCCCCTCTGTCACCACTTGCTCCCTCTCTGTCTGCGGGCTGGGCAAAAACACTGTGCTAAGAGCCAGCTATAAATCTTCCCCCCAAAGGAATATTTACCAGCAAAATGAGTGTAAAACAGAAGACTTCTCTGTTACACAGTTCTCCCTTTCTATAAAGTGGGCAGCTGAATGCTGACCACTTGAGTGCAGGGGGGTGTGGCTGTCCCCCTGCTGGTGTGCCCAAATGGCATCACGCACTGTCTGGGAAATGCTGAGCCTTTTCATCAGGCCCATTGCCTGGTGAGCCTGAGATGGATGCCTAGGGAAGGGAGGGAGGGAAAAGAAATCCACCCCCTGTTTCCTGTTAACCCTACAAAAAGAAAACTCAAGACAAGTCGACATATTTTATGCACAATTAAAAGCCAAGGAGCATTAACCCTCACTTTATCTGTATTCTGCTTTTATTTCCTGCTATGTGAACTGTTCTGAAATTTAAGATGTAGGATGCAGATCGGTGTTTCATCTTTTTATTTTAATTTTGATTATGTAATTCAGTAACTCTCAAGAACATCTGGAAAATTGCCACATCGATTCATTGAGTTGACCATTCTGCTATTCAAGGCAGAAACGGAGCAGGTTTCTCTTGGAAAATACTTATCACAAATATACAAAGCAACTTCCTAAGTAATTCACACAAGATGAGACAGCCAAGCTGTTTTATCAGAAATTAGAAAAGTTCTTTTTGAAGGGAAGAGATGTTACAAAATGACCCCACACCAGCATCTGCCTGACAGAGATGCTGGACCAACAACAGCCCAGACAAGGAGAAGAGCTGCCCACTTCCAGCCCATGGGGTCAGCAGCCTTGCCACCCCACCTAAACTCATCACTGAGACTGATTTGGAGCAGGAAGGTTTCAGAGCCAGAGGCTAAGAAGCACAGGGTGCTCATTGGGCATGTGTCTCCCAGCTTCACTCACATCCAGCCATTCACACCACATCACGAAGGGCTAATTGTGAGATTAATTTCAGAAATGTCAACATGTTTTTGTTCAGCCAACAAAGCAATGGAAAGAAATATGTGCAAAGAGATGCAATCCATTTGCCCTTAGGTATTTTCTTGCCAAAAGTCTTGCCCAAAATCTTGCCAAAATCCCACCACTCATTTGGTACCTTGCAAAGTGAAGAACTATTAAGTCACACAGAATTACATAATATCAGGGAAGGGACCTCAAGAGATAATTTAGTCCAATCCTCCTTGCCAGGGAAGGAACACCTAGACCAGGTCACACAGGAACTCGTCCAGATGTCCTTTTCAATGTCTCCAGAGAGGAAGACTCCACAACATCTCTGGGCAGCCTGTTCCAGTGTTCTGTTACCCTCACTGTGAAAAAGTTCCTAGCCAGCTGAGAACTTTACAATGCCCCGTGTTTAATTTTAAGAAATGTTCATCCTCTATCTAAAGCAAAAATTTCAGTGTTCCGTTTAATTTGTTTTCAAATTTTTACACTTTCTGGTGCAATTATGACCTTGAAACCTACATTGAAAATGCTCAAAATTCTTAAAAGTGGCATAAGAATTTCAATTATGTACCAAAAGAAATATTGCACAAAAGTATTTTCCTGCTTTGTTCTTCCTGAAAAACTGTCTTGTGGATTTGGATATAAATGCACTGGAGAAAAAAACCCCTATGTGAATAGAGAAGACCTCAAATTGCCACTATTATCTGTAACAGTCTATATACATGTTATATACATATGACTGTTTGAGAGCCTGTACTCATGAATATGTGCAGCCTACATGCTGCACAAATTTCATTTATTTGTTTCATTTATTTTTATTTTAATATTTGTTAAAAACTGTCAGAAACAAGTTGAAAAAGCTTGTGGTGGCACAGAAAATAGGTGGTTATTTGATTTAGTCTTACCCTTCTAGTGCCACTGCTCATAAGCTGTGAACTGATTGTGCAAATCTGTTGTTCAACAGAATAATTTCTACATGTTTTCTTCTTACTGCATTTGTACATGGATCAAATTGGTACAAATGGTTATAAGAAAATGTAAAGTTCATTGATACAATGCCTTTCATGTAGACCATAACTGGTTACTAGCTAATTCTGTAGGTATTTAGAGACCGTTTTAGCTGAACTTGGAAAAATAGGTAATGTATTATAGCTTAAAATAAATGGACATAATATACACTATATATATTTATACACATGTGTATGTCTACACACACATATATTGATATAATGTTTACAGTAATGCTTAGTTTGGGTCAGTTCTCTGAGCACTGGGACTACCTGGCAGATATATCTAGACACAGAATTTGTCCACTGTTAAACAAATGCTTCCACTTAGAAAAACATATTTTTCTAAATAAAGTTTAAATTAACTGATCTACTGATATAACATGGAGGATAAATGGTTTCCAGCCTCTGAAATATCCCAAGCTATGACAAACTGGTAATGAATGCTAGCCCACAGCCACACACAGAAGGGCACAGATATACTTGCTGCCATCATTGGTGGCACCCAAACCCTATAGGTTGAGTTTCAATCTGATACAAATCATTCACCTGACCTCATGCTCTGTCACAGCCCATTCTGACCACACAGTGCCTGTCACCTTTGTGGAGCTGACTGGCATGAGCAGCTCCTCACTTCCAGACAGCTCTTGCCTTGAGAGCTAACATAAGATCAAGGCTCTTAACTAACAGCTGGGAGGACCATTGGTACTTGAGCTTCACCATATGGATTTTGATGTGCTGCATAGGTAAATACAGCATAGCAAAGCATATGTGTGTGTGCGTGTGCATGCATATATGCATACACACACGAACACACATAACTTTGTGCGTGTTCACCTGTATACAAAAAAAATGCATGGAGCTCAGTGAAGTAATACAATATACTGTGGTATCCTGCATGTTATCTAATTTTTAAATATATAGGCGTCAGAAGTAACTATATGCAGCAATGTTTAAAAATTAAAGTCAAATCAGTGGACAAGAACTTTGGTAAAGCTTGTCAATATTTATTTTTTTTTTAATTCAAATACAGTCAAAGTCTATCAGTTGCCATCACCCTCTTCACAAGAGGAAAGTGCATGTTTTGTTTTCTTCCTAAAGAAAATTATAGGTAAGGTGGGGCTTAACGATTCAAGAAAACTCTGAATTAAATGTTTACATTTTTCAAAAGATGACTATCTTTCAGATGGAATGAAAGCAACATAGAGTTCTTGTCCCATGTGTATTTTATTTATCATTTGCATAAATATATATATATAATCATATATATATATGTATGTCTCTGTTTATGTACCTCTGCATGTATATACACATCCACACACTTTTAACATGAGAGAGGCACCTGTTTTTCTCCCCTTTGTATGTAGAGACTTACATGTTGTTCCTCCTTGTCTTGTAACCTGTGGAGCACAAGCTCTAGTGACGAGGCCAAACAAAAAGATATAGTTCATGATAGTATATTAGTTTACACAGCAAAGTAATTTTCAAGCAAGTAGAATAAAGCTCTGTATTCCACGCTTCTTTTCCTTTACATTTCTCATAAAGAAAATGAAGGAAAAGGAAAGAGATGGGGGAACAGGTTTAGGGCAGTAGCATTGAGCCAGTGGCATGTGTGGAGTGTGTGTGTGTCAGTGTGCAAGCACACACAGGCACACATACACACACACACGTGCATGAAGAGCGGGGCTTTAGTTGACAAATGCAGATTGTCCAGAAAAGTTGGATGCATAAGGAAGACTCTACAGTGATGCAATTGTATCATTTGTGTTTGTATGGAGTGAGAAAACAAATTCAACCGGGAAAAAAAAAAACAAAACAAAGACCTCTTTTTAGGTCCCTCATCAGTGAGAGCATACTCAGTATGCTAGAGAATTTATCTGAAACCTTTTAAATCAAGGCCTCTTTATTACAAAAATAAAAACGAACAAACAAAAAAGTATGAGAGACGACAAGATGCTGAAGTGTCACTCCAATCGTCCCTGCAGAGAACAATTGCATCCCATTTATTATTCATTCTCTTCTCTCATTTCTACGATGTCTGTCATTTCCTCTGTGTGAGGCATGTCGGTCATTGCAGAGTCTTCACCTTCTGTAGCTGCTTCATTCTCATTTCGCTTCTTTTTCTAGATTTGAAACAAGCATTCAGAAACCTATCAGTAAGTTGTGTGTGAACACAGCCCTAAGAACTACAGGCACCGGAAGAAGTGAGGTGCAAATAATGAGAGTCTTTTTTAATTTTGTTATTAAGAGCTAGAATATCTGTGCCACACTCATGGCTCATCACTAATAAGTTGCCTTAACTAAGAAGGTTCCATAACTTTCTGATGTGATTTCTCCTTTTTAACATAAAGGCAATCATAGAGATACTACTTATGCAAAGTGACATCCAAAACAGGCTTCAGCATGACTGGAGGAAAGAGAGCATCTGGAACTTTTTACTCGTAGAATTTTTATTAAAAAAAAAATTCAATATAAAACCAAGTAAAATATGATAGAAGAAAAGCTGCTTTAGGGGGAGAGAAAGAGGTGGCAGTACAATTTCTCAAATGCCAAACTTCAGGAATTTGACAAGATGCAAGTATTCTGTCTTTTCTTGGTAATGTTGATCCAACATGGTCCCCCACACCAGCAGGGCCAAGTAATATTAGATTATTTTTGGTGAGCAGGAGGGCATGCAAGATTCCTGTGATTCACACAGGATGTCCTGCATTAGTAAAGCTAAGAAGCATTCAGCCCCACTACAAAACAAGTAGAAACATCTGTTCCTTATTATCCATTTCTCAGCAGGCTGACTAGCTTTACAGAAAGCCCTTGTACAGCTGACAAAAAGTCCCCTACGGGTGTTATTGATTCAGCTGAGCTGGGCATATCAGAGTTTCAACATTTCAGAGGTGTCTATGCAGTGCTTGATTTGCAGCTCTCAAACGATCTATTATTACCACTGTAGGTGCAAACAAGTCGGTGTATGCAGCTGCTGGTTGGCTCTGCAACCATCACACTGGTTGCTGAAATGATGCTGCCAGCTACAGGCTAATTCTGGTGAGGAAATAAATGACATTTGCACAGCCATTACTGCAACTCCCTGCACTCATCACTGCAGAAAATTAAGAACTATGTCTCTGGCCAGAAACACTCTATGAGCTACTACTGTAACAAACAAGCAACGAGGAGGTTTGTCCAAGAAGATTCATGTTGTAAAATCAAAGGCCAAGAACAGCCATGTCAGAGTGCACAGGTTTCACTTATTACCACTCAAAAAAATACAACAGACTAATTGTGACTGAGATCAAGTTCTTATGTTTTCCTGTGAACCTTGGGCACTTCGGTCTGTTGGTCCAGCCTGCACCATTAACACATATCCAAACTGGCTTTGGTTTGTTCCAACACAAGGCTTTTAGATATTACATTTTCCAATTTTTTTCCTAAAAAACAGAAGTGGTAGGCATATTCATTTGCCCTTTAGTAAGAAATTGTAACGAAGCTATGTTGTACTGTTGTAGCAGACCTACAGTGCAAATCAGATCAGATCCATGATATACTTTTTCAGTCCCATGGCCTGAATGTCCACTAGCAGTTGAAGGCCACCTTTTGGTTTTACCCAAGTTGCACGCTTTCAAGACTGCATGTTGAAGCGAACCACATTCAGTAAGTGGGGATGCTGAGGAGTTAAATTTCAAAAGTATGCTCTCAATTTGAACTAAAATCCACTTGATTAATCAACTTCTTTCACCAAATCTAGCAGAGCCTAATTCTTACCTGTTTCCGATAGACGTAACAGGCTGCTATTGCCACCATGGTGGATTCTCCTACAAAACCAGCTAGAAGGGATCCTACTCCAAGAGTGGCTCCATGAACTCTGTGGGTGGCATGAAAAGAAAGCAGTCGTGGCTGTGTGAGAATGCATAATGGTATTTCCACTGGTATATAGAACCAATCTGTTAGAAATATTTCCTTCAAAGATATAATACACTGGCAAAGAGAATAGCTGGCATTTTTCAGGACTTCTTTTGTTTCTTAATAGCTGCACTATTTAGTGAAAGTAACACATTCTGAATAAAATTAGCCTGAGAATTGCATAGTGCCATAGAACAGATTATTTAACTTATGAAGAAGATAAGTCTTCCAACAGCTTTCTTTCCATTTGATAGAATGGAAATAAACTCCCCTGGTATTTGCATGTTTTTTCAAAAGGGTCATCATTACCACGGCTGCCTAAAGCAAAGTCACACTTGTAAATAAGTTGACATTTCTTTTCCAGATATTGACACTATTTAGGCTTTACATTACAGTTAAGTGTTTGGGGAAAATGTCCTGACATATGCAAATTCAGCTATCAAGTGACATGAAGCAGGAGTGAAGTAAAAGGCGGCCCATCAACTCTGCAGAAAGGAGAACGACTTACCCCAAGTAAGGCAGCAGAATGAGACTAGCAATGAGGACAATAATCCGCAGCACTGAGCTGGGTGCCAACACAAAGGTTTTCTTTAGAGTCATCAGCCAGCCTGTCAAGTGTGCTCTGACAGTCACTGTTGGTAAACAGGGGAGGGGGGGAAAGGGAGGTGAAAGCATTAAAAAAAGAAAAAATCAGTAATTTCTCCTGCAGAGAGCACTGTGGCTTCTCTTTCTGTAGAGAAATAACCATGGTGAAACTTGTTTCTTCTTAATTTTGCACACTGGGAAGAGCTCTAATAGAAGTGAAGCAGATCTCATGTACAAATTGCTTTGATGCACTGATTTTTGGAAAAAGAAAAAAAAAAGTTTTTCTTCCTTAGTGTTATTTTTTACAACCAATTTATTGTCCAGTCTGTTTTCTTCATTAAAAAAAACCAAACTACTCCCTTGCCTAAAGAGAAATCATACCAAGGAAAACTTTCCCTGTAGTGGCTGCATTAAAAAAAAAAATCTATGTGTACCTATTCTTATATTTGAAATTTATCTTTATTATAAAATTGTCCTATCAATAGAAGCAGAAAACATATATGATTTAGCATTTGATCATGGAAGTTTGAAATTTTTTGAGGGAAAATGTTTGGATTATTGTTGTCAATCTTATCTCTCACTGGCTTAACTTTTACTCTGGTTTTTATGCATTTCTGGTACTTGAAAGTGCCACTGAGTCTGGTGTCAAAAGGGGAGACTAATGGAGGTGATGTTACCGTAGAACTGGTCCTAGATGCTATTCCAAGCAGCCCATTTGAGCCCTGGCATGAGCATGTATTGCTGATGTTGCTTCTGTGTGTGTTCTCAGTCAACTACAATAGAAATCAAACCTTTGACAATCAGAAATCTACCTACTTACTACAGATTGTTCTTGTGTCTTAACTACTGATGTAAATTGTCTTAGTCTAAAACAGCTTCAATAAAAACTGTATTACTTAGGCTAGGCATGCATTTAACCACTCTGATATAGAACCAGATCAGGTCTCAAATCTGTTTTTAACGTTACAAACTGTTACTTCCTTGTTTCTTACCTGGAACTGGAAAGAAGGAGAAGATGCGCAATGGAACAACACACAGCTCTGCAAAAGCAAAGTCTACTCCAATTATGTCAACCAATATCTTCTCTGACACGTTTGGTGTCCAAAACATCACAAAACAGAGCTAGGAAGAATAAAATTAAGAAATGTTTATATTTCAGAAGAGAAGGACAGTGAAAGATAAAACCTCCTGATCTAAAAGATTTGTTTACTCTACTGATGGGTGGTTTTGGTATTAAATGAAGGAAGAAGATGGATAAAAATTTTAAAACTTGTTTGCTTTTCTACAGTATTCAGGGATCTATAGCATTGAATGATTAAGGTTTTAAAAATCACTAAGACAGATGTATTTATTATTAACTTCAACCACTTTAATAATCATTGTCCTATATTTTTACCTCTTCACACAGGACGGAAAACAACAAAACTTACACATTAAACAAATAGTTCTGACTCAACAGTCACAAATAAAGAAAGCTACAGTAACTGAAGACGTGAAGTACTTCAGGATACAGAGATCTGACCTAAATAAAAGATTAAGAGTTTAAATACACTGCTGATATTGTTACTATTACCGAGTAATATGCCTGATGCTAAGGTAAAGGTATTCAGCACAGTCCTACAGACATGATGCCTGCAGGTCAGAAATCTGATGGGTCTTGTTATTTTAAAGAATGTGCTTTTTAGTCCCCATGTGAATGGAAAACTTACTTTAAAAGTACCAGACAAATGGTATAGAGGCAGTATGTACTGTTTAGTTTTTGGTCAGTCCTGATGGATGGCTTCTGGCCTGCCAGCGGGGGGCACTTAGCAGCTGCTGGGTCCAGATTCGGTTGAAAGCACTCATCAGAGTGCTGATAGTCTTTACAGGATATTTTTCTCTAAGAAGGGGGAACTGACATCCTTTCAAGTACTATTACTTTGTCATTTAATTTGGTTTTGTGATTAACAATGTGATTTTTTCCTGCTACTCTTGCAGTAATGAAGATGTTAAGGAAGCAACTGACTAGAGTATCTATTTATTATCCAGTTGTGACATCCCTACATATTCAGTTGGCTTTTAAAGCTAGTCTTTCAAGTCCTACCACCTCCAAGGCAGCTGGTAAAAGCTTCTCAAAGTCCATGATGGAGTAGGAAGGTCTTGCATTCTGACAGCCCATGTGATCAACAGAACACTTCACCTCTCTGCAAAAAGGCTTTCCTCAGTTTTCTTTCCCACTTCTTATGGTAGGAACCACGATTTCTTTTTCGTGGTTGAATGCTTTATTTATTTGATGCTGTCTTGTGGTGTATCTCCATTGCCTATGCAGAGACTACTAAGTAGAGGAAGGTAAGAGCAGAAGACAAGTAAACTGAGCATAGAGGATTTTCCACTTTGACCTGCACACTTCTTTCCCTATCAAACTACTTATACAAGGTACAACTGAACTAGAGGCAAAGAGAAGGTTGTGTTGTGAGGAATCCAATTATTAAAAAGTAACTGTACAGTAACAGAACAAATTCTTTCATTGTTGCAGACTTTGTTAGGCAGACTGTGGTGACTTTTAGTGCAAATAACCTGTAAAGCAGCCATGCAGTGCACATTTTGTGAAACCTTTCTTCAAAGCCCAGTGAATGAAATGCAATGCAAAAACATCCACTCTTCATTTAAAATTTGCTGTTTTCAGGAAAGCAAAGACCCTTATGCTGCCTGTACTGCACAATGACATTAGCATCCTGCTGAGCAGTGCAGTTACTGCAGTAACCACACAATAGCGAGTTACCATGCATTTATGCTAACAGCATTCTGCTCACTGCTAGCAAAAGGTAAATACAGCAGTCTTTCCTTCTTCAACAGGCACTCAAAAGAGTACTATAACAAGGTTAAACAGCCATGCAAGTAAACAACCAAAAAGCCTCATTTTCAATCCTGTTCTCTTTGAAGTTAAACTTTGCTTCTGGCTTTAATAAGAACAGACTCAATCTCAACACAGCTTTTACAGGAGGAAGGTCAGTTAGCAAGTTAGTGGTAATGACTTACACCCAGGTGGCATGCAGCCATTCCTCCTCAGCTGTTGTGAACTGCCACTTTCCTGCTCCCCGGATCACCAGAGTCACTGCTGATAAATCGCTTTGAACAGCACTCCTGACCTAGCAGCTGGCAGTGACTGACAGCAGTAATTGCTAAGCACAGAATAAGCAGTTTGAGGAGGTGAGGTGAAGCAGCCCTTCTATTTCTGTCTTAGCATGTTTCCATCTTTTGGTTGCAATCACAGAATGACAGGAATTAGAAGGGACCTCAAAAGATCATCTAGTCCAATCCACTTGCCACAGCACAAACACCCAGATTATGTCACACAGGAATGTGTCCAGGTGGGGTTTGACTGTCTCCAGAGAAGGAGACTGCGTTGGTAACTAGTTTCAGTTTGCAAAGAGATTTCTCTCTGTAATATTATGACCCCACTGGAGAAAAAACTGTAGGAAAAAATGAACACTTCGCGTTGTCCAAGCCCTCTGCAATTTAATTGCTAGAGCACTTGCAACTCGTGAAGTTTCCATATTAACCCAAAGGAAAATTCAAAATGTAGTAGGAAAACAGAAAGGAAAACATAACACTAAACCTGAAAAGGAAGGGAGGAATCTGGGCTACCAATTCTATTCCACATTTGCTGTACTGAAAACAGGATGAAATCTTAGCTTTATCCTGATGCTGTGTGGTCAGTGTGTTTGTGATGACCTCAGTAAAGGGTGAGGACTGATCAGAAAGGAGGCCAGAGAAGATGGTAAACAGATTAAATTACGCAAGTATTCAAGAAATGGGAAGCATGGCACTCACAGTTAGAAACAGGATCCACTCAGGAAAGATTTTAGGAAATGGATTTTCCTTCTAGTTAAAAAGAAAGTTTGTTTTCCCATCCCCCTTATGTTCTTCTGCATGTGTCTACAAGGTTAAAAAAAGAATAAATCGGCTTGGGAAGGGTTACGGTTATACTTCGATTTAATCTAATCAAGAGGGTAAAGATGAAACAGTAAAATCCTCTACACAGGTTGGCAACACAAGTATAATGGGACTGCTGCTTCAGGTTGCAAATGCAGTTGGCTGCCATCACTCTATACAGTAATGAATACTGCTCTTGGTAGCTTTGCTGAGGCTTATGTATTTCAATGATTGGGAGTAAGGATTTTTTTTATGCTTTGCAAGACAAGATTTTGCTTGTGGAGTTCTAGCAACAGAGTTGATTTGATTTTTCTGTTAAGTTATGGTAAGTGTGCAGCATGACATTAAAGAACAGTTTTGTTAAAGCCTTTGATAATTTAAATGGAATTTCAACAAAGCAGTGATGAGTGTTTTAAAGATGTATGAGAACTGAAGGTATAAACAGGAGAGTAGAACACTACAGAGAATTTGCTTGAGAAAAGACAGCAGTATTTGTTATGCTGGTTTTATCTCTATATAAATACAAGCAACTGAAGCATTTCTTTCAGTGTTTTAATAATTTGACCTGTTAACTGGGTAATGTGCCTTTAACTGATCTACAGCAGTCAAATTTGAAGGACTTTATTAAACATGCCAATAACTTTGCAGTGGCATAAGAAAATCAGTACAACTGTACTAGAGCAGATCAAAGCTCCAGACAGATTAGTATCATCTCCCTGCTCAAGATGACTGGGGGATTTTCTAAGGAGAGGACACAACGAGCAGGGCAAGCGGTGAGTAAGAGATGCTCATCTCTGGCTGTGTGGTCTGAGCTGCTGGCAATTCAAGAGATGAAGTGTACCTTCATTCCATGCAGCATTATGTTCTGCATACAAAATATCTAATGTTAATGATGATTTATCAACTATGATCTAGTTGTGCATTAAAAAAGTAAAAGAAAAAAGCCCACAATCTTTCACTTGTGACTTAGACACTCTGTAAATAGGTGTGTATGCTTTCACCAGCAACCTGTTCTCAACTAGCAAATTCAGTGCCTAGGATGACTTAAAGGTTACACATCAATAGCCTGAGAGAATGGTAGGGAAAGCACCAAGATGCCAGTGCTCAGTTCAGCTACTCTTTAATCTCTTAGGTACACTTCATGCATTTGATGTTCATCAATGATTGTGACAAGACTGGTTGAGAGAGTTTTTTTCAGATGCTGCATTTCTGAATTAGAATGACAGTAGTTCTTGAAAATTAGCAAGTCTTTTCATAGACTCTGCAGCTCCTGGAAACTATTCCCATTTATTCTTCTTGCTGACAGGGATTACAAAACCTCGGAGACCCACTAAATAATGCATTTTAATGTATTATGCTAACAAAGGCTACTGTCATGTGTACAGCAATCTGCAGGGTTCTAGACTGATTTGCTTTTAGGCACTTAGAGAAAGTTGCTTCTCTTTTGGGACATTCATTGATAAATATAAGACACAGAAGAATATTTCAGTGAGCTATGAAAAACAGTACAGCATTTCCAGACTTCAGTGCAGTCTCCTGCTAGAAGAAATACTGTCTGATGACAAAGATACAGTATGGCTCTGTATTTCCTAGAAAGAAGATATGGAATCCAAAGTAAAAGTTTTCAAAACTGGGTTAGACATACACCAGCCTGGAATGAGATTAGAATGATAGATTTTATGATGAGGAAGTGTGCCATTAAAGTGTTACAGGTGATTCTGTGATGAAATGCAGTTCATGTTTTCTTCCTGCAAAACAACTCTCAGCATACCTAGGTGTGTAGCTCAGTTGGGAGAGCATCAGACTCCTAATCTGAGGGTCAAGGGTTCAAGTCCCTGTCCAGGTATGAAGCTTGCAAGAGTTGGGATGATGGTTGGACTTGATGATCTGAAAGGTCTCTTCCAACCTAGATGACTATGACTATGACTATATGGTTCCCATGATCTGTAGAATTTGTTATATTTGAAGAAGCATGGCTGGCTAAGAGTATTGTTTTACCCTCAAAATATCGTTCTCTGTATACACGGAGGACTGCATCTTAACTACTTTAACCCATGCCTTCTTCATGATCTTCCTGTGCCTCTTTATGCTATGGTGGTGCCCAGTGAAGACAGAGGATATCTACATCATATCTCACTACACATCTCAGCTTTGAATTGCACCTCAGATCTTTGGGTTAATAACAGTTAATTTTATAGCTTCTATTAATATGGAAGAATGCACATCATCTGATTTTGCCTTTGGAAGTATGCAATAAACATTATGTGGTATAATCTCCTGATTTGCCAGACACCTCCACAGCTTCTCTCTTTCTCATGTAAGAAGAACTTACATAACTCTGTCTCCCTCCAGAGCTTGTATCATACTAGCAAGATGAGCTAGGCTGTACTTTTATATATTGAGATTGTCACTCAAAAACTTCACCTAACATCTTAATATCAGAAGAAACTGTACTTCTCTCCTGCATTTTTATGGAGAAGGATCAAGGTAGCAACAGTTTGGAACTGAACTTTTAATACAGAAGCTACAGAAATAATTACACCTCTTTTCAGATTACAGTTGGAGTGGTTTGCACAATTGAATACAAATTCCTAATACCTCCAGAAGCAGACATTTCACTATACAGTCCCTCAAGCAATTGAACAACATGGAAAATGGTCAGCAGGGTTCTTTCAAGAGAAGGAGAACCAACTACTCATCAGTTTACACAAATAAAGGATTTTGTATCTTACTGTGGAACAAGAAATCAAGAAGTCTAGGTTTTAGCAAAAACCACTGTCTCCTGCTGATAGGAAAATACATGAGCTTAACATGAAAATAATCAAGTGAAAAACCTGGTGCATTCAAGACTCAGTCTGGGATTTTTTTTGTTTGTTTGATTTTTCTTTTAAGGACACCGCTATTAACAATCATAAAGTTCTCTGGAAGTTGTGGAGGATTTGCTGGTCATGGTACAACACTAGAGGCCAGCATCACTGACTTACTATGGTAACCTGCTGCATACTACTGTCTGGCCCATACCAGGATGGATCTGCAGAATCCTGTGCTACCTTTGTTGTATATCATGATGGACAGTGGTCGTTACACAGCCAGCCCAGTTCTGGTAGTTTTGAGGGAGTTTTGATATACAGCACTTGAGATTAAAAAAAATATAAAAATTAACCTAAATGGAGGATTCTTTGCTGGAATCTCTGCTGGAATGATAATCAGGTGTCTTCTAATTCTGAAGTGGACAGAAAGTGGGTCCTTGTCTTCTGTAGGAAATGTATGGTTTTCAAGACCAGACTGGCCAAAGCCCCAGGGAGTTGCTCTGACCTCATCGCTGACTCTGCTCTGGGCCAGAGGCTGGACCTGATAAACTCCTGAGGTCCTTCCAACGTGAATCATCCTGTGATTCAGTGAAGCAGGAGCACACAAGTCAGTATATATTTCCCTGAATTTTGTGTTCAGTCAAGAGTGCAGCAACGCTGAAAACTGCTGTCATGAAATTTGTCAAGCACCAGGGGGAGCAAAAGAAACGTGAGCCTGCCTGCGGGAAAACTCCCTGACCTCACCTATTTTCCTGAAATAATTGATTTCTACAGATCTAAGTTTCTTCACTCCCCCTCCAGCTTTCCTGTGACAAAGCACAACGTTCTTCAGAAATAAAGCTCGGCCCAGCAGCTGCAGAACAGACTAACTCTCTGTTAGTGCAAACCTCATGCCACATTTGCTTTCTCAACAACTGCTGCTGAAAATATAAGGTGATATTTTTCAGGGTGGGTTGGGTTACTACTTACCTAGTCATTATATCTCCCATCAAAATTTGCTGCTTTATTTTTTACAGAATACGGGATGTTTTCAAGAGTACAGCCTCACTTTTAAAAACTTGAAGAAACCAAATCTTGTGGATTCCTAGGCTCTCTGTGAACACTATTGACTTCACAACTTTCTTCTGTCCCAAGATCTCTGCAGCCCCTCCTGCTTCCCATTGCGATTACGGGGTTATAGCAGAAACATGCTCTAACAATTTTTGACCCTTCCTCTTCTGCGTGCTTCAGAATAGATACTTTGTATGAAACCTGAACAATCATGAAGGAGACACCAGTCTCCACCTCATTGGAGCAAACAGAAATCCTTTGTTCTGAGACAAAGGCTCAGTGCAGTACCACGGATGGGACAAGGGCTCTTGTGAGGATTTTATAAAGTCAGCATCTGCGCCCTCCTGAGCAGGCAAGAATGCTTATGCTTGTGTGTAAAATAATCTTTATTGAAGCAGTAACTGAACTTGACTTGAAAAGGTAAAAAGCTTCTTGAGCAATTGTTCACTGACACATCACATTCCGGTTGTTATTTTTTTGTGCTTTTTGTTAAAAAAAAAAAAAAAGTAGTTCAGAAATGGAAAAAATCAAAGCAGTAAAAAGAAACTCATCCATTGGATGGTTGCTACAATTCTAAAAGTGGTCCCTAGCATGTATGACATGCTCCCTATGTACATATGACAGCAAAGTATAAAGCATGTGGATTAAGTCAGAAAACCTAACGCTTTTTTTTAAAAAAATGTGAATATGCAAAGCAGGAGATGTGGAATTTCCTTAATATAATGAAGCCATCAATGAAATAAGACTGAGGAGTGTTGGGGAAATCTGTCCCTCTTTTTATGTTTCCTTCCTTTGTGTACTCATGACAGGTAATGACACTGAACTGGAATCACTCAGGGGACTCTAGGCAGTTGGCTTTATGTCCTCTGAGAGAGACTGGTTTCTTGCCATGACAATTCCTCCTGCGGATTTTACTGCCTCTCATTATTAACCCATGACTCTAAAAAAGCCCTCTTGTAACCTTTTGTAAAGCAATGAAGAAATGAAAATAAAGACTTTCAATAACAGACAGGAAAACATAAAGTAACCAGAAAAACAGTGGCTTCTGCATTAGCTTAAACTTTTGGGTGCTTTTTGATCTGTTGCACTGAACATCAGAGGTATCATGTAGCTGCAGAAAATGGCTCCTATGCATGCCTTCCTTTACTCATCTTCAAGCTTGGATGGAAGCTAAATAATGCTATAGCACTTCAGTCTTGAAGAAAATTCAGTTTGTGCTGTTTCTTAAAGCTAATTTTTAGCTATGCCTTAGCTCTTCTTTGTAACAAAAAGGTATTTTTTTAAGCAAGCAACAAATACTAGGAATGGAAGAATACCCAGCAGTAGCTACTTTGATTTGAGAGCACTTTCACACTACACAGGGGGAATTAGTTATTCTCACAAGCAAAAAAGTAGGTATTCAGGGAAAATCTCCTTTTGAGGAGAGCTGGAAGCATGACCTTGGACAGAAAGATGCAGACTATTGCTTTAACCTGGATGAACTGGAGAATGTAGTACAAAGTTCTATTACTTTACACATGTGGTGTAAGGGGAATGAGGAGAGGCAAGATCTTTGATTTGATACTGTGTGATGTAGAGCCACTAAGGACGTGCAATGTTACAGTTTGAGCACATGAACACCGATACACTCACAGGTTTCATCGTTACACAAAAGAAATCATGATGAAACCTGCTTTCCACGGTGTGGCTGAGCTGTTTCCTCTGTTAAGGCAGACATGCTACAGTAGCCAGATCCTCAAGACAGAAGAGGGAAAGATGCAGAGTATCTGAAAGGCCAAGGAAATTGAAATACAGCTTCTCCTTTTCAGAACCCTATGCTATTTATTTGATCACAAGTCACAAATCCACAAAACAATGAGGTTTTGCTAACTTCAGTCCCCTTGTAACAACCTGTTTAGCTGCTGGGGTCTCTTGCACTGTTGCTGAACAAAGACTACATCTTTGACTCTCCCTTTGCATTAAACACATATCTCACACTGATCCCACATTCTACCCCCTTTCCCAATTCCCGGCTTGGGCTTCGTGGGCTGCCTTCTGAATGTCTGCCATCAGTCATCCATATGAGAGCTGAGATGGCTGTGTGGGAAGGTTTCAGCATTGCATGAAGGTCAGGAGTAAAGCACAGAGAAAACACAAATTAAGGACCTCAGAAATTACCACTTGGCTCTGAAAATTCATTCTTCAGCTTGTGAACTAAGAACCAGCATTAGCAGCCTTGAATGTACAGGGCTATCAAAACTGTGAGAGTTGTAATAACCAGCTGATTCTCCCAATATTGAGAACTCAGAGGAAAGCAGAAACAGCATCCCTGGCTTTTTCTTGTTCTCTTTCCCAGTATCTGAACCTCCTGAAACCATGGGGATGAGACAGTAGATACTTGGATGGAGGGATTTTAAAGCAAGAGTGAAGAAGGAATAATGGAGTGAAAGCCCTGATAGTGTCTTGCATTAGCCAGAATTCCAAATCACTTTGCTCTCCTTTAGGCTGCTCTTTCCCAAATTTAATCAGGAGCGTACATGGAAACCTTCTCTGTTTGCTGAAATGCATGAAAGTCAGGGCACAAATTCTACTGTTTCTGTATTTTCTTGGTAGCTGACAGTCTAAGACTGATTTCATGGTACTAGTGGCAATTGTCCTTATTTTCTCTAGGAAAGGGGGAAAAAATAGCTATATTTTTGTGAAAACATGTTCACGTGTACTGCTTATGTCAAATTCTCTTTTAAAATACTACTTTGCACACCCTCTGGATACAGTCAAGCTGCCTGAGGTATCTACAAATGAAAGCTAATCTCTTGTTAGGTCCTGAATGCAATTTACAATTTCTCACCCTTGTGAGGACCCTTTAGGCCCTTTCAGGTGTTTGGTCTCCAACGACAGAGAAGTGCATGATGCTTTTTTAGGCATCACAACTCAGTAAGTATCAAGTCAAGTTCCTTAGAACCTGTGCCACATAATAGCTTCAGTTATACTGATGTCTAATGAGTTTGTGTGCTGAAGCCTTTGCAGGCTCAGGCCCCTGAACCAAAGTGTCTCTTTAAAGCTCATGTGTCTATTTTTCCTCAGTTGACAAGCAATCCTAAGAATCTGTCACTAGGAGGCATAAATAGGAAGAGGACAGGAAAAACGATGAACCTCAAAAGAGTTTCTGGAATTTCAGTGCAGACAAATCTCTCACAATGAGTTTATGAAAGAACTGTCCTTGAAAGTACTCTACCTTCCAGTATAAGTACTGGAGAACTGCTGGGGGGAAAAGGCACCCTCTAAAGTTACAGAACAAAAGCCTAGTGCAGTAACTAAAAAATTACTCTGCAGGGGATGGTGACAGTAATCTGTGAATCTCACATCTCACAGTCCATAAGAAGTCGAGTAAGCTGATAAATGCCTGACAGGGTTAAGAAAAGTCAGTTCTGGGAAAGTTCTGAGGTGGAAATGCTGCTCTCTGAACAATTTATAAAGACGAAAGCTTTTCCCCTTGTGGGTCTGTCGCAATATCAACAGACTTCAAGGGAGGCTCCAGCTGTAGAATGCATAAACTTGGCCTAGTATAGCACACAAGAGAAAACCTTCAGGTTTGTCACAGTAGATAATGTGAAAATTGTGTAAAGTCTCCTGGTAATGGCCATTTCAGGGCAGGCATATGTCTGCCTCCATTACACTCTGTAGTAAATACAAGTTAGAGTTCAAGCTTAAAGTCTAGAAATTAATAGACAGAAAAGATGCTATATTGGCTCATGAAGTTCAGCCCTTGATGGTGGCCAGTTGTAACTATTTAGGGGAAAAGTATAAGAAATAAATAGTAGCAAAAGTCTCCTAATTCAGCTATGAATCTATAGAATCTCATAACATTCAACTGTGAAACGAGACAGAGTTTCACCATCATCCCAGGTTGTTACAAGGGGGCGGAGATAGCAACAAATACTTCAGGACTATATAATGTAAAGTTTCCTCTGAAGTAAATTAGCTACTCCTTATGCACAAGCCAGGTGGAACTCAGTCAGTAAGGCTCTACACTAAAACAAAGGGGAGAGAGAAATTACATCAACCATCCATTACTCAACAGTAAATTTGTGAACATGGGGATAGGAAAGTTGCAAAGCAGGCAGCTACTCCATGGAAAATACGTTAACACTGGGCATAAACAGTAAAACCTGCCTGGAGTAGGAACAGATCAAATTTTAGGACTGTCATGGACAGAGGTGTGGTTGCTAATGCAAGTCCACTCCTAGTAGGAAGAGGGTGGTTTCACCAACTCCAAGTACTAATCTAAATCCATCTTATTTGAAACAGAAGTTGGATTTATCTGGGTCATCTGCTCCAGTATTTGTTATGATCCTCACCATCTGAATGTGTTTTCTTCCACAACTGCCTGTCTGTTGCTAATAAGACTTGTGCAGCAACAGTTTTCTTGGGGAAGATGCACTGCATGTAGGTGTGCAAGCTGGTGCTTTTGAAAGCTGCAGGCTCAGCAAAAATTTATCCCTGAATGTCAGCCCCTTGCAATGTTTCCCAGTACAGACTAGGCTGTATATCCTTCTGACAGTGTCAGCACCGTCTCCATAATTGCTGCTTTTAGTTCATTTTGAGAGTGAATAAAACCAACACACATGAAAGTACCCCCAGCATGGAGACTCAGAGCTAAACAAGGCAGAAGGGAATAGTGATTGCAGTCTCATCACATGCTGCCCATCCAACCATTGTCAGCAGAAGAAGGATGCTCAGGGATAGGCTGCCATCCCACTGTAAATGGGACAAATGTGGTTTTGTCATTTTCCTGATGCATAAATTACTGGAAGAATTTTTCATTTCAAAAAAAAAGAGAAAAAAGCAAAGCAGATCTTTGATTTCTCCTTGCTTGTGGAAGCTGATTTGAAATTAATAGCAGTGAGAATTAAATGAAGGAACTCTAGCTGTTAGAGATATCCAGGCTGAGTGAAAAATATTTGATTTCTGTAATATTACAGTGCTATGACCATGTGCCTGCCCCTACATAAAAGCAACAGTTTCTTACAAAAAGATAACTCACCTTTCTTGAACTGCTAGTGCTTTCAGCTTAAGGCAGAGGAGTGAATTTTATGATTCAGATGAAAAGCAGAATTGAAGAAAGGTCTCTTACCGTTAAGGACAACGCCATACAAACAAAAGTGAACTTCTTGATATGTGTCGCTGTGACAGTGCTGTTGGTGTTCACCAATTTATTGCTTGGGTTATTCTAGGGTGAGAGAAAAAGATAACGAGCATTAGCTTGGCTCCAGACTACTGGGAGACTGATTGCACCAGGGTCATGTGTTGGACCTGACTTAGTGTGTGCAAATCTGTCTTTGCTTGTTTGCTTTTAACCTAGAGCTTGCTAAGTACTTTGTTCCATCGCAGAATATTTTCCACTTGCACTGATAGCAACTGCTGCTATGGTCACTGAGGGATGAGCAATATCTCTCCTTTTCTAAGGAGTAAGTTCTATTTAATCAATTCAACTTTGAAATAGTGTGGTAACTCTTTCTAAGCAAACTCTGTGTGATTTTTTTTTACCTTTGTTTAAAGTTTGTAGCATGTTTTCACAGTAAAAACAGGATTCCATTCCTTTTTACCAGAGGTATCAAACCCATATACCAATGCAAGCACCTTGACTGATCCAATTAGACAAATAAAAACAAAGGTCTTGGAACAGCTGGCTCCGTTAATTCAGTTTAATGAAGAGAACATAATTAGGACTATTAGATGTTTCACCTTGAACATGGGTTCTGTGCTCACATGGCAGCAAAGTTTTACTTAAAAAAACCCACAAAAGCCCTCTTCCAAATGTCTAATATAGCAAATGAAGCTGAAGATTTAAAATTGCTCTCAGAGAACACATAAAAACAAACTAAATGGTCTGTGAAAGGAGGGAATGGGATTTCAAAAGCAGGGCACCATTTGGAGCTCTGCAGAAACAGGCTCTTGAGTCAGCTACTGCTACTGCATTCACCCCAGGGGCTGTTTGAGATATACAAGTACATGAACATGCTGATAAAACCTGTACCAGGAGATGCAGTACAACGTTTATTCATCTTTGCTGTAACTCATGAAGAACAGCAGTATCAGTCAACTTCCTAAAGGAAGATGAAGTTACTCATAAAAGAACTAGGAACTTATACAAACAGATCCCAGGAGAAGCCAAATAGAATGTGAGCTCTGTGAAGGGTTCACCACGTCACATACATTCAAGTAGTTGATGGAGTTTTGAAATTTAAAGCACTGAGATGGTCAGTGCAGGGATAGCACCTGCACACCCTCATACTTCTGCTGAAATATCTCTGGCTGTATGAGGATGCATGTTGTCAACCCAGACCCTAAAGTAGGAAGCTACTTCCATGCTTGCCTTTTTTGGGAACAGTTCATGAAACATATATTTCACATGTCTACTCTTTATCCTTGTGTTTGCTTATCATTGTAGGTTTTTTACTGTCAGTTTTTTTACATATGTGAGGACAGGCCCTGCTTACATCCCTCACCAGTATTTCAACAAACTCCGCCGCATGGCTCAAGTTTCTAACAAGGTTAAAATACTAGAGAGGCAAGAAAGTATGTACCCAAATCCCTTGTGCCCTTGCTGTATTCCATCTTTTCCTTTAAATCTTCACCACATGCTCTTTATTTCTCTTTCCTGCATACAGTTTAGTTATTGGATCAAAATGCTATGCAGATTATGGAGCAAAAAGAGTATTTACTCCCACCTATTAATCAGATAAACAGCAGTCACAAGTCTTCTCATAGTAGGTATTGTTGGTCTCAACTACAGAGCAGGCACAGACCATTAAAACTAATGGTAGTATCACCATACGAAACAGCAGACAGAGCTCAGAACTAGGATGTGCCTATTTTCTTTTTTGTTAGTATTTGAAACCAAAAAGTTTAGTTATTAATTGTTTAACAAAGGAAGGAGAGGATCTGGCATTTGAATTAGTGCATCACAGGACACAACTGTTCATCACACAGCATATGACCTAGTAAATAGCAAAGTAGTTCTAAAACAGAGGAAAAAAATGAGTTGAAACAAAATTACTTTGGTTATATATTTATCGTGTTCATTTCCAGGACCAGACCTTGCACTCTTACATTCTTAGGTAATTATGTGATTTGCCAACAAAAATCTTCATCGTCTTGGTTAGCTAAGTCAGTACTATTAAAATAATGTATGTTATCTGTGTTCCTGTCAGTCTATGAAACAATCCTTGTTAAATACTAATATAAGCAAATGAACCCAAACCTGTTTAATAAATACCCCAAAATCTGGAGCAGAGACATAGGTTTGCTCATTCACTGATAGACACTGTGAGAAATCACTTCATTTGCTGAGTAGCTACATCAGACTAAGTGGGAACTTACTTTAATCCTTGAAAATACAGCATCTATCTATTCAAAAGGTAGCTTAATACCTTGTAACACAGACCTAAGGTTAAAATCATAAAACGGACAACAGCTTGAAGGCAATAAATCCAATTAATTTAAACTAGGATTTAAAGAAAATTTTATCAGTGAGACAAGGAACAATATGCATCAAAAGTAAAGAGAAGTTGCATATGATAAACTAGCAGTGCCAACAATGGAGCCATAATCTAACTTTATTCATACTTGTTTGGCAGAAATTCTTCTGATATCACTGAAGCCACCTCTAAATGATAATGTCATGACAGAGAGAAAGAGGATTGTGGATGTGAAACCACATGAAAAGTATTTACTACTCCTCTAACATGGGCACTCACCTTGTCAAAAGCAGGATAGACTGCTCTGATCTCTGTCAGCCAGCCGTATGGCATGTGTCCCACAGGGTATGTAGCTGTCAGAATTGCCACTGCCTATGAAAAGAGACAGGGGAACATGAACTTAAAATTTTTGAACAGAACAGTTCAACTAACATAGAGTGACATTTCCACCAGCATCACTAATATCATGGCCTTGATGCAGTGACAAATCAGGCAGGTCTTTGTTTCAGGAAGATCATAAGAGTGGCCATCATTTGGCCAAGTGTTTTAAGCTCATGAAATCTTTTCCATCATGAAATTATGTTGTTCGGTTTTATTTCATCTTCACTCTAATACTTTGGATAATACTTTGAGTTGGTGCATGCCACTCAGACAGCTCAATACTCCCCTGTAACTGTTTCTCGGTTATTTTACCTACAGGTACACAAGTAGCAGAATGCCTTATTGCTTACATTAGTTTTGGATCATATTTTGTAATTTTAACTTAAATAGATTTTACTTGGTTATTTGTAAGTGAAACAGTTTTAAGCAAGACAAGCAGACTATGATGCAGTGCTCCTCAATGACTGACTGCCTTTAGACATCAAGCCATTTGATCTGGAACAGAAGGTACTTACAAGACAAAAAAAGGGCACAGTAACTGTAAAATAAAAATATTTCATTACCACATTTTATACTCCACTTACATTAAATTATTGAAGCTTTTAGCAGTGATTTTTCTTACAGTACTTTTCCTCAGTTGGTGGGAAGCCAAAATACGTGCATGAAATCCTTCCTAAATATCTAGAACCTGTATTTGATAAGTGAAAAAGCCCCTCATCAAAGCCAATGCCAAAAAAAGAGTGCTCCCTTCACCGTAACTGTGTTGACAGTTCAAATATAAACAGTGGAAGCTGGCCAATGTAAGTGGACCTTCTGTCTTCATGAATACAATGCGGCCTAAGCCCATCACAGGGACATTCTGATCACATTGAAAGTTGCTGATATTATTGAACAGAGGACCTATAACACTGTGTATCCTGACACTCCAGGCACTGATGTTATCTGTGTTGCCAGTACCATTTTAGAGGCAATTATTTCTGAAATAAGAGATAGCTGAAACTTTGCCAGCAAACCAGCAGCAATGACAAGTAACACAATGCCATAGTCTAGCAATTACATGTCAAGCACCTGACATCAAAAGTTACCAAGAAATGCAAACCTGATCTGTGCTCAACTGCTCTAGCTCCTCTTGTATCCAGACTGCTACAAATGGATAGCCTGCTTCCTGATGTATTCATGTAGAAGCTTTAGTATTTGCTAAATTCTCTCTGCACAGCTCTTTATTTGCCATCACTAGCAACTCCTGAGCAAGTGAGAGACACAGAATTGCATATGATAAATTCGTGGTACTGAGAGAATGTTTGTTAGGGATCAGCTGTTTGAAATTTCCTTTCCACTTAGTATCTTACAGCTTTGTTTTTCCTACAGAAAAAGAGTAAGAGATGTATTCATGACTTCATGCATCTAGACATTCTCTTACTAAAACCACCAGCAAAGACCTCTCATGCTTCTTAAAGAGAGTGAATAAGTCATCTCATAGTGAGCACTGGTGAAGGCTTACTCCACATTACAATCAGAAGTCTAGCTCACATCAGCCATAGGAGACCACTGGAGTGAGCTGAAATTCCCTGAGAGAAGCAAGGTCCATTTCTTATCTCAACTAGGAGACTAATTTTTTAAATGTACTTCCCTAATGACTGTACACTGTGTTGTGTGATGATGCACTGACTGCTAGCAGTAGGATTGTTTCACATCAGATTGCCCATAAATACACATGACATGAAATACAGCAATGTGGGACTGCAGAGGATGACTTTCCTGAAATCTCTGTAACATGAATGCTCCAGAGCACATGTACATAAAGCATGAAAACCTGGGAGACAGCAACTCTTCAGCCAAAAAATTCTGTTGGTCTTGTTGAGGGTGAAGTCCCACTAGGCCTGGCAGAAATACTCATGGTAGAGTCCAAGCAGTCTTCTTTTCAAGGATAAAGAGAGCACTAAACAGAAATGCTCTTAGGACAATTTTCTCTTGCCAGCACGGCTGAGAAGAAAAACTCAGAGGCAACTTTATGTAAATGGACATTTGCAGTAAAGGAGAGCACTGTCTTTCTTACCTCCGTGGCTGAAGAACTGCCACCAAGGTCACGAGAGACAAAAAGGTTGACAATGGGCCTACTTATTCGCTGAGTTGCCAAAATTAATGCCAAAGGCCACCAGAAACTCAGCATCTTCCTTATTGTAGCCTCTCCCTGCAGCACAGAAGACAAAACATAAGAAAACCAACTAAGTGGCTTTGGAAAGAAACACAGAGAACTGAACCAAAAGCACAGAGAAAGGATTTTCACTTTCCCCACCACCTATCAGTTGAGTCTATTCATTTCAGTAGTTTTCAATAGCTGGAGACTAAAATGTTGCTATTTAAGCTACAACACTGATTCCAAAGAAGCTTTGTCATGGGTCCTGATAAACAATGCAATGAGTAATTTGTTCTGGCCGCCACACAAAGGCACGTGAACACCAATACTGCATTTCAGGAAAAAGAGGAATGTTGAGACCCTCTTCCCTGTGAATGAATGTGTCTACTCAGTTTATTCTGTGCTGTCTTGGAGCAGTAGAAGGAGAGACCTCAGCACATCAATACCACCTGAAGCATTACCATCACATGTATGCACTGTTGCTGGAATATTTTCTAGCACGTCTCTTAATGATTTTTCTTTTTCCCTGGAGCACAATGAGAGGAAACCCTTCATGCACAGTGGCTTAATGTAGTACTATAACACAAAAATGAAGTTTAACATTTCAGAATTCAAAAAAGCACAAAGTATTAAGACATACCCCCATTTCAGGCCCACTTCTGTCAGGAATGGCATCATGTATGTTCCTGTAGTATCCGAGGCATAAGGTGGTACACCGGACAAGTGCTCCCATGTATAAGGACAAGATTGGGATCAGAAGAGGCTCCCTGCACTCCAAGTGACTGTGAAGCAAAATGGCTACAAATACAACCTGCAGGGCAAACAAATTAATGATTAGTAATTTGCCTTTCTCATTGTTCAGGGGCAACATATCTTCCATCTGACTCCAAGCTAGTTCACCTGAACTGACAACCGCATGTGACCACAGTATTTGACTTCAAACTTGTGGGATTTAGAAGCTTTAGTCAGGACTGCCCCTGCACTGTTACACAAATGAGAAGAGCCAAGTGTTAACACAAAATTGTGGAATAATTTTGCTACTTTGGTTGCAAGGGACCTTTCAGATCACTAAGTCCAGTCATCAACCCAACTCTGACAAGAACCATCACTAAACTGTATCTCGAAGCTCTGTGCCTACCTGTCTTTTTAAACACTCCGGGGATGGTTCCTCAACCACTCCCCAGGCAGCCTGTCCCAATGCTTGATAACCCTTTCAGTGTAAAAATGTTTCCTGATATTCAGTCCAAACCTCCCCTGGTGCAACTTAAGGCAGTTTCCTCTTGTACTACTGCCTGTTACTTGGGAGAAGAGACTGAGTCCCACCTCCCTACAGTTTTCTTCCAATTAGTTGTAGATAGTGACAAAGTCTCCCCTCATCATACAGAAAGCTCTGTTAAACACTGTATACTGGAAGTATGGGCAGGTGTCAGGCTAGGAGCATAAATAGGACAAGGTAGCATGACAGTCTGGCAAGGTCTGTCAGTGGCCATGGTGTGGCCAAGTGTCACTCTTTTCAGGAGATTCTGCTATTCTGATACATCCTGAGGCTGGAGACATGCTTATAGAGACAGCTTTTAAACCCTACTTTTTTCCTGGAGGGCCAAAGGGACAGTGAGGATCAAAAAGCCAGCATTCAGAAGCAGGAAATCTTGTGACATTCAAATTTGCTACTTTTTTTTGAGTGACATTTCACTATTTCATCATTTTCTCTTCAGCTGAGTGCCCCATTGATGCAACTGAAATGGAAATTTTTGGGCTGATGAGCAGCATGCAGTTCAGTCTCATAAGATTAAATGCAGAATCCATAAAGGAAATTATTAATATTATATCCTCTTCCAGTAAGTGCAAAACTAATGACATGCCTGTTAAATTCCAAATGTCTTTGGATGAGGGACATATCTGCTTCATTCTGTGAGCAGCAGAATCAAAGACAACCCTGCCAGGACATACTGCCATTCAAGTGAGTGACAAATGAAAAACATGGTGTTCAGGAGCAGGTTCTCTCCTTCACTGCTAGAAGAAATACTGAGGAAAAAAAATCATACTGTGCAAACATTTATTAAGCAGGTTATGTTGTTTATTAAGGTCTGCCAAACTGCTCCTTTGAACTCTACGCAACAATTGTTTCACCAAGCATTGTGGAAAGGGCATGAACACCAAGGCCAAAGTAAGAAATTGTTTCTGTATTTAGCTATTTATGACCTGACATGCAGGGTCAGCAAAGTTTTCAGGTCACATAAGAGCAGATCCTAAGAGTTAAGGTAATTTACAGTAAATGCTATTATCTTCATGGATTTACTGCAATACTGTGGAGGGGCAGACCTGCTGAATATAATAGCAGGTGGCTGAATGATTCAACTTGGTTTATGGTTTGCTCATATTTAGTGGGAGGAAAATGCTATGGAAAATTGAACTAAAAGCTGTAGACTTCATATTTCTTTTGATGTTATACTGTTATTATCCTTTTTCTTACTCACTAATTACACCATTCAGCTGGTAATGGGGCAGTACAGCAACTCTTCTACAGGTGCTGGGACTCTCCATTTTGTAATATTTTTATAAATGCTTTAAAAAGAGGGCTATATTCTGGTCCTCAAATGCTACAACACTAGCTATCAGCAATGCGTATGAATGCTGTTCTTTAAAAGTGCCTAGTACAAGGCAACAAGCTATTTAACGCCTCCCACGCAAAAGAAAGTTCATACAACATTTTTGGTCTTCTCTGCATCATGAATATCTATCACCATAGATCCCTTTTGATACAGTTCTGAGCCTTCACCTTTTGCACCAGTAACAAGAACAGTGCCATTCTGGCACTCAGAATGTGACTTACACTCATCAGATTAGACAGCATGTGCAAAACTGACAGGTGAACTGGAGAATAGCAGCCCCACACAGAATTTCAGTGCAACTATGTGAAGTGTGTGGGAGAAAGGTCTCTTTCAAAGCACTCCATCAGCCTCAGGACTGGTAGAAGCCATCAATCTCTTTGCCTGATCTTCCTTTATCCCATATGTACACATGTGTATGTATATATATATGCAGCTTGTTTATCACCCTCTCTGAAACAGGTGGAGGTGCTGGAAGACATGCCCTTAGCCTCTGGTTTCCTTCTCCTGATATTGACTGAGACTGACTTAAATCCAGTCAAGTGAGACCACACAAAATCACAACTGTCAGCAAACAGCCTCCGCATGATGGGGAAACATCTGGAGAACAGCACAAAAGATTACTACATCTCTCTTCACAGTAAAGGGAGAAAACAATCTCTGTACAGGAGTTTCTGGTTAGAAAAGCATCTAGTCTGTAACACAGTGGAAAAAGTGACTGTTAAGTGGTGTCATTACCTGAGCTATGACATCAGAGATGGAGGCACATCCCACCAAGAAACTGTACTTGTGTTTCAGCAGAATCCCAGCATGGGTCCATGCCTGAAAAAAGGAGTTCAGGAAATGATTGACATTTCTGAAAAATTTTGGGTGTGAGAATGCTGGTTTCTTGTTGTTACACTGTACACAAAATGACTTGTCTTTTCCACTAGCAGTACCTGTTATGAACCTGGGCAAATAATAAACCAGTAATGCAGAGGAGAACTGCTGCTTTCAGTTCCCCACTACTGACACTGACAGGAAGATGAGGAATAATTAAACAGACTGCACAGAAATTTCTGAGCAGATGTCAGAAGAAACTGCACCCTTTTCATAAAACAGATGCTGCACGGGACGGATTATTATCCTAAGGGAAAAAGTTCTACTCATTCACCAGTTGGATACACTCTGAAGTGTAGTCCTTTTTGGAAAAGAAAACTTAATGACCCAACTTCTTTTTACTGTCACCTACTGTGAGAGACAGTGGTAGAGGCAGGCCACAAGAAGGTTATCCTTTACCAATTTACACAGAAGTAGAGTCATTGAAGACAGTTAGCTTCTTTTTATGTTGTGCAGGCCACAAGCAGTGGCATAAGTTCATGCCATGCAAGGCTCTCTTGTCAAAGCATTTGAGATACACTGGACTTAGCTTTGCTTAAAAAATGATGGTAAGAAATATATTTTCAACAAATTTGCTCTGAGAAAGTATTTAATTTATTCCTTGTGAGCTCTGCAGGTGATCTGGGAATGCAAGGCAAATCCAGCTCTTCCATTAGCAACTGGAATGAGATGGCATAGGCAAATGGAGCAGCTAAACATGAGTGCTTCTCAGCATGCTCTAACATGGCAGCTGAGGGTTTTTTACATTTTTCATGCTCTTTGGAGTTCAAAGTCCACCCAAATGCTCATTACAAGTAGCAGAAGATGACATGTACTGGTATACCCAGAGATACACCTCTGATTTCCCATCAGGTAACAGATTTTGCACACTAAAGTCACAAAAAAACCAACTCCAAAACCTATTCATGTTAAAATTAAGTTCTGTTTTAGGCACTCACCATGGCATCCATAAAAGGGAAGGCAGCAAGGTAAAGGAAGGCCCTCCGAGTTTTACTTCCCACTGATTCATCCACATGGTGCAGCTTATTAATAATGTAATACCCCAAATCGCTATATGCTGTAGAAACAGAAGAACAGGAATTAATAAGAAACGTTATATCTACACTCTGGGTGAGAGATTTAAAGTACCTGAAAGACTTTAACATCTAGAAGCTGATACAAGCAAGCAGCTGCAGTCACTTCAGGATAATAAAGCCCCGGTAGCTGCTGTTTATCAGTACAGTCTGCTCTCATGATTCTTTTTCAAGTAACCTTTGAGAGTAACAAATGGCTGGGTTGGGAGATGGGTATAGTTAAGTGTCACATCTATTTGCTAAATGAACCCAAAGGTAAGCCAGAAAATCTACTGATTTTCAAGACTCCCTGTTCAACCAGAATTGTGTATTTCTTGGCCTGTGATACCTTATAAATGCTGAAACCACCTACAGTTACTGCATTCTCATGACATTACCTGTAAACACACCCAAAGCTGTAAAAGGATACCTTGAGTAGCATATACCACCAATCACACTCATTAGGCCTCTCCCTTGCTCCACCTAATGATCACTTCTGCTGAGACCTCTCAGGTCATTGCACGGTTCACCCTACAGTCTCCAGGCAGCCTCAACCAGCCTTCCTTTCCTTTCATTCAGATGTGGCATCTCAGGAGCCTCAAGCCAGAAAAGGGCACTGTTGGAAATCAAAGGTTTGCCACTTCCGACTGCCATTATGTTATTTCCTCATCCTGCCTCAGCCTCAGACAGGACTTTTTAGTATTGGGCAACATGTCTCTTGCCAGATCTCTCTTCCCATGGTGTTGGGTTGAGGACACCTCAAAAGCAGGGACATGCCATATTTCTCTCTAAAGAGCTGCTCATGTCTCTGTTTGTATCCAGCTGGTTTAATAAGCCTAAAGTCCCTCTCCATGAGCAGGAATAACAAAGAGCTAGCTATGACAATACTCTATGAACTATGGGAACTTAAATAATATGCACGGTTAAATAATCCAAATTGCTTTTAGTTATTTATTAACCATGTTCTAGACGTGCATATTGTCATGTAGTTCCCTCTGTATACTTGCAACTGCTGTTAAAAGAATGATTAGGTTGTAAAGTCATCTTCCTAACACAAGTAATGGCAGCATTACTTGTGTCTGGGAAATCTTACCTCAGTTCTCTTCCATTCATGGCTTTTCTAAAATAATTATATCAAATGTGAACATCTATCTGATTTTTCACTTGCAACTATTCTACTATCATTGTACAGGCTTTCATATAGAGTAGTTTGGCAAAGTGACTCTTTTCATGCTTGCAGGTCCCACAATTGGATTGACAAATGCTAACACCAGCTGCTCAGTTCAATCTTTTTAGCCTAAAGCTAACTCTCGTAACTCCTCATACTGCAGGGAAGCAATTAAAGAGGAGCTTAAGTCACCATTGTCTTCTAATGGTCTATAGATACAGCCTTTAAATGGTTAACAGGACTGAAGAGACTTTTAAAGTATTGAACAAGATGGAGCAAACAAGGTAGTATTACAGCAAAGAAGGTGATATTGCAGCATTGAGAACAGGGAGGCACAAAACCACAACTGCCCAAGAGATGTTAAAATGTTAAAGATTCCTTTTCTCTTTGCTGGTCCCTATCGGTACGTCTTTCATGTGAATGATGAGATACTTGCAGCCTCTCAGTTCACCCAGTAATCCCCCAGTTTCTTAGCTATCCTCCAGAGCCACTCCCAGCCTTGTTTCATTTTGAATGGAATTAGGGAAAATCTTTGAAACCGAACTGCAACCTCTCCTGAGTGCAGGGGGGGCCAGCTTAGTTCTTTAAATGTCCATGTGCCCGTTGCAGTCCAGTCACACATCAAGCACAAAGATTTTATTTTTACATACACCAATTTTTGATGAGTATTTTGAAACCATTCTGTTAGGCCCAGGTTTTTGTACCAGAAGTCCTCCTGGAAAGCTGCTTTTAGGATGTGGAAGTACATGAATATTTCTTAATCAGTTTATTGGAATGAGGAGAAGTTTAGGAGGCATATGAAACGAATCACCTATGAGGATCAGGTTCACTTTTGTGGTCTCCTTGGTCCCACTGGAGATGCTGAACACTTCTTCTGCACAGAAACTCAAAAACTGCTGCAGGCAACACAGCAGCATGATCCCTCACATGTGGACTAATACAATTAAGGCTCCTGTGGAAAGGCCTCCATTAGCAGTGCAGTACTGAGACAGCACATCATAGATGAATGTGAGAGTACAGGGCTGAACTGCACTTGTGATACTACACTTGTAGGAAGAGACGGCTCATCACAGGGTTGTACTTTATTGGCAGGATGCTCTCAAGGGACTTATAGCACCATGGACCACAGCACCACATTTTTAAAATTTCCAGGGATAACAGTGCTGTGCCTCGTAAGCTACAAACAAGCTGCAAGTGCTGTAAATGGTAAGATTCTTTTTTCTCCCCCCCACCCAAAAAGTCTTAACTGCACTTTTTAATGTGATTTTGATTTTAAAATAGTAATGTTTAAACTTAAAAGATAGTTTTAAAATAGTCAACTATTTTCTTCCTCATGTCTGTGAAAGTATGCAATCATTTTGGCTGATGTCAATGAATGTTTCCTTCAGAAAGGACACAGCAAACTGAGATTTACTGACAAATGCACAAGCATGTGTCACTGAGCTGTGAATAAAGCAATTGCTGATGCAATTAGAACTTAACCTTGGCCTTCCTATGAAGCACAGTACAAAACTAGTAATAGTGCTAAGAGTATAACATGAAGATAAAACAGAAGGCTGTTCCCATTCCTTCCATCATTTCAACCAGAACAGAGAAGTCAAACTTCAAGACAAGCAGCTTGTTTGCACTCTTCTAATACCTCATTTATTTTTGCTTAGTTTTGCTACAACATTTAAGCAGGAGCTCTTGCTTTTCTTTTTTCCAGTTGAGTTTTAAGATCCAGAGGCCTAAGAAATGACAATGAAACCCCGCACACCTAATTGGATATCCACTTCCTCACACCACTTTCTCAAACAAGCTGATTGCTACTATAAAAACTTCAGAAATTCAGCACTCTCAAACAAATAGCTGTACTGTAATAGTTTTGGAGCTGTCTGCTACACAGCAAATTACACTCACATCATAATGAAAGAAAAAAGAAACCTTCAGAAGAAGTGATATCATTTACTTGCAGACACAGACCTACGTACATCAATATTAGCTTTACTGGAGGGGAAAAAAAATTGTTTTGGGTTAAAATTTGTTCCTTTTTTATTAATTCCATTTGCATACTTTGCTGCCAGTTTCAAAAATCAACTTAGAGACTGGAGAATTAAATGTGTATTCTGATTCTTGTCAAAAAGATGGCTCACAAGGCCAAAATTGGTGCAGGTCAGAATTTTGTTCAGCTGTATGATCTTGGTAGACAGGGAAATGCCAAACTTGCAAATAAGCTGAAACCTCATCTCCACAAAACACCTGAATGGCTAATCTTCATTTGGCACAGGTTACACAGACTTCTTTATGAGGCTGATGAGCCGAATGGAAAGCAGAAGCAAGAGGCTGTGTGTTGCTTGTAAAAGCCCAATGATCAGTGTTTCGGGGTGTGGGATTTTTTTGCTCATACTAATAACTTAATTTTAAAAAAACCTCAAACAAACAGCTTAGGAGCATCTTAATGCAGACTGGTAATCATCTTTTTCTGCATTCAGTTCTAGTTCCGTAATTGCATTAGTTGATTTTCCCAAATCTATCAACAACCAACAGTCTCTGAAATCTCTTCAGGTAGGACAACATCACATGAGTCTAAGAATTAGCCTATTTTACAATCACTGAAAAACAATCACTGCTATCCTAAAAATAACAAAGACTTTAGTTGTAGACTGTCTTCCTTCTTCCTTTGCCCTGAATTCTTTGCTGATAACAAACTGCCCCTGTTGTGGGGCAAGAGACAGGGAAGATGTAGAAACATGTTACTGCTTCAGTGGTGGCCATCTGAAAATGCTGAAGTAGGACACATTTAATTAATAACATTCAATCGTCGTTTAGAAAGAGGAAAAAAAAAAAAAGAAAAAGCAAGCTGATCTGTATTCCTGTGCTGTCACCTTTTTCCAGGGCAAAATGTTTAGTATGAGGTAGTACAGTGGGCAACTCAAAACAAAGACTGAGTGGAAAATAGCTCAGGTTGTCATAAATCACTCTATAATTCCTGATCTCTAAAAAATTGAAGTAGCATTACATTGAAGTCATGGGATTACAATTATGGCTCACTTCTCATGCAGATATTTCATGGACATGCAGTGAAAAAAAAAAAAGTGGAATTACTAGCAACTGCTAAAGAACTCCTCTCAGCAGTCTGTGCAGAGAGTGGCCTGTGCCTACTAGCCTTTCAGTAATAATCTGTCCCAAACCAAATCACTTACATCTTGATCATCCAATCTGCTAATATACTTGCTTGCTTACTAAAGTTTCAACTTTTTTTTTCCTAGTAGCAGAAACAATTCATCACATAGACTTTACTCAGGTGTAGTGGGCACCACTCAACAATGTCTGTTTAAGCAAAGAGGACATTTGCCTGCTGTCATTTCTGCTTTGCCATCTTCCAAGCCTCAGAGAGCTGTGCAGGGTAAAAATAAGCAAAAAGAAATAAACTTTCATGGTACATTGTTCCCCTTTAAACTACTGAAGGGCTGAACAACACTGTTTTAATGAAAATGCGCATGTTTTTCACGAGACTGGTGTTAAAGGGACACACTTGGTATGGAGAGCTTGCCAGCAACACCAATGAAATGCACTGTGTTAGCAGGATTTTGTATAAATGAATTCTCTCCTTTGTCAAGCTGGCAATTTCATAAGAAGTCACAAATATGTACAGACAGGCTTACCATCATGAATCCCTTCTCTTACAGCCCAGAATTCATAGCAAAAGCCAATGTCTGAAATAATGAGATGCTTTATACCCCGCCAATACAGCAAGCTCCCCACTAGGAGAACTAAACTGTTGTCAGAAGCTGCCACCTCTCCTTCTTCAGTGGAAGAAAGGCAGCAATCTATTTTCCCATTCCAAATTACAACTGAAATACCAAATGCCAGGCTGTGTACTGATCAAGGCTTGCAGTGGTATTGTAAGTGGGATGAAAATATGGTTTCAAATAATTTTGGTAAAAATTTGTTTCTTGGGTCTTACTGGCACCTGCACAGGGAATTGACAGGAACTGCTGCTGAGGACTTTGTGGATAGTGATAATTTAGGGGCCCAAAGCTTGCAAGTGTGGGTTGGAGTGGTTTTGGCTCAGCCAGTCAATTCCATGAAGGACTGTGTTAGCCTGTGTGGGGGAGCAGCGGTAGGGAGCTGGTGCTGAAGCAATGAAGCGTAAGTCAGGTGGGTGAAATGGTCTGTTTTGATATTTTGAAAGTGTAGAGGCTGCTGTTTGTGAGGAGCTTTGTGCTCAGACTGCAAATAGTCTCCATCACCATTGGAAATGTGGTGATTCATTGTGGTCACCGTGTTTCTACCACCACTTGTTTTCTTCTTTCTGACTTTAAGTACTCCTTATTTTTTTCAGCTTTTCATTCCCAGTTCCTTTCTGGGCTCTGACAGTCCATGGCAGACAGTCATGTCATCTTCCTTAGCCCCATACACATGTGGAAGAAAGTCAGTCCCCTGAGTGCTGTTTGTTTCTGTTTTTCATCTGCCGAGAGTCAGTAACTTGTTTTTTGTCTCCTGTAGATAGTCTGTGATTATAGCTGATCGCAGCTGCTGGAGAGGTGATGCAAGTTCTAGGAGGATGCTTATCTGTCACTGGACTCCTTTTCCTCCAGCTAGGAAGGTTGTGCATCTGTGGGTCAGAAAAGAACAACTGGGATTTGAAATGTGTTCAGAGAAAACTTGGAACATAAAACTTGGCAAAATCAGCCTGGCAATTGGTGCTAGAATCTGACTAACTCCATTCTCTTGGGCTCTCTGCCAGTCTCTGCTGTGGCCTTTGCATATTTTCAGGCACAGACAAGTTAAAATACTAAAAAATATTTTGCAGCCTGCCACCATAAGCGGCTAAGAAACTGTGTGAAGCTCCTTTAATTTAGGGCTTGAAATCATTGAATGCCTAGCCTTTCTCCCTTTTTTTTATCTGCAAGTTCTGCAGAGGGTATTTTAGAGTTGCTGAATTCACCTGGGCTCTATTTCCAGGCAGAGACAAGAAACTTCTCTGGTATGTTTTTCAAATGGCTGCCATAAACAACTCCCTTCAATAAAAAGTCTCAGATGGGAAATCCAGCTACATCTTTCATCTGAAAATTTGATAGTTATATTTGAAAATTTCTAAACATCTACCACAGCTTAAAATAAAATTTTGGATGATTAGAAAATATTTCTTTATTCAGCTGGCAAAGCCAAAAACTTTGACCAGTGCTGGCTGAAAAACAAGCCAGCAACTAGAAGAGCAGCAATGGGTGATGAAGAAACATACCAGGTGAGGAAATATGAAAGCCAAATGTACAAATTATCCAAAGTTTATAATACTGACTTAATTAATCAACTGTAAACATACTGAAAAAGAGAACAACTGACACTGGCAATTAAATTAACTTGAATGCATGGGTTAGGCTCATCAAATCATCAGCAACTTATCCCTGGCATGGAGTTCCCATGGCCAGTGAGTCATTACTGTGAGCATTTATTATGGCTTTAACATAAAGGTAAACAGCATAGGGCTGCCCATCAGTGCTGGAGTAAGAGACATGATGATATAACAAACTAACAGGCTGCCAGCTATATTCACCAGCTTGACATGCCTCACAAGCACTCTAAAGGTTAAGAGCAGAGGGAATTTGTATTTGTCAGACGGCTTTTGTACCTACTTGGGCAGAAATCACACACTAAGCAGCAGCATTTGCTTGTTCTTGCTCTAGCAGCCTGATGATGACAGGTGCCGTTCTTCCGGGCCACTCCATAATTTCATGGCAATTATGGATATTGGCATCACATTTGTGTTTCCCATCTTTCTGCACTGGAATGACCTCCTACTGCTGGTCATCCAGCTCAGTCCTACCATCCCACCAACCAACACATGCCTCCACAGGCTGCTGCATTACCTCCCTTGTCCCAACCCTTATAGCTCCCAGCTTTTAGCATTGTACCTGTTGAGTGCAATGCACTCTCTGCTGCTTCCTCCAGAGTCTCTCACTCCTCGCGGCTGAGGTCCAGAGGCTTTTGCTCTGTGGAATGAGCTAGAGGGAGCAGGAAATCTAGTGCACTTCTTGGAGGGGATGAAGTTAGATGTCTTCAGGGTTGCATGTCTCTTTATTGTTGTAGTACTGCTGATGCTTGAGTTGATACCACATCTCTCCAGGCTCCTAGGGACTGGCAAATCCTGTGGCTGCCTTACTTTTGATGTTCAGTTCATATTGTGTATTTATTTTGCTTGAGGGCTCACTCAAGGAGCTGGTGATCTTAGTAACTACTTCTCTAGCAGATTAATTATTCAACAAAAGTGGATGATGGCTAGTGCTAGTAGAGAGTAACACCTGGTATCAATGAAGATGCTGGCACCTACTTGCTCAGAGTTTTGTAATGTAAGTGAAGTAGCACAAGGGTAGGTACAGAAGAAGTACTCTGACAATGCTACAGGGTTCTGAACAAGCACACATTGAAGTCCTGCTCAACCCATTCAGGCAAATGCTGCTACCTGATTGCCATTAGATTAGACTGAGCTATCTATGGCAGGGGGGTTGGAACTCGATGATCTTTAAGGTCCCTTCCAACCCAAACTATTCTATGATTCTATCAACCTCAGGTAGCCTGTCAACCTTACCAAAGTTTTTCCCACACATCTGACAGAAAGGGACCAATATCATATCAAGCCACCAGACAGGCAAGCCCTGGAGGTGGAACCAGTCACTTAATAACTTGTTTAAAAGGTAATAAAAATTGCGTGAATAGACATGATAATAGCCCAAGAGATTTAAACTCTTTGGCATCTCCTGTTGCACTTAGGAATGAAATCCTAAGCTTACAAATTCATCAGTTTGAAGAACAGGCCAGGGAAGAAAATGAAAAGACACATTAATTAGATGTGAAGTGACTTTACCTATTAAGGTATGAAATATAGCAGCGACAGCGCCAGCCACAACCATGCACAAAACTGCTTTGGTCCTGTCTCGTTTGCTGTTCACAAATACAAGGCCTACATTTTTGAAGTCACTCATCGGACCCGTGAAGAACTTCATTAGGGAGTATGCCAGCCCATAGCTGGCCAGCATTTCCACAGCATCTTCCTTGACAGCAGCAATGCCCCTGTTCAAAGCCTGTTGGAACACAGAAAGATAAAATAATGTATAGGATGTGTTCTGCAGCTGATTCTCAAAAGAATAAGCGAGTTCTGCTCTCATAATTTTCACCTCACAGATAACTTCATCACTTTTCACAGATAGTATGTTCAAATCAAATAGATTTGAAGAGAAACTCTATTTTAGGTATTAAGGTAAACATCCATTCTAAAGCATATAATGGAATTCCTGCAATAACAGAAGCAAGCTCCTTTCCTTCTCAGAGTAATTTTATGACCTGATAGTAATGGATGATGCAAGGCCATTTAAATGCCACTTAAGCCTTAGCCCTGAGCTGAACAAAGAACAGTCCTTGCAGGACATCTGCACAGATAAGATCTCTAACATTGTTATATGCTGAAATTTCAGGAGCTTACCCTTTTTTTCAGGTTAATCAGCTTTTCACTACATCTAATTGTTGTGAATAGTGGATACTAAACTATTCTATGTTTATTATGAAATCAGGCCAAATATGCACATGACTAAACATATCCATTCTCCTTTCATATATTTCTGACCCTGTGTTTATTTATATCTTCTTGTAGTATATTTAAAAAGAAATATAGCACATATTAAGGTTCAACTCACCTACTAGTTAATTCTAAGTCTTATTTAGGAAATGTCTGCCAGTGAATCAATGGATTATTTTTGTAACCAAGGTGAACTCAAAAAAACCTGTGTAACTGCTTCAGATTCCAAATTAAACCAAAATGCTTCTAGAATATTGAAAAAAAGGACAGAACAACAAATTTTATCTGCAGTATGACAGCATCAATCATCTAACACACTCAACAAACTCTTAAAACAGGATTTGATTCAAAAAGCATGAAGGATGAAATAAGATCTGTTTTCACAAGTATTTAGCTCCTATGGGTTACAGCTGATGTGTGCTGACAGGCTCACAGCAATGAAGCCAACCAGGAATATCTCTCCAAGCCACCCTTCAAACCTCAGCCTCCCTACTTACACAGCAAACAGAATCACAGATTGTCAGGGATTGGAAGGGACCTCAAGAGATCACCTAGTCCAAGATCCCTGCCAGAGCAGGAACAACTAGATAGGTCACACAGGAATGAGTCCAGCAAGGTTTAAAATGCCTCCAGAGAAGGAGACCCCACAACCTCTCTGGGAAGCCTGTTCCAGTGTTCTTTCACCCTCACTCTGAAAAAGCTTTTCCTTATACTTTTGTGGAACCTCCTGTGTTCCAGTTTGCACCCACTGCCCCGAGTCCTGTCATTGGAGGTCACTGAGAAGAGTCTGGCTCCATCCTCCTGACACTCACCCTTTACATATTTATAAAAAATTTAAGGGTCAATAGTGTTTCTTCTGTATGAACAAACTTTGCAAAGTATCACCAGGTAATTTTGGTGAAGTCCTTCTGTTTCAAATGTAAGCTTAGTCTCTTTGTTGCTGTCTTTTGACTTTTTTTCCCTTGCAAAAGGTCATCTAAGCAAGATATTTCCATTGCCTTCAAAAGAAACCACATCCTCATAGCAGAAACAAGCCTTTTTTCTACTGTTCTCTTTCACTCTGTGAAACATGCTGACTTTTTGAAATTAAAACCGCACTGTCAATATCATAGCAAAAAGCTGTAGAAAACACCAACATCTCCATCCTTGGTTTCTGCCACATCCTTCCCTTGCAGTGTGCTCTGATCCCAATACCTGAGACCCCAAATGCTTTATCTGTCTTGCTCCACCTTGTCCCTTTCTGAAAATACCATGTGCTAGATATGGAGTTGCTGCAGCTGCTATATACAACTTTTCCTGTGATACAGATAATTCCACCTAATGCATTGACAAGAATTCAAATCACATTTAATCTGCAGATGCCAAAAACTCTATTGGGTGCATAAAACTGTACTCAATTTGTGGGAAAGGTCATGGTCTCTGGAAGGCATACTCTAGTTTAGCAATATTTTGTGATGATGCGGTAATTGATAACAAGAACTACAATATTTTTATTTCATTTTTTTAAAGATGCTGGACCTTCCTGTTACTGTTTCCAGTACTAGGCAAACAGGCCCCTCAATCCCTGGAGGTGTTTAAGGCCAGGCTGGATGAGGCATTGAGCAACCTGGTGTGGTGAGAGGTGTCCCTGCCCATGGCAGAAAGGTTGGACCTAGATGGTCCTGAAGGTCCCTTCCAACCCAAACCATTCTATGATTCTATGCCACATAGAGGGCTCCTTGATACTGTCTTTTCCCCTCTCTCTTCCTCTGTCAATAGTGAAGTGTTCCTGGCAGCTTCAATTTAAAGAGAAACAGCTAACGAATTTCAGGTAGTCTGGATTAAAAGCTTCTTGTCACATGTAAATAGCTGAATTATTTCCAGCATAGTTTCACAAGCATAAGGGCTTCCTTCCTGGTTTGGACAAATACTGAATACCAGTCTGTGGAGGATGGTCCCTGGCATAAACTTGGCTTTAAGAAATTCCATTCTGTCAAGAGGCACAGTGCTATGATCCCTCTTTGGAGACACAATCTCTGCCAAGCACAGTCCTCAAGACAGCAAAATTATCTCCTATGACCTTGGCCATAAGATAACGAAGTTTTCCACCTAAGCAGGACACAGAGAAAGACCACAAGCACTCCTCTTCTCCCTCTCCCAGTTCTACAGACTAGATTTTTATGTCTTTTGCATGAACAAATGGCAGCCAAGGAGATGTTTATGAACAGTCTTCCCCTGAGACACACTGTGCACCGTGTAAGGTAAACCAAAAAAACCAAAAAGGGACTTTAGTTGCCATTAATTTATACACCTGTGGAAAGGCTGGCTGTCATGATGAAATACTCTAGAGGCTAGCCCTGATAAAGCAGTCCTCCTAAATGGTTCTTTGGAATGATCTTAGGAAATGAACAGTCAGTTGAGTTGTGTACAGATGTTTTAGCTTCTGCAGCTTGCTTACCCCTTTTTCACATTAAGATGACAATGCTATTTCATCCTCAACAAACACTATATGAGAAATTGTGTAGCTTTTCTATCTAATGTACCTTAGATTACTTTTGTCACTGAAGCTGTTGGCATTATATTTGATATCCTTAAATCCATTAGAAATATCAGATGATTGAAAAAGCTGCTCTGGGTGCAATATGAAAGATGTGGACACTGGATCTTTCATCACATGCCAGTCTTGCAGTTGGTAATCTTCCAGTCTAATTTCCTGTTAGATTTCCAATTAAATCACTCATAAAGGAAGAAAAATACAAGGTCTCACATTTTTTTAATCCAACTCTATTTTGTGGACTTCTTGTGCAAGCAAAAATCAGCAAGAAAATTTAATCAGTAGCATCCGTATTCCATGTTCATTTCACACATAACACAGTGTATCTCTACAAGGATTTTTGTAGCTTGTCAACAAAATTACACAAAACTAGGCAGTAATAATAACAATGACAATAATCACAATATAAGAATCTAGCTTGATTACAGATGTTTCAGATGCCATCCTACTTTCAATTAACTTATTTACACCAAATTTGAAGGGATAACTAGGAAATCCAGATGCTGGAAGAAAGACTTATGGTGATGGCACCTTCTGAGTTTTAAATGAACACATAATCTAATAAAGTAGCAGGTGAAAATGTTGCAGTAAATTGCTGTCCATCAAACACCATTAAAATAAAGCCAGTTACATTGGTGACCCCTTTCTTTAGAGATAAAGGAAAAAACACACAGTAATTAAAGGCTAAGCATGATCTGGTATGAACAGGTTAGCTGAAGTAAGTCATATCCCTAAAGCACTCACCAAAAAGGATGCAAATGAAGATCTAGAGCTACTTTTATTCAAAGTCTTTTTGTGGCTCATTATGCTATCACTACTATGGTTAAATTCTTGCTAGAGGACCAGGTAACAACCCCTTGTGCTCTTCTTTATGAATAGCTGTGTGCAATCTCTAATGTGCCCTAAAAAAAGAGAGGAGTAGCATTTTAAAATTCCTATTCAAAAGACTCAAGTCAGAGGAATACCAAGTAATAACACTAAATGACATTTCCAGCCAGTAACCACATCTTTACAATCTGGAACTGAAGCTGGTTTTATCAGCTTTGAAGGAATATATGAGACCTCTATCAAATTTCTAGGACAATGCATAATGGATGAATCCAACAAACTCCTGCATTCAAAAGCAGGGATTTTAAAAAGCAATGGTTGTAAGCAACAGGTCAAGGGTCTAGCTTGTCTTATTCTGCATGAGGTTTCAGTGCTATTCACTAATTTTGGCAGGAAAAGTTTGGTTGCTGTCTACAGCTACACAAATTGCCAAATATTCGTCTGTCTGTTAAGCTGGTTCTACAGCCTTTGGTCATTTCTCGCATGATCCTCCTCTCCTAGATCCTATGATTACTGATTACTGACATTTTATTTTGTATTGGCTTAGACATATAAAAGCATGAAAAATAAGCTGAGAAAGCCACACCTATTGTATATGTTTCTTTTGGCTTTTACCAAAGTCCTACATAGAAGGACAGATTTCAAGCAAACTATTGAGTGTGCAGGCAATACTTGTCCAGTGCAGGTGTCTCAAATAAGAGTAAATAAAATCCAGTGAAAGTAATTTTTGTCAGTCTTCAATTTTGCTTATCCTGAAAAAGCTGTGACCTAGTGGAAGCTGGCACATTCCCATCTGAAGTGAGGATTCTGCCTGGTATGTTTTCAAGTCTGTTCTAAGAGTGGTATCAAAAAACCACTCAGTTTGCCAGTAACTCAACCAACTGAGTCTTCAGTCCAGCAAAGTGATGTAATGCACGCCCCCTCTCCCTGAATCTTTCTTCCTACCTGCTGTCCCTTTCGAAAATGGAGGAGTGCCAAAGTATCCAATTAAAGAGCAAGCTGATGTAGGGGACAGTCTTTCTCCTCTGTCAAATAATCTCTGTCCTGATGATTGCTGGCTGAGTTTCCATTTACTAAATCTGATCACATTGAAATCTTCAGTATCAAATGTACCAGCTGCCCCTGGCTTTTCAGTCTGCCTCCATCACTGCTGGGGGCAGTGCAGGAACTGCACTCTCAGAGGGACTTCTGATGAATATGATGCTCTATAGACATGGCACAACCAGACTGCTGTGTTGGTGCTACCTGAGCATTACCCCGTCTGCATCTCTGCTTCTGGCTTGTGAAAGTTTTCCATAAAAGCAGGAATCACCAGCTGGACAATTTGAAGGAAAAGACCAATACTTTGACACAGGTCTGTGTAAGATTTCCACAGACAAAGAAGTGAGAGAAAATGAGGTAAAAACAGCTCATATGCACATTAATCCTAGTACAAGAAGACTGCTGAAACATAGAGTATGAAGAGATAGCCCTCAAGGCGCAGAGGGACTCCGACCTTGTGGCTTGAAAATGGTGACTTCAGAGTCTTCCTTAATCTGGGGTGTTTTTTGTTTTGTTTTTGGTTTTTTTTTTTTGTTTTTTTTTTGTTTGTTTGTTGTTTTTTGGGTTTTTTTTGGCATTGTTTTGTTTTACAATGCTTTTACCTAAATTCGGTATCTCTAATTTTGAGTCAGCATCTGTTGTAGACCATGTGTCAGACAACTGAAATGTTGTCTGAGGTCAATTCCTATTACCTCACTAGTGAAATACTTGACTTCCCTCCCGCTCCCTACTAAAGCTGGCTCTGAGAGTAGCCCCTCAGGCTTTTCCTGCCCAGAGTACTGTAAGTGCTGACATTGGCACAACCCACTGAAATAATCACAGTCCCCAGCAAGAGATTACAGCCCCAAAACCAGGTCTGAAGAAAGAGACCTAAGAAAGGGACATCCCATCCAGATATCCTTATGTTATGTGTGTGCCTGTCTGTGGAGAAACCAGCCTTGGAAGAGTATTAGGACTGCTCTGAAAATAAGAATTGAAATTCTTCTCTTGTTGACTCTCAACTCATAGAAACTGCAACTGTAGGGCAGATGTCATGGTTTTATCTTAAATAAAATATTCTTTTCAATCAAATTTTCTCTGTCTACTCACATAAGAAGAACATGGCCTAGATGGAAGCACATATACTTTGTGAAAAGAAAAACAGGCCTAGAATGCAATCAGTAGCATTTTTTTCCCCATTTGATTTCCTGAGCAGCAATGAAAAGCTACACTTTTGCCAGATTATTCCACCTATCAGAAATCCCTGCTACTCTGTAACCAAGATCAAATTCCCAGTTTTATTGTTTGACACTATCCACTCACTAGCCAGCATCAAACCTGTATGAAATTGTGTTCTGGGAGAAGTTTAAGCAAAGTCTCTAACGCCAAAATAATGCAATTTTAGAGAATTCACACCTTTTACTTGACCTTGGGCACATCAGGGAACAGCCCTTATGACAGGCACAGCCAGGAGATAAAGGCATAACTAGGGCAGCAGGGGCAGTGGTGAGAAACCCTTCCCCCTGCAAGAACTAACTAAGGCAGTAGAGGACATGCTGGGGAACTGGAAGAGTAGCTATGGCACACAGTCCTGGTGCAGCTAGTGCTTGCAGAACAAGACAGTGATACAAAAAACCCACATAGGGCTGCAGAAGATAATGGGTGCAAGACCACGAGGAAGAAACCAGACTCGGTGAAGCCAAAAAGTGCCTCAATCTAAAACTACATTAGACGAAGGACCAGAATATTTATGATGGGAAACATCCTTGGAGGGGTGAATCAATTGCTGCAGATGGTCACCACCTGGGGAGCATGGAGAACACCAGTCCAAGAGACCTAAGAGCCATGACAATAGGAAGCCCTTTAGAATGTATTCTATAGATAGCTGACACTTGTGTGAAGAAGACCTAAGCTACTGCCATTTCCACAGATGGCTTTGGAGAAAACTGTCCCCTGAGGTGAGGCAATCATTAACTTTTCCTAGCTGTTTTTAAGTAAGTGGTGCTTATAGGGACACAGGACAAAAGCAAAAATCTGCACATCAGAGCTATTTCCCTGCACTATGACTTGCTTAGTATACTCTGGTTGGTGCTAATCAGGAGTCCAAAATCTGAAACTGGGATGGGAACACTTTGCTCCTGAAGCACTGCTGGAGTTTTTTATTCTGGCTTCCCCTAGGAGCTCATCAAAGGCGAGAAGCATTTGTGATGATGATGTTAAAGTAGTATGGCTAACTCCAGGCTGAGTTTATTTATTTTCAAATCTTCATGTGAAGGCCAGAGACTCATTTTCTCTCAGAAACTATTTCTAAGTCTATGAGTACAGGCAAATAAAATTGAGACACAAATTGAGACACATAAAACTAAGCGATAGATGGCTCCCCATCTTTTCATAATGCCCTGTGGAATAGCTATGATTTCTTCACCGTTTTTCCATTTTGGTTACTTTTAAGTGGTAGAAAGCACCGGGGAGGACACAAATGCATATTATATGTTTCTATCCACAAAGACTATTAGTCTTAATCACAATTGATAAGTTTTAAACTTCTCACAGAAAAAGGCTCTGTTCTCTTCCTTACGTTATACCCTGGAAGCAAAAAGTAATCTGATTTACTATCAGTTGCATATTTCATAAAAGCACATATTTTCATGTTTATAAATTAAATTTCTGCAAGGATCGTTATAAGATTTGCTTGTATGAATATAGCAAATCTAATCTGCACAGATCCCTTACCTGTCAAAACTTTGGCATATTGCCTTTTTATTAGCATTAACTCTGTCTCTTCTGAATTACTCCTTGTGTCTCTCTCCTCCTGAAATGTAGATTGCAACTTCCTCATTGATCACACCTCTCACTAAGCTCCACAGTACACAGGTAGGAAGGGGTCTTGGAGATCATCTTAAACCACTGCTGAATAGTTGTGGAGATCCCACACCTACCCTGGGCAACTTTTCCGAGAGACCACCCTCACCCTAAACCTTAAAATAGGACTAGACATGACTTCTGAAGACCCCCAGCCATCACTCTTGCACAGTAAAACAAGTTCTCCAGTCAGCAGAGGCCACACTGTTGGCACTGGTCTGAATCTTCATTTCTCCCATTTTCTCCCTCCCATCAATCCCAGAGCCAACAAAGCTAAGACCCATGACAATGGGAAACCCTCAGGATGTATTTTATAGGTAGCACTGAATGGGTATAGCTGACACCTGTGTGAAGACCTAAGCTACTGCCTTCAAACTTTCACCCTTCTTGTTCTGCTGACAATGGCTTTTTCACAGATCTAACTTAGAGCAGAACAGCACTTAAAATATTGTACTTGTTTCTTTTGCATTTCAAAGTTCCTGCACTGCACATGATGCTAAATTCTCGCTTTCTCATTTTTTCATGTTACAAGTAGTTCTCTTAAGTGGAATTTTTTCATATAGTATCATGTGAAGGTCCTGTATCTACCAGAAGTCTGATTTTCTCCCATTAAAATAATCATCCCAGGCAAAAACTCAAACTGAAAAAAAAAATTGCAGACATCAAAACTATTTTCCTTACACTTTTTATGTTATAATATCTCAACTCATGCAGCATTTGGTGCAGAATTATATTTGGCAGAGGCTATCAAGTGTCTTTAAAACAGACCAAATCTTGACCAAGACTCCGCAACATATGAGCTGTGCCGATTTTGTAGAACTTGTTAAACTACTTTAACTGCACTGAAATCTTGTCTATGTTTCAGTCATGTCAAGTGTGCTCCTGGGCAATAAGCTCTGAGCCACACAACAGAGACTGTACAGGTTCATGTCCTTAAGGTACCAGGAGACAAGGAAGCACATACTTGTATCATTAGCTCAAAGTGAAAAGGCAAGTTTTTCTCATTCCATGGACTAAAGCAGCAGTAACCTACTACACAGACTTCTTTCTCTCAGGACTTGTGAGGCAGTTTATTCTCCTACCTTGGCTCTTGTGCAAAGGACCCTGGAGGCCTATAAAGACCCTGGAGATCTGTAAAATTTGCTTTTATTGCTTCAGTTCATTTATTTCTGTGCACTTGGTTAGTGATTAAGATCCTGTGTCCTCCTATTTAGAAGACAAATAATTTGCATTTCCATGTGGAATTTAAGGGATGTAATAATTATATCCAGCAAGCTTGGCAAAGCCAACAATCCCATTCCAGGCTGCCAACACTGCCAATACTGCAGCAAAATATTTTAGTCTCATCACATGAACTGCTCTACCACTTCATGACTGCTCTAAAGATTACTCTATGGTTGATATAATTTAGAACTTCCAAGTTTGCCACAGCCAGAACTGGTAGTTAGCTGGGATGGGTAGGCTACTTTGTTGGAGTGTGACCACGCAAACAGGTATTTTGGGGTCTGGTGTAACAAAGCAGCTTCTCCTCCAAGGAGAAGCTTCTGTTAAACCAGCTGCTGACATACACTCCTAGTTCAGTGATAGATACTCAGGCCGTTGTGGTGAAGTTCAGCTTTGGTGACGATGAGCAGGATGGAACCAAAATGCTTTCAGATAACCAGGCTATAAGTGAAGATACTGTGCAAAAGTAGATTTTCTCCCTAAATCACTTTCAGATGAGACTAAAGCACAACTTTCTCAAAAGATGAAAACATCTGAATCGGGGGTGGGGTGGGGACAAAAGGGGTTTAACCTTTTGTTGTCTACCCCATGCTCCTTCCTTTTCCTGAGGTAGTTCAAATTTAACAGCAGGTAGCAGCACACCAAAGTACATGTAGCTTGAAAACTACAACACTTGTGCTGTCAGTGGAGATCCTCTAGTCATGTAGTGGTCCCTGGAAGAATCATCACATGCATTTGCTTGGCAAAATGTAAAGCAACCAAGTCTCTGCCATTTAATGGGCATTACTTGTACATGATGAAAGGCAAACGGAACCCAGTGTCTGCAGGTTTCATTCATTCAGCTTGGGTAAATGATCTCCCTCACTGCAGAGGAGAGGTAAGGAGCCTGCTGAGCACATGCACAGAATTCTTGACTTGTCATTTTATGGCTAGGCTTACGAAGAAGTAAGGCAAATAATGGCCATTTCGTCTTTCATCCTCCTCAGTACTGCACTATATCAAAATAAAAGAAAAAAGAACAGTCTGCCAAGTACATGCCCAAGCTACTATGATCAATAAAAAACACACATAACCTCCAAATAAGGAGGAGTGAAACCTTGCCCAGCTATCCTCGAGTGTGCAGCACAGCCCTGCCACTATGTGTATGGAGTGCCCTCTGCCCTTTTCTGCTATCCACCAGCTTACACTAAAAGCATTTACCTCCTCATCTGGTCCAGCATGTGGCTTTGCCTAACTTCAGCAGAGCAGAGCATATTTGAGGCTTGTGGATTTCACCAGCTGCTGTGACAGGAGCAGGGAGTTTGATTGGTTGAAGTCTATCATTAAAGCAGCTGTTCCCTCCAGCATGCGGCTGGCTAGGAAAAGCACAGCTTGCCCTACACAAAGAAGAGTTTGTTAGGTGTTGAGTGCTTGTGTAGAGCTGCCAGATTAGCTCATGTCTTAACTGCCTAGAAGTGACAAACAGAGCCAAGACCTAAGCCTAAACACAGACTTGGTGTTTCTGCTGGTGGTAACATTCATCATAAACAAAGTCCCCAACATCGCTAAGAAAACCTCCCATTTGTGTCTGTTTTTCTTTCCCTATGATTCTTATTTTTTATACCAGATTTATTAAGATGAGATTGAAGTTACTCAGCCAAAATGGAAATAAACTGTGGATAGTGACAGTGATTTCCTTTCTCTAGGGCTGGTGAATTTATTGCAAAGAGTAACTTTGAAGCACTTTCAATTACTGCAGCACTTTCCAGTACTAAAATACCCACAAAAAGCAATGTGTCTGTTCAAAATAAATAGAAAGTGGGTGGGAAACACTTGGAGTGGAGAAAGGCAGAAAGGAGAATGGGCATACTTTCACCAAAGTACATTCTTTCCCTCAGAAAATCTAATCTTTTGTGAGCCCAATCTAAGTTTTGAGAACCTTGAACTTCTCTTCTTGTGGGTGAACTTGACAAGACTGCCTAACTGAAAACAGCTCAACAGGTTCTCTTCTCTGTATCCAATGACATGAAGTCAACAAATCACCTCACAATGAAATTATTGCCCATGGGTTTTTGCAGGCAGTGGCTGCATGGAGCATGGTAATTAAGAAATTTCTCTTGAAATCATGCCCACTTTTTGAAACGCTGTATCTAGTATTTGTAGTATTTCTGCACAAGCAATTCCCTCTCTGATCTAGAAGAGCGGGAGCCTATGGGAGAACCTGGTTACTATTGCTTTTATGATTTTCATGGCAGCTGGGAGTCCAATTGCTGCTGTTAATAATAAATAGCTTTCCATGACAATGGAAATGCAGCTAAAATATGAGTTCATCTGAAATGCAGACACACTCTATCCTTACTGGATTTGATAATAAAGGAGAGAACTGGAACATATATCAAGCTTTCCCTCTGTACCACTTGGGAACACATAAGGTACAGAAGCAGATTATAAAAACATTCTTTCTGAGTACACTGGACACACAAATGCTAGAGACAGGAGTTCACTGAAGTAAACCCTAAATTCCTGGCAATAATTAATCCTGTCGCATCTTCACAAAATCCTTGGCTAATGCTTCCACTCAGAATTTCTCAAGCAGCCTTCTCCTCAGGGAGGAGGAGACTTAGAAGAACCTGTGGAGTTGTAGCAAGCCTAAATACCAAGTGAGTTTTATTTCCATCTGCTTGGCAGGGGTGCAACTTAATCAGAAGTGCTGTCACAAGTGACTCTGTGAGCGCTCTTGGTTGTGCAAAATATGTGCTATAATTTGATGCTTAATCTGATTTCAGAGGTGTCTATCCCTATCCCTGTATTTTAAATCTCTTCCAGCAGAAGAGGTGATTGGACAGTGGATGGATTCCTCCACCAATTGATAAACTGTTAATGGGGTTGCAATGCTTATTGAATGGGTTCTGCAGTCAAACAGGATCTCTACAGGCACCTTCAGCAATGGAGCATCCACCGTTATGATAAATTTGATGTATAAACTCAATGTTCTCTTACCCTTGTGCCTACACATAGAATCAGAGAATAGTTGGGGAAGGGAACTTAAAGATCATTGGGTTCCAAACCCCTTGCCATCGGCAGGGGCACCTCCCACTAGATCAAGTTGCTCAGTGCCTTGTCCAGCCTGGCCTTAAACCCCTCCAGAGAGGAGGCATCCACAGCAACCTGTTCCAGTGTTTCACTACCCTCAATGTAAAGAATTTCTTTCTTATATCTAGCCTGAATAAATTAACATAATTAACATAAATTAACTTTAATCTTAAACCCATTTTTTTTACATTCTTTCTCTTTCTTACATTCCTTACAATCCCTTTTACTAAATTGATTCTTTCAATACCAATGAACATTTTTTCTACTAAGCCACTCTCTCTAAGTCCTCCACTTTAATTGCAATATAGTAGCTCATTTTTGTTTGTTTTATGCAAGCACAAGACCCTGACATGTTAAATTCAGTGAAAACACCAAGGGATTCCCAGAAGCTTAAGGGACACTGCTGCTGAAACATTTTATTGCACAGTTGGTTTTGTCTGGTGGATTCTCTGTCTGAGTCAGTGGTTTTAAATTATGGATTTCTTATCTTGTAGATTTCAAAAGTGGTAAGAAAAGCAATGGAGATAGTCTATCTACCATTCTTTCACAGCAGTGCTATACAGTTTGCAAAGGTTTCACTGGGAGAATGTCCTCCCATCACAGCCTCCCCAGCCCCCAACCAGTCTTGTTCTGCTTCCTTAGTCATTTAATACCCTATTTCCACAAAGCCAGAGGTAATGCAGTATCTTTTTTATCTTCCCATACCTCTTTGGGTCTTTTTTTGTCCTGTAGCTGAAGCACAAGAACACAGAACATAAAGCATTAATCCAGCTTGGCTAAAATTTATCTGTGAGCTGCTTTGCTATGAAATGCCAAATTGTCTTTGGATGGGCATCCTGCCAAGATTCTCAGTGAGGTGGAGAGAGTCGAGAGTTGACTTGCTGGGACTAAAAAACTGAGCTAGCTTATTTTGATAGCATAGTATAAGCTTGTCTTGCTAAATTCTACACTTAACACTTCTCTGTCTACAAGAAAAATAGATTGCAATTTATCCTTGGCTGAAATATTCAATGCCAGGAAAAAACCCACAGTACAATGTAAAATGCTGGGGAAAAAAAAACCAGAAGAAAAAAAGATTCAGGTTTGCAAATCCCTGGATACACAGTTAATAAAAGGACTGACATCACTATAGATGAGTTGATGGCTCTGTAACTAGCTGCATTTTGTTGTAATAAAACCTGAAAACTTCAAGGGGTAACTCAAACACAGTTTTTCTGTGATAATCTACTCAAACTGCCAGCATTCTGTCTGCCTGTATGGACAATTCTGGTAGGGCTTAGCAATAAAGCAGAAAATAAAGGACACATTTCAGCTTGGTTTCAGTTTCTGAAACTGTGGGTGTAAATAGCTGACTATGTACTTGAAGTTCCTCAGAGAAGGACAGCACAAGAAACTCTAAAGGCTCCATCCCTGGGTCTTTACAGGGTTCAAAACCCTTCTTGCATATATATTCTATCCTCATTCATCTGTTCACTTAAAAGCATTGTTTTCCTACCAAAAATAACAGCCACAGTAGATACTTCCTTTTTAAAGCTTGATGAAACAGACCAATGGAAAGCAGTGGATGTTTAGCTTACCATCCTACTCACATGGACTCCAACTTGTGTGCTGCTAAGCATCTAGTCCTTAGAGGTTATTTAGGCTTGCTGGGCAGTCACACAAAAGTGTTAAGTGCTCTCCAACAGCTTCTGAAATGTGAATATGTAAGGCCACCTATCTGGACTGCAATGGGCATATATATCATTGTTGGGGGAAAAAAATCGTGCTGAAGCTCTTGAGGCGTGGTACCCTGTACTAGAATGGAAACATTGCACGAGGCCAACAGCAAGCTGTGATCCTGACAGAACTCTGTTCATTCACTTGCATGATAGAAAAACAAAATGAGGATATCTACAGCCACTGTGGAGCACTTTTGGCAAGTGAGTGCGAAGGAGGAGATTTTGCCCCTCTACTCTGCTCTGATGAGACTCCACTCAGAGTACTGTGTCCACTTCTAGAGGCCCCAACTTAAGAAGGACATTGAGCTGTTTGAACGGGTCCAGAGGAGGGCCACAAAGATGATAAGAGGGCTGGAGCATCTCCCTTATGAGGACAGGTTGAAGGAGTTGGGGTTGCTCAGCCAACTCCCGTCAGCAGATGAGAAGGCTCAGGTGGGACCTCATAGTAGCTTATCAATAACTGAAGGGAGCCTACAGAAAGGCTGGGATAGGACACTTTAATAGGGTACACAATGGCAAGACTAGGAGTAATGGATGCAAATCGGAAGAGGGTAGAAATTCTTTACTGTGAAGGTGGTGAGACACTGGAACAGGACACCCAGAGACTCCCCCCCCCCGGCAGGGTTCAAGGCCAGGATGGAAGAGGCATTGAGCAACCTGACCTAGTGGGAGGTGTCCCTGCCCATGGCAAAGGGATTGAAAGTAGATGATCCTGAAACATAAGCTTCTACTTTCAAGCTCAGGTTTCGTAAGTGGAAAGTAAAATGTACTTAAAATGCTGTTTTGGGCAAATAGAAAGATCTAATTCAGTCACCGCTGAACTCAGTGCAACTGAGAAATACTTCTTCCTAGCAGAACTCCTCTTGAGTCTTTGCACTTTTCCAGGTGTCTTACTAGAAGACATGGAAGGACATATTGTACACTGAGACCTCCCCCTCCCATCTTGACCAGCCGCACAAATTTAAGCAGAAGATATTATCACAGCAATTAAGAAGGAACAGTGCAGTTCTATATTAAGCAATGATACCAAGACTGGCTTGATTGAATTTAATATCACAAAGGGAGTATCCCCGCCATCAATAATCATGAGAAAAGTTACATGTCTTGTTTTGCTTGATTTGGATATGTTTCTCTTATAGTTGCTGGGTGAAATGGTTTGGAAGTTTCAGTTCAGTTTCATGTCATAGATGATTATGATTTCCCATGAGGACAAAGTTGTTACAAATAAATAGATTTTAGAAGTGGAAAGTAAAGTTCAGGTCAGTGCACGAACTTCATTTGGAAGCCGTATGTACAGTCTAAAGTCCTTATGTTTCATGACATTGAAAACATTTTTGGACCTTAAGGTTTACTGATTTGGAAACAAGTCAGCAAGCTCTTCGGGAGACTCAGACTCTTTACTGAGCTCGCCTGCTCACCAGGAAGCCTGTGATAGGAAAGCAGTTTGTTGCTTGCAGAGAAACTGAAAACTGTACAGAAACACACATGCAGTCATGCCTGGGCTGGTGGGTGTGGAATGGAGCAAGAGGACAAGTTTTGAAGATGCTGAGAGAAAAAGATTAGTAGGCTTACAAGGAAAATATGTGAAGATTGCAGAACAAAAACTGCTTGGAAGATACAGCTTTGTCAGAGAGTTGTTACCTTTCCCTTTCCCAATGTGGCAGACATTTCAGCATCTCTGCCAACAGCAGTGACAACAAAGCTGCAGACCTATTGCAAATGCTCTTTTGACAAGCTTGTTTGGCTGTACATGCACACTTTATTTTCAAGGCAATGGTGGATCTCATGTTGGAACACCACCAAGTCAGTGGGCAGCAGGATTGCTGGTTTCAGCTTGCAAAAAAATCCTGGACTGCTGTGGATGCCTTTGCACGGGTCTGTGGGAGTTCTGCTGGCACTGATATTCCAGGGCATTCTGACCATGCCACATACTTTGCCTACACCAAGTAAACAAGCAAGCTTGCAAGTGAAAAAAAAAATAAAAAGAGGAAATCTTCATAGCAGTTCTTACATAGGAGAAAAAGTAACAATGAAAGTTTTGGAGACCAGCAAATGAAAGAGAACACCTCCCACCTCCTCTTATTATTATTATTCTTTGAAATAGTTCGAACTATGAGCTATACTAAACATCATTCCAAAATCAAATCTCACCACTGTATTTTTGGCAAATACAGCCATGTCAAACAGGCAACCCTGAAGACTGAGGCTGTACTCAGCAAGCCTAATGCAGGATTCAGACAACAACAGCCAGTCAGTCTACGCCGCAAACCTTTAAAAGAACCAGTGCATGGAATTGCAGGGGGTTTAATTAATTTGTCATGCTGGTGTTTGCACAATCTGATTAGGTAATGGCATCTGATACAGTATCAAATAGGAGAGCATTCATCAGATGGAATAATTACATGGATTAGAAGAGGACCTCTGAAATGCTTGAGGGGCTGGCTCAAAGAGAAATGCAATCAGCAGTGCTGAAAGGAGAAGTATAGGCCTCAAAAGGAATTTACTGGTGGAGCTCCTGAAGATCAAGCTGATATTATTTAGCATTTTCATTAATTTTCATTCACCATATTACAAAGCATGTGAATATGCAAAACACATATGCTAGGGATGCAAATCTAGTAAGTTCTACTGGCACAGATGACTTTGAGACTTGTGTAACAAAAATGGGTTAAAAAAAAAGGAGAAAATGCCAAGCCAAACACTGGGGACTAATAACAAGAACTGCTGCCACAAGCCAGGAGCTCACCAGTTAGACTGGGTGTACATTGCTAAAAGACTGGCAGGCAGCTGTAGAAAAAGGCAAATGCAATCAGAGAATGGATCTGGTGAAACATTTCTTGGAGAAACTGAGAAATATTTTTGCTGGTTTAAGGCCTTGTTAAGATGACAGCAGGAATAATACTGCACTGGATCAAGGAGGCTTTCAGAGCACCCCCAGTTCAGTGGAAGGTTATTAAGCTGATCCAGAGGTACAGAGAAACCTGATCGAGTGAGAGGAAATGAGGAGAGTTTGTTTACCATACCAAAGAGAAGGCTGAGAGGATGCTCTGTTTCAACACAGCCATCATGGAAAAAACAGGGAAGAAAAGCTGGAATTAGAAAAACTGTTTATAAACAAGACTTGGATACATTTTGACTGTAGTTTAGAAGAAGGCACTCTTAACTACTTAAAAGTAAAACTTTTTCTTACAGCAAAAGACCAAAAAGATATGGGATATTATGACCTGGAAAATCACAGAAATGCCTGCATCTTATTTTTCAAACTATTTTCAAGGGCAGTAAACACTGCTTAAAACTCTCAACCCTCCTACAAGTACAACTTCCAGCATGACAAGCAAACACCCCCTAAAACTGATGGGCCCTCATCTCCATATGTGGAGGATGTCCTCAAAGACAACTTCAGCATGGGGCTCTGACTTAGGTGCTCTAGATCTCATCCCAGAGATGCTTTCCTCTCCTTCTCCAGCTGTTTTCTAGCACAAAACAGCTGTCCAGGCCTCTGAGGTAGTATGTTTCAGTGCTGCTGAGACCCTCGTATGCGTGTCCAACAGTTCTCTTATAAAGAAGAAACTGTTGTTTGATTTTATTTTTCATCTATAGTCCTTTTTTTTTCTGGCACACCGCACTGAGTCTACAGCTTACTTTTTCTCTTAAACAACCAGCAGGGGAAATTTATAGTCGTTCAGAAGAAGGCTGTAAGGGAGGGATGGGTCACAACAACATCATCCCTTCTTTCCTCTGCTCTCAATAACAGCAGCAACCGGCTTCTCTGTACACTGCATTCACGCAACACCAACTTGCCAGCACCATTCAACACTGTTAAACCTCCTTTACTCCCTAATCATGAAGGCTTCAGCTTTTATTAGCCTTATGGACTAGAGTGCACTATCAGCAAGTTTGCTGATGACACAAAGCTGGGAGAAGTGGCCGACACGCCAGAAGGCCATGCTGCCATTCAGCAAGACTGGGACAGGCTGGAGAGTTGATTGGGGAGAAATTCAATTAAATATAACAAGGGCAAGTTGACTTGCTTTAAAGTATTGCTTTTAGAAAACATAAACTGGAACAAATAGTGTTACTTCCAAAAAACATATATACTGGGACAAACTTATCCAAAATGCCCAATCATAAAAGTGGCTGCACTTGTTTCCTCTGCAGCAGATGCAGAGGTTTCAGAGGTGAATCTCAAGTGTCCTCCCTAACTTCAGAAATCTCTTCCAATAAGGCTGTGTGTGAAGAAAGCAGCATGAGGAAGTTTCAGGGATGACTCTTCACTGCCTTCTACTTCCTATAGGTAGATGCATCTGGATAAAGTGAAAAGGAGAAAGCCATCCTCCTGAGGTTAGAAGGAGGAGAACTGAAATGGAAAATGAAATAAATCTTTCTGTTTTGACTTGTGAGTAATAACAGCTGAAGCCAATTTTTCCACACAAAATGCTCCATTGGTTTATGTGGCCAGGATGTTTTGCCACCAAAATCTAGGTGGAGTCAATTGAAAACTGTCCTGTGGGTTTTGTGGTACGTTAATGTGTTTTCTAAATATAATATAATCCAGGGTTGAATTCCTGAAGATAGTGATCCATGTATTTTTTTCCTTTCTTCTTCCTTGCCAAATGGACCTGGATGGAAAGGTTTCTTACAGTTTTCTCTCCTTCCTACCACAGGCCAGTCAAGGAACCAAGTTTATTCACTTTGCTCCTTTGGGAGTGGTGTTCATCTTCATTTCAGACAGAGTGAATGACTGGTAAGTGAGAATAAACGTCCAGTAAATGTCTGCAGGAAGGAGGAACAAACTAGGACAACTTCTGAGTAATTAAAAACTGAGTGTACCCACCTCCACCATTTTTACTGTCGTTTGAAGGAATACAACGAGCGATGACCAGTTCACTGGGGAATCATGAACTTCATTACCTTGCATTCATTGCTGAAAAACTCATCAGCAAGCTAATAGTTCAAAGAATGGTACTAAAAAGTGACAACAGGAAAGGCAAAGTTATGATTTGTCTGGCAGTGCACTTCCTGATGACTAAGTACTCTCACAGCACATAAATGGAAAAATCTGATACTTACACTTGAAGGCCACATGCCATAGTCCAAAAAAGCAACCTACTATAGCAAGGAAAAGGTCATCAAGACTAAGATTTCTTTTTGCCTATGAAAGCGTCTTCAGTTTTTCATGAGCACGAGGGTAGGCATGACTTCAAATGCCAGACCTGAAATTTCAATACAGCCCATCTGGCAGAGGATGAATGAAAACCTAGCATTCTACTCCACAAAGATATAAGGCCCAGATAACTTTAAAAGAGATGTGATAGAGAGGAGACAGTATTCACTTCTAAGTAAAAATAATCTAATGATCTAAGCAGTCACATGGGTTTTTACAGAAAGACATTGCTTCCATCTTTGGCTAGAGAAGTTCAGTGTTGGTTGTCTTCTGTTCAGGGATAGCACTGTCAGATACTAATAGCCAAGAGACAAAGGATGACATTAATTTTAGAAAAAAAAGAATCCATCCATCTTTAAGTAAAAGCTCCCCAACAGTATATTATGAATTTTAACAACAATTTCAAAGTCCTGATCTGGGAGCCAAACCTAACAGCGGGGCTTAAACCACTGCTCTGAAGTTTTGGTTAACTGAGGCTCAAACTCAACACTTTGAGAAGACCTGAAATAGAGAATGAGGTGGTTTGCCTCCATCCTCAGTGAACCTCTACAGACCTTCCTATTAGAGGTTAACCTCTAAAACCTCTCTCTCCCTTACTTGCCAGAAGAGTGGGCATACAAGCGATTTCCTAGAAAGCTAGAAAAAATAATGCACACACCATGGAATGCTAAGGAACTTGGGCCACAGCCTTGCACATAAATACAGCAATGCTTCTGTCTAATCTCCTTGCTCCTCGAGGACCAGACCTGCCAGGATAGGGAGCACCTCCTCTGTATTAGAACACTGCTTACAACCACTGCACATGTTTATTTTTGATGAAGGTATCATGATAGTTGAAAATACTGTTCCTAGTCTATTCTGATGGTGGAAATAAACTAAAGGATGAAATGCACCAACTGCAACTTGGATTTGTGACAGCCATGATCCTACAACCAGAAATGTAGCTGGACATTTTCAACAGCATCTGAAGTCCTTTTCAACTGCTGTATCTGAATGTATGTTCAACCCTGATCATGGCTTTTTCAGCACTTATTATTTTCCTAACGTTGAAATAGGAAAAAAAAGCCCTCAGATTAAAAAAACTGGTTTCAGGAGCATCTGAAGTCCTTTCAAACTGTCATCTCTGAAGCATTGTATGTTCAACCCTGATTGTGACTTTTTCAGCACTTACTATTTTCCTTAACTTGAAATAGGAAAAAAATCCCCTCAGATTGAAAAAACTGGGACACTTTAGCTTTGAAAAGTATCTCCATGTGCTTTTTCAGAAAAGCTTATCTGTCTCTTGTCTACTATCCTATTCTATGGTAAAGTGTAACCGACAACCTGATGCTTCCTTAAGGCAGCAATGAATGACTGAACTCATTTTCTTTCTCCACTATTGCATGGTTAAAACAAAGTACAAAGAGATGCTATGTTTAAAGCTTGGCACATTATGATGAAGCAGATATCGAGCCAAGCCTTTCAATGTAAAGCACCTTAACTGAATTATCAGGCATTCTGTGCCCAATGAAAAAGAGAGGCTACTTGCCAATTAAACTTTTATTCACTCCCCATTGTTCTCCTGCACAGCTTTGGTTAGAAAGCTGGAGGCAGAGAAAGGGGACATGAGAAGTTTTTTTTATTGACAATTTCAGCCATGCATGGAAGAAATGGTTTTCCCCTTTTTTTTCACCTTTGCTTTCAAATCCAGTCAATACTTTGGAGCACCACGATATAAAAACTTTCCATACATGAGTTAAAAGTAAAAAACCAAAACATACCAGTCCCAGTGCTTAAGAACCACTGAAGCAGTAAGAAAACAAACTGCATCTGATACAAAACTATCTGTGATTAGCTTGAAAAATTTGTTAGTAATTTTTAACCCTTTGAAGTGCACACTTTTGACTGTTGAATCTGGAGAGCTGCCAACTTTGAAAAACTTAATTGTTGGTAAAGTCACAAAACTTCAAGAATTAGCATTTTAGAAAATGCCAAATGTAATAAAATTTGATTGCCCAAATGAATCCCCAATTAGCTTTGCTGTCAACAAGCCTAAGTATGACATACCCATGCATTTATTATTTTAATCATATTACTTCAGCATATTACTTCCCTGAAAGGCTGAACTCCAGTGCTGAAATAGCTTTATACCTTCATACCTTTATACATTTCACTTCTGTATTTGTATTTAACTGAACTGGCTTACTTGTCTTTAGCCAAGTCCTCTCTTCCAATCTGTACACCAAATGAAAAAGAAAATATGTATGTGCTCTATTACTGTTATGAACTCCATCAATTGAATACAGGTCTGGAAAGGCACTTTTCTTCTTTACAGCTGCCTTATTCGGATGGCTGCTTGGAGAGGTTCTCAGACATCTAAGTCATTTCAGAGGTGACTAGCAACATTTAGGAAATCTGACAGTGTCTTCTAAGCTGACTCTTCTGATGTGATTCTTAGCAATGTGCTCAGCTGGGATTTCCTAGTAAGAAAATAATTACTTCTTTTTTGGGTGGCTTAAAGCTTAGAAGGTCTTTAGAGGAAGATCACTAAGAACTAACTTGGCAACATCATTGCTTTCTGCTTCTGGCTCACTAGCTGATCTACCTACCTTACCAGAAGAAGACAAAGCAAAGGTTATAATGATGTGATGTTAATTTCCTTCAGGGAGACAGGTAGAATGCAAAGGTTGAACGGGAGCAGCTTTGGGAAGTGGCACCTATCCAAATAGCTACCTCTGTTGCCCTTTTCAGACTTCTTTAAAACTCCTGCTTTGGCAGAAGGCAATGCCCAGAGCAATCCCTCCAAAGCTATTGTACACAATCCATGAGGTATTGTGCAACAGGTGTAAATTTTCCTCTGGAAAGGAACAAATTTTTCACAAGTAAGAGAAAGAGATTTCTAAATGAATGACTCATTGTTGGAGGTAGCTGTCTGGATTTGCTGGAGTTGCTATGATACTGTGGCAACAATGCCAACTTGTCATAGCCCTTAGCAGTCTGCAAGCTCAGTAAGCTGAAAACGTATTGCTGAGATAAATTATTTCTTTTTAAACAAAATGTGTATTTACCACAAAACTACTTTCAGTCTCCCATTTTTCTCCATAGGCTGGCTTGGAATTAGTTGCAGCCTTCTATTCCCCTCTGCAGTTTCTGGAGGAGTGCAGGACATAAACAGGAAGGCAGAGTACAACGTGAAAGACAGCAGGATGTCCCAAAATGGTGATTTAAAAAACTCTCCCACTGCACTTGCCAAAACTTGAGTTTGAGCTATTTTTTTGATAAAAAATAACAATATTGTCAACAAGTTTTTGTTGCATTGAAAGTACGTGTGGCTTTGCTGAGTGATGTTTATCTTGAAAAAGTATGAAAACATATAGTGTATATTCTTTGTGAAGAAGCATGGCAGGGCTATATAAGAATGCTGCAATTTTATGCTGCAAATCTGCCCTCCAGCAGCCTAAAAACTACACTGAATTCAAGCCGACACTTTAAACAAGGCTCCTGCAGCAAGCTTAAGAGTGCAAAAGGGGAAGTGGCACTGAGTGAATGCCATCTTGCTAACTAAAAAAATTGGTGAGAGAAGCTGGCAGTAAGATTGTTGGCAGGAAGAAAGAAATTAAGTACCAGCATGCAAATATGTGATGAAGCAAACTGTGGGGAAAATATGGACTCGACCGCTACCGCTGCTGAAGGAAAGTCAGCTACTTTTGCAGAAGAGCCTGAAACTGCTCCAGGGAGATGCAAGCTCTGAAAGAGGAAAGACTCAGGTCACATCCTTTCCAAGGGCTGCAGACTTAGAGAGAAAGTGAAACAACAAAAATTTAATTTATTAAATCAATAATACCAGAAAGTAATTTCAGAAGGATCTTAATGACAGAAAGATGACAAGCTCTAGGTGAAGATGACCTAAGCACACTTGTCTCCACTGCTGCAAAACTTAATTTTCAGCAGGGAGCTGCAGCACCTCCATTCTTTCTAAGTTCTAAGTTTTCTTAAATTCAGAAAATGTAGAATTGTATAAAAGTGGGAAATCAGAAAGGAGTGCTATTAAACTCTTCTGCTCCTATATGCTGCCCTGCCGAGTCATAAAGTACAAATCAAGCAAGCCTGTTCTCTTCTGGATTGTTCTGTAAGACCATCTGTGCCGATTTCCATTAAGAGATGTTCACTATGCTGATCAATACTGGCTCATTGCATACAAATCCTTAGGAAGTATTATTTTTAACATCCACAAGCGATTAATGTCTTTAATTCTATGGGCCGTTCCTAAGCTTTAATCTTAACATATTTCATTCAAAAGAAGAGAATTTTCTCACTTTGTTGCTGTTTCCTACCAGAAACTGATTGTGCAAAAATATCTAATTAAACTGATACAAAATTACCCAGCTAAAATATACCACTGTAACTCCAGTGAACACATGCACTGCAAAAGATACAGATTAAATTTAAACATATGGCATCTGGTGATGACTTGGCTTGTCATTTTGGAGCTTGCTTCTAAAGCTGAGCTGGCAAGATGTTTAATCCTTAGGTTGCAAGGATATTCTTTCTAAGTCTTGTTACTTCTCAGTCCTTTGCCCCAGCACTGCAACTTCTGTAGAAACTGCTGAGACTTCCTATTCCTTTGCTGTTTGGTAGCAGCAAGAAAACAGGGAAGTTAAAAGCGCAGTAACACTTGAAAGGGACTTAAAAGGATACTTAAAGGGACTTGAAAGAAAGTGTCAGCAGTGTCAGGAGGAAAGCATGCTCAGTGAATGAACACAGTGCTTCTCTATGACACCTCCAGCCTTTGATTAGGCTCAGCCCCATGGATACTCTGGAAGAATCCTAAGAGCTAATTAGAAAAATTACACGAAATAATGAGACTCTTCCCAGACGGTCTTTATCCTTTGTTTTCCTTCTGAGAGGGGGAAGAAAAGAAAGAAACAGGAGGGAATACTGCATGTAATAGTAACAAGAGAGACAGAGTTACATTTATTTTTGTGGTTACTCTGTCAGGTGTGTGTTGCAGCTGTAGGGACTGAGACACCTGAAAGGAGGCCACAGTATTAAAAAGGAGTAATTTCTAAGAAGCCATCTCTTGGAGTGCATGTAAAAGACTATGAGAAGAAAGCGACTCTTGGGCAAGGCTGTGGTGTTACTACACCTTTTTCGATACAACTGAGGGAGAAAAGGCATGAATAATTTGCTCAGGAAACTTGCTCGACAGAAGTAGAAATTAATTTCCTTCCTCTGCTGCCAGTAATTATGAACTGCACCTTGCTTTAGTCTCCCTTGTTGGTAATTCTTACTGCTCTCCTCTGACACAGGATTAATTTTTTCCTGTTTTGCAGAGCAAAAGGAAACTGATGCTAAACAGTATGAGAGCTTTCACACAAATAGAATCATAGAATGGTTTGGGTTCAAAGGGACTTCAAAGATCATCTAGTTCCAATATGATGATCTTCCTTATCAATATGGATGCACATGAGCCCCCACATCCACTGTGGTGGTACTAATGAAGACATACAGTAGACAAGTTATTCCACAAAGGTCCACAGTGCCAACTACTAACAAATATCTACTCCCAACTGTCAGAAGGAGTTGCTAGACTAGATGGACAATCAAATGGACAATGTTGGACAACAAGAGGGATATGGGCTGCTCTGGTGTTAACAATACTAATTTACTCATTATTCACACCACTTGAAATGATACTAACCTATCTCACAGGCATTTACTGATATTTGAAATGTCCTTAGCGGTATGCACAAAATATGCACCTAAGTGTATGGGAATATGTCTTCTGTGGTGTGCAGGTATTAAAAAAAGGTACCCTATGTATGGAATACTGGTCTGCTTAAAAACAGTGTTGTCAAGAAAAATGACAGCTCAAATCATTCAGCATCTGCGGGGTTAACTTTTTGGGAAAAACTACATCAAGTCACACTCTAACATGTGTAAATCATCAGACTTCAGATAATTTCTGAGGCATCAAAACAAATAATACCTATGATATGCATATAGAAATTTGACATTAAGCAAATTGCACTGATTGATCTTTATTTTAATGTATCCTCCAGCTGACAATCCTGTCTGTTTTCTTCCTCCACGCAATTAGGACAGAGAGGGTTTTTGGAAAAAGCCCTCATTCCAGAGAATGAGGTCCCCAGCTGCTACTCTCAGACTAAATCTCTCAGTTGATATAGGGTTAAAGTTTTTATTACCTTCCCAACATCTACTTTACCACCGCTCTGTGAACATGTGTGATGCACTGTTCTCCTTCAGGAGCACCAGGCATTGTGTTTTGTCATTCAACAGAGGAACCATCCCACAAAACTGTCCACCGCCACTTTTGCCCATCTACTGTTTCTGGTACCAGTGTAAATATTAAGTAGTTTCCCATGGGAAGTGCAGGAGTTAAAAGTGTTAAAAATGCTGCATGGATAAATAGTCCAAAAAGTTCAGGAGAAGGAACTACCTGCTAGGAAAAAGCTTTAAAATAATCCAGGTCCCATGTGAAGAAGAGACATCTCACAGTCTCTGCATCACCATAGCAGAGCTGTTTTGCTGTGTAGCCTTGTCAGGACAGCATGTGAAGAGAAATCTCACAGCAAAGTAAATGTCATGTTTTTGCTCAATAGCTTTTTTTGGCAAACTGCTATATTGTATATGAACAACCACTGCTCTTTTCTTTTAAAATACAGATTAAAACCTCTGCAGTTTTGAGATGCTGGAAGGTGCCTGTCAACAGGTTGGTCTTGCCAGCCACAGGGCCAGAGCTTGCAAGGCAGCTACTTCACATGGCTTCCTTCTCTGATAGCCCAGCCTCTCTGCTTCAGTCAATGGAAACATTTACTTTGCTTCCATTGATACTGGATGAACTCCTCTATCACTAAGTGAACTTGCTTGCTTTCTTCTGGAGTAGCTCCCACATTTGCAATAAACAATTCAGGCAGAAAAAAACCCAGAAGCATGCACAGCACTCATGCCTCTTTGGGCTGTGGACTACAGGAAGCTTCCTGTCTTGGCACCACCATCACAAAACTAAGGGGAGATGAAAAATAAACTCAAAGGCATCCCAGCAAGTTGTCTTCAAATTTACTATTCTGTTCCTAAATTGAGTGGACATGTAGTGAACCTATTAGCATGGTCGCATGCTTTTACGGTAATTCACTGTAACTTTTTTTTTAAATCTTTAAAAAATATTTTCATTAACAGAAATGTCAGAACACTTCATGTCCTCTGGGGCAAATTTATGACTTGTTATTATGCGGTTTTAATAATTTCAATGCCAATGTAACAATCCAGGAATGGAAACACAATATGTTCCAGGAATGCTGTTGTGAATTAGTAACAGCGACCTGCTTGTAATTGCTGATTATCCCCATGCATTTCATCCAGGCTAGTAGAGTGAATGTTTTTATTACCAACAAAAAGAAACTCAGGAATATTATTTACTTAACCAAATACCAATCAACAGTAGCTTGTCCTGTTGCCAGCAAGGCTTTGACTCTTTTTATCAGTCATATAAGCAATTGCAGGGTTTCAGTGTATGGAGGGCCGGGGCAAGAGCCATGTTCTGTGGGACATTTAAATACCAGATCCTGTTACCAGGCACTGCCATTGCAATGGCAACACAAATAGTGTTGCTATGGGAAGAAGAACAGCCTAGGGGCTGGAAAGACAGTCAGCTGGACACAAGACAAGGCAGCAGATACATTTGTCTTGGACAGTTTTTGCATATGCTAAGAGGTATTTGAATGATATATGGCACATGCTGCAAAATAACATGTTTCTGCCTACTGACTGTCCCATAGTCTCATTTCTCCTTTTACAATATTTGTTTTGGTTTGTAGTAATAACTGTGGCATAATCAAGATTTCAATGAGGAGATACTGGGTTTCTTGCAAACCAGGCCAGGAGGGCAGATACACAGTACCAATAAGAAAGCCAGTGAAAACAAGTAAGATTACAAAACAAAATGTTAGAAGAGGACTCTGAGGTAACAGATGGTTACAATAAAACAGAAAATTAACAAATGAAAGTTGGGAAGGAGACTAACAAGTGACAGAATATGTAGTAAAGAGGTCTGAACTGCAATACAGACTAAAGGAAAGAAACAAGCAAGAGGAAAGCAAAAGCCTTTCACCAGGGAGCAGTCAGGGCAGATGATTAAATTCATTTCACTGAAACAAAATGGATGCCTGTAGTGAATTCAGAAGATTTTGCATGAACTGAAGGCATTAGAAAAATGAGCAGTTAATAGCACTGACAGGCCAGTGGTTTGTCAAACACCTGACAGCCAAGGCACATCAGGTGAAAGGACTGAAGGAAGGTGAACAGAAGCACAGATGACTAGGAAGTACTGTGTGAAAGTCTGCAAGGAAAAAAGAAAGACCACTTCAGTAAAATTCATGTCGGACAAATCATACATTTTGGCATCCTGGGCTGTGACACAAGAACATGCTCACCTGACAACGGATCCATAAATCACACTCAGTGCCTTTTGCTAGTCTGCCTCAGAGCCCATTCAACTACACTTGCTTGGTACTGAGGGTCTTCAAGGCATGAAACAATCTCCTGAGGCATGCACAAAGCCATGTGTTGAAGACAGTGGAGCACCAAAAGCACCTGTCTGCTCAGATGCATCATGTGCCACAACCAGATTGGCTCTGACCATGACACATATTACATGCAGAATACTTGTAAGATACTGCTCAAGCATGCTCAAGCCTTTTTATTTTCTAATTGTTATAAATCAAATTAAATAATTTGTGATGTTTATGCTTACTGCACTTGTGTGGAGAAAATTGTGGACTTCATGGACTTGATTCTCCTTTTAGAAGCACATATGATACCATTTTGTCCCCATGGCTAATGCTGAAATCAGCAGTTAGTTGTTTATTAACTGGGGTAAAGAAGAGAAAATTGGCTCCATGGGTGTTTTTAAATATAGACAAAACATAAATATTAAAATTGCAGAGAACACTTATTCCAGCATATAGTAATTACAAATATAATTTTCTTCTTTTCCTCCATACAAAAAGCAGAAACACAGAGTTATGCCTTTCCAAGCTACTACAGAAGTGAAAAAGTTAACAGTAAAACATCCCTGCTTACAGTTGATGAAGTCTGTATGTTTAGCTCAACTTTTGCTGTCACTCACAATGAGTTTGGCAATCACACAAGCAAAAAGAGCTTTGTCTCTCCCTTGATCTGTTATGCAACTCAACATGTTTGCCTAATGCATTGGTCATTGAAATCACTGAAGGAGTACAAAATGTTTGGTAGGACTATGCCAGTGCATACTACCAAGTTTGCTAGTCACATAACCATTTATACACATAAAATATCAATAATAAGAACTCTGTGTTCTCTAAAAAGTATAATAATGTCTGTTGCACTGCTGTACCAAAGTGAGACTGGAATAATATTCTGTTTTAATTACTTTTCCTGTCTTCCTCACAGCTTTAGATGGGGATGTAGCACATGACAACATGGTCTACAACTTCAGCTACTGTGAAGTAGGAATTAAAGGGATAGCATGGAAGAGAGCACTTTTTCCTCCTTTAAAACGGAAAATGAGCAAGTTCTTCTGAAGTGAGAGACGGAAAAGGCAAGAAATAGGTGAAGCCACTGGAAACCGTTCACAAGAAAGACAGGAAAAAACACTCCAAAAGGAAACTCCACACTTGGGATTTAAATTCATGTAATTTATTGGATTAGAATTTCTTGGCAATATTAGGAGATTCTAAGCAAATACTGTTACATTTCTGTGATTAAAAGTGTTTTTCCTCATTTGAATGGAGAAGCCCAACAGTATGAAATTTGCTGGTGGCTTTAAGGCCAGAATCAAATCACCTCACAAATGACTTTTTGAGCTGAAACTCTTACTTTTACACTGATTGAATTTTCAGAGCCCTAAGACAATATGTAAAATTGCATAAGCTTGCCTGGCATGCACTAATTCAGCTGTAGGTTGTCCAAAGAGACAAATAAAGGCCTTATGAAAATCATCTTAAGCCAATATGGAGTATGAATAAAGGTAAAGTGGAATAGCATCTCTATTTCCTGAAACAAAATTTCACAAGCGGGAGCAGAGATCATTCTTAGGCGATGCAACATTGTTAAAGTCATGCTATGCTAATGATTAGTTCATTAACTGTTGAGAATTACTTTTTATATGAATACATAGTTTTGTGTATTCACAATCTAAAATCTGATTCTGAAGTATCAGCCTTCACTAATAGCATCAACATATGAAAGAACAAATGAACAAACAGACTTACAAATTTGTATCTATTTGCTGCTACCTCAGAGCTCTTGGGGGCCTCATTAATTTTTGCATATTGAAATTTTTCATTAGATGGTGATACAGAATGATAAAGTTTTGAGTTTTATGCCCCTAAGAAAACCAAGTTTGGATGTCAGTCTGTGTATCTTCCCTTGGCCTGGTGTAGCTCTAGAGTAAACCTTTTTTCCTCTTCCCAGTAGCCCCACCGTCTATTTGTGTGAAAACCTGTTTCTTTCACACAAATTCAGCCGACTGACATGTCATAAAGTGGAACTTCATGGTCCAAGTGTCCAGTCAGAGCTATTCCTTCACTTGTCCAGCCCCACATGCCTATCTTTACATACACATGCACAACCATCCCCATTTGTTAAAGCACTAGATTTTCCATATTCCATGCATTTGCTGGTTGGTGGTTTATAAGTGCAGGCCCAGAGGAAGCACAGAGATTTTGCAAAAGACTGTTACAGTTGCACAAGAAATAAACAGAATTAGACAAACCAGAATTGCTGTTTGCATTTGCCAGCTTTGGAAATTTTTCCTTTTGGTCATTATTTGCTAGGGAATTTGAAGGCCTTTAAAGTATTCAGGGACCTTCACTGACAAAGCTTTGCTCTCTGCATCTCTTTTTTTCCCTGAAAATGGCTGGCAAGGTAAGCCCTACCTGATAGCTGAGGATCACTGAGGTTTAGCAACCTTCTATGGATGCCCTTGCAACATCACTGCTTGCCACTGCATCCAAATGTAGACTGTGGAGGCAATTAAGATAGCAGAAGGAGAGACTAAACTTGCAAACAAAAAGGATCATGTCGGATGATAAAGCTGCTTACAAAGAGTTCATAATCTCCAAAATACACCTCACAAGTGGCACTATCTCCAAACAATCACAAACGAGAAACCCTTTCTCCACTCTGCAGCAGCACTCACATTCCTCACAAGGAAAACAAAGAAATAGCAATGGTGCAACCAGGACAATCATGTCTGCCTGATGCACTCTCAGCAAACTCCCACCTTTTTTTTTGGCATGGTGGGGAGAGGGGAAAGGGAGATACTTTAACCTCATCTATTACTTTGCAAGTTTTTGCTTTGTTTTTAATGAGGCCCTCAACAGTAACAGCAGGTGTGGGATGATGGCTTTGCAACTACCTCATTGTACCAGATGTGTAAACTTCTCCACAGCCTCAGATGCACAGCTCCCAGGCTCCATGGATGGTTCCATGACCCTTGTCCGCCAATTGCCTGCTACTGAACCAACACATCCACAGCAGGAGATCCACTTTCCAGCTCACCCATTTTCTCAACTTGCTTTATTTCTTCAGTTCAAAACCACTAACCTGAATTTTGGCAAAGGGCAGTTCTCACTGTTTTAGTAAAGTGCAGGAGGCTGGATGTCACAGACCATCAGGTGAAAACTGAGAGGAAAATAGGAGAAGCAAGACTCTGCTCCTAGGTCACGTCCCAGATATCATATTTATATTCTGCCTTTTAATGTCCGGTTTTGTTTTCAGATGCAGCCCTCCTCTGCTAGCACCAACCAAAAACCCAAAATAGCCTAATTAAAAAATTTACTACATAGCAGGGAAAAAATTTCATTTTATCACACATACAAAGCCATTGGCTGAATTTGCTTCTGCCTAAAAGCCTGCAGCCCAACGATAGTATTTACTAAGCAATTTGCATTTATTTTTAGATGAGGTAAGTACTCATTGAACAAGGAGGTTGAAAATGAGTAATTTAGGTAGTGACTTGCATCACAACTCCATACATTAGATAGGATGGGTAAAACTGACACTCAGTAGCAGGAAAGAAAAATCTGAGAATTTTTAATTGTGACAAACATTTAGCCATGAAATCTAATTATAATTTTATTTGCTTTCTGTTCTCCTGTCTCTAAATTCTACTATTTCAGCTGATGACCTAACAAGTATATCAATTATTTAAACAAAAAATTAGCTTTAACACAAATGAGTTTTTTTCTAAAAGGAAGTAGCTGAAGGGAACTGCTGTCCCAATATCCTCTTTTTTATCAATGTTCCCCAGTTCAGAAACGATCCGACTTCTGGCTTGGTTGTCTGCACACTTACCACTGAAGTTGACATGGATAGCATAAGGAACCTACATGAGTGTAGTCCCTGGTGACGGCAGGAGAAGGGAAGAAACAGGTGCCATTTGAGTAAGGAACCCTGACAACTAGCTGCAGGGCTATGAATTACTCCAGTGCTGCCACCTAAGCTGAGACTATAGTGGCATCAATGCCATCAGCAATACCCCAGTAAAGGAAACAGTGAATAAATGGCTGTGCAGTGTAGCATCAGGTCAGCTTAATATTGTACAGAATTCATTATATATGTTTCCAAAAGAAGCATCAGAAAGATGCAATCAAGAGCATCTGGATAGAAACTGGAGGCAAAAGCTCAAACTTTAGAAACGGTAAGATCCATTGAAAAGGTGGGTTTTCAGGTTTCTGGAACAAACAATCCTTTTTGACTACTGCTCTAACAGAAAACAAGGAATTACAGTTTCAATGTCACATGAACTAGAAACAACATTAGAAGAAAACAATTAGCACTTTTTGTGGTTCTTTCTAAACAGAATGTGCCAGATGTACAGATAGTAAGGAATTACAGTCTAGGTGATCTAGAATTGTGTTAAAATACAAAACACTTTAACTGAACTATAGCAATGTATATTTGAACACAAAACCTCTCCTGTCTTCAAAGCCTAAATTCTCTGGAGACAGACACAGTAAGTCAGCCAAGATACTGTAGTAAAAAAATCCCTTTTGCTCCAAAATCACATTTTAATTTTATTTCTGTTTTAGTAAGGGTTGGTAAATCTGCACATTTGCTACTTAAGAAAAACTGAAGTTCTATGGTAAAAGGCTGAAACACAGATTTCCTAAAAGTAGGCAGATCAAGTATATAGCTTGAATTGTTTTGTTTTATTTTCCTTGTTATTTAAAAAAATAAAATACTGCTTGCTGCTCTCCACACCTGCTTTAAACCACCTGCTAGTGCATGTAGATAGAATATTGTTGCTTTCTGTTCCCTGCTATGATGCTTATAAACATAATAGAGACAATACAATTCTGAAACACTGGTTCTTTAGCTATCTTCAAAAGAGAAGTGAAATGTATTTGGCCTGCTCTATGACCCTCTCTGTCTTTAATCAATTTCAGTTAACTGAATTAAGAATAGGTTTAGTCAGCTGTATGTTTTGTTACTTTTCTGAAACTAATATAAAAAATAATCTTCCTAGAAAAATGAAGAAAACAGAACTATTCGCATAGAGTAGTTCTCAGTTCAGAGGTTCAATCTGAAATTTGCTTAAATCACCGCCTTGTATTCCATTTTCACAGAATTAAAATTGTGAGGGATCAGTTTTATCCAAGCTTGATTTCTAAAATACATCTCACACTTCTGTACAGTGAGACTCAGCTTTCTGCTTGTTCACGTCTGAGCTTACTCTTCCCAGCAGCCACTGTCCAGCTCTGCCAGTGGGATGCCTCCTCCTGAGGGAGGCGTTGCAGCCAACACCCTTTGGCTATCCAGGGAAGGCAGATGCAATGAGATCCTCATCTCTTGTGCAAGCTCTGCATCTTACTGTAAGTAAGAACATAATGTTGTCTTCACAGAAATATCCTTCAGTTATAAATAAAAACCAGGCTATCAGAGCAGTAAAAAAGAACATACTTCCTCACATTTTGTTAGTTTAATTAAAATCTGGGAGATTTGGCTAATGGTTTCTACAGTTGATGCAGTCTCATTAGGGTTATTTGATACAAGTTCATAAATAAAGAAGCCTTTTCACATGGTACTGCCACCTCTTTTCCTGTCAATGACAGGTGCCAGCTATCTTCTCCACTGCTGACTTCTGTGTCTTTGGCAAGTAAGCCCTGGTGATACAGCTACTGCAAAGCTACTGGAACAGGTTGCCCAGAGAGGTTATGAATGCCCCCTCTCTGGAGGTGTTTAAGGCCAGGATGGACAAGGCACTGAGCAGCCTGATCTAGTGGGAGGTGTCTCTGCCTATGGCAGGGGGGTTGGAACTCAATGATCTTTAAGGTCCCTTTCAGCCCGAACTATTCTGTGATTCTATGATTCTAAAACAAAGTTGCTTTCAAGGCAGTGATAGTTACGTTTCAACTGGTGTTTCAGAAGTGTTTCATAAAGTGTCACAGAAGTGTTTCAACTGCTAGTTTCTCTGTTCTCTTTCTTCTGAAACATATGAAATAAGCACTCAGCAGTCATCTCAGCTCTGTTATTAGAAGCTGCTACATGTAGATGCACATGCCCTCCACTTTTGCATCAGTACTAACTTCTGTCAGAAGCTGTGGAATTGTTAGAGCAAACAGCTTTAATGTTACAAGAGTAACTGTAACAAACTGGTGGATGCTCATCTTAAATCCACCTTGATTTGATGGGTTAACAGACTGCTTTTTTGTTCCTATCTCCTGATTTTTAACTTTACTGTCCAAGTAAAGGGAGGTTTGCTCATTGGCATATCCCATGTTCCCGAGTGTTACTCTGCTTTTTACATAATAAGTTCTTTGTCCTGAAAGCAAAGTGATGACTATAGCTTTTGTTCAAAGGTCTGGGCTGAGTTTACGGCCATTAAGTCTCTTTCCAATTGTAAGATCTTTTTCCATCAGATTTTTTATGTAATGGATGATAAAGGAGTTGGAAAGCAAATTTATTGCCTCCTTTTCTTAAAGGTTTTCCTTTTCATCCTTGACAATAGTAATGGGACCTTTACCACTGATGTCATTGAGTTTCTCCTGAGTGTCTTATTCTTTGGTGTCATTAACAAGATAAGTTATCCTTTCCTAAATCTCCTCCTCCTGTTCACTTTCAAGGGTCATGGTTTTGTATGGCTTTTGTGTTAATGTGCAGAAAGTTCACACCCAGCATACAAAAACTCCACAGATTATCTCAGATTAATTGTGCACTTATTTACCACAGATCTTCAAATATCTATTCTGTAGGTATCAGATATTACAGACAGCCAAAAACTTCAAGTGAGCCAAAAAGAACTGAAGCCATTTTTATGCTCTGTGATAGTCTTTGTCTTCCTTTTTCCCAGCCTTCCACACCTCTTTTTTTCAGTTTGGAAATCCATCATTGTGCCAAATATTCACATTCTCAGTGAAGAGGATTACTTCTGATGACTTCACATTTTCATAATGACATTGCACAATGTCTGAAATCTCTGCACAGGCTGCAGTAATTTCTATTTCCAGACTCTCTTTACTTTGATAACAATGATACAGCAAATTTCTAATTTACTACCAACAGTGAATGAAAAAGACCAGTCTTTTGAAAAATAACTGGGGGGAAAAAATCAATTTTTTCTCAATCTAATGATGTTGCTACCTACCTACGGCTAAGAGGAGCCTAAATACTCTTCAAGAAGGAAAATTTCTCTGTGCATTATTCTAGCAACTAAGAGTGATCATGAGAGATGAAGATGGAATAGCTATGATGCCATAGAAAGTTTTCATCCAAATCCAGGATGCAAGAATAAAATAAGCAGAGCTGTCACTTCATTTGTGGAAGAATAAACTCTGCTCTGGCTAAAAAAAAAAAAAAGGTCAACAGTCCTCATGTCCTCATGAGGACACGAGCTGAATGTAGCTGGATGTGAGTACTTCTGCCCATCTGCACAACCAAGTGCACCACAGGAAATCTTGCTTGCTGCTCAGGCACCCAGGGATGAGAATGGCTAGAGATGATGACAGGTACTTTGCAAAGATCTTTTAAGAAACAACAGTATACGATCCAAATTAATTCAGGGGACAGTAATCCTCTCACTGCTACACAAACCCATCTCCTTTGCACCTGGACCAGTGTGTGTGACCAATGTCGCTTCACATCAATAAAAGCATGAGATTGTAAAAAACTTCATGAGAAGAAGGGTGGCAGGAAGATTCACCCCTCTGCACACATGGCAGTGGGTAGAGGGACACAAACCTTTTGCCTTCCCCTCTCAGTGGCCATTCCCCTTTGGCACAGCTGAACAAGGAGTAGGGCCAGACAATGGCTGCTTGTTGAAGAAAGTATGACAAACTTGATGGTCTGGCTGTCTGCTTTCATCTGTTGTCAGCCACATTTCTGAAGGTGCCATATCTTGTAAAATTTGTGATAGGTATTTTCTTTTAATATCTCATTACTGCAATGTGGTTGCTTTGCTTTTAGAAAGACCAAAGTCTCTCCTAGCGCTCTCAACACAGTCTGGATGCTCCCCTCTCTGACATACTTGTATCACTCTTGTCTTTTACTAAGAATACACTACATCAGTAGCATTTAAAAGAAATTTCAAGTCACAACATCAGGTTGCTATTTGGAATGCTGGGAAATGACAGAAGCAAAAAGCAAATCATAGAATCATAGAATCATAGAATCATAGAATAGTTTGGGTTGGAAGGGACCTCAAAGATCATCGAGTTCCAACCCCCCTGCCATAGGCAGAGACACCTCCCACTAGATCAGGCATGACGTTTTGAGGTTATTCTAAATCACAGAATGTCTGGAATTGGAAGGGACCTCAAGAGATCACCTAGACCTATGCCCCTGTTGGAACACCTAGATAAGGTCACACAGGAATGCGTCCAGGTGGGGCTTGAATGTCTCCAGAGGAGACCCCACATCCTCTCTGTGACAGTGTTCTCTCACCCTCACCATGAAAAAGTTTACCATGAAACCTCCTACGTTCCAGCTTGCACCCATTGCTCCTTGTCCTATCATTAGAGGTTACCAAGAAGAGCCTGGCTCATCCTCCTGACACTCACCTTTTACATATTTATAAACATTGATGAGATCACCCCTTAAAAAAAATCAGGGTCAATGGCATCAACAAAGCAAACACTGACACTCGGCTTTGATTTAACATGGCTATGTAAAACTGACAAAAAGGAACAGATAAGCTGTCCTGTGAATAGTGATAAAAGGCCATTGCCACACACTCTCAAATTTTGCTTAACATGTTATTACTGAAAGCACTTCGTTATGAACTTGAATATACATTATCCTTTCTCATTATATTTTTCCTCATTCGACTGAGCAAACCTTCATCCTCGAGCTCATCCTTCTTCTGTCCCATACCCCGCACCCCCCACCCATTCTGCTGGAGAAGAAAATTAACAGAGCTTTGTTTGTTCACTGGTGCCAGCAGCAGCAGCAGCAATGTCAGCCCCAAAGAAGAAACTGCCTTGCCTCCATAGCCCTGACTAAGGGGACACCCCATATTTCTGGGAATTGTGCATCCCAGCATCCCAGAGGATGCAACATGTGCATCGCGTTCCATTGAGAGAAGAGAGTTTGTGAAAGTCTCCAGGAAGTAATGATTAAAAAAAAAAAAAAAAAAGAGATTAGAAGTTTTTAGAACAATGATGCATTCAGAGACATTAAAAATTTAAAAATTTTGCTATGAGAAAAGCATTCAAAATAAGGTCTTAAATAGCAATAGCAGGTAATTACTGGACAGCATTAGCTGAAGACAGAGCACTTGCTTTCTTGCAGCTTCACTGAGGGCAAAATAATAGTTTTCTGTAGCAGCTTCTCCATTCTTTCTTTCCTCACATCACACAGAGAATGGAAATTACTTCTACAGATGCTTTGATTCTTTGCTGTACTCCAGGCAACTGAATGACTTTCACTAATCAGCTTTCTTGCCCCTGCTCTTTCCTGAGTCTTGTTCTTCTGGTAGCATTGAGACTTCTTCATTTCCAGCTTAGAAGTACTCAGTTTGTTTACAGTCAAATGCTGCCACCCAGTTAGCTCTTGTCTGCATTTTCTCTTATCTATGTACTGACAGCAAATTTATTCATGCTCTACCTGTCTTTGCTGGGATATAGACACCAAGGTCCTTCAGTTTCTCATTCTCAGATAAGATGAAAAATGGAGAAACAAACAGCTAGCACTTATTTTGCCTAATCTTTGGAGCAAGCTTGAATTGACCAGCCTTAAGCATATGTGGTCAGAACTGTGCAAAGTATCCCATGTGAAATCTTACTTGAGGCATGTATTATCCCTATTTGGACACAGGTCATCGGATAAGGCCTCAAAGACCTCCAGTCTTTTCATCTTTACGTCATCCTCACATATTCTGTATTCTCCTTTTTTGCCCCAGAGAACAGGAGCACTCTGTGGCAATACTTGAAGCAGCTTCATGTGCCTAGGTAGGGAAACATTAATTCCTATCTGTTTAGGATATGACCCTCCTTCAGTAAATTTAAGAAATTTGCAACGTGGGTTCTTCCAAGTGCTAGGCAAGCCAAAAACTATCTGCTGCAGAAGATGTTTTTTCCCTAACTTGTTTATTCTGAGTGCTTTCTCCTAGCTTCATGTTTTGATTCTTTCCATCATACCAGTCAGCTTGTTACTTCTTTACTCCCCTCCCTTCTTCGGAGTGGTTACCCTCTTCATTCCCCCCTTGTAGAAATACTATCAGCAACTTCCATAAGATGGGGAGATTTTCAAAAAGAGTCTTAAGATCAATGTCGGCTCAGCACTAGTTTAATTTAGAACATGTGATGGGGCTGAGTCACACTGTGCTATTCATGCCATCCATCCCTGAATTGGAACAAGCCTAGGAATTTAGTTATGTCCTAAAACTGTCCAAAGCCAAATTATATATAGCATTTTAGAAATATTTATGATGTTAAGAATGTTTATAAACATCTCCAGAGCACTTCAAGTGATGCACAGTTTCAAAATAGACACATACTCCTGTCTGAAGCCTACACTGATCACCTACTTCACAACAGCTGTACTTCTCTGCATAATGCATTCATGCTTGTGTAAAATGACTGAGCCTAATGTGCTTTCCCCAGTTTTCCTCAAAGAACTGCCTTTGAAAGAATACACCAAAGAGCAGAGACTCTATAAGAGGCTTTGCTGAGATCATATCCTCTCTGCACTCCAATAAATCTCTACCTCAGACCTTGCAGGTAAGAAAACTTCACTGGTCATCTACAGCAATGAGATCTCTGTGGCAGGATGAACAGGCATGAGGGGAATGCTGCCAATGTTATTCTCACTTGTGATCCAGAAATTGGCTTTAAGACTTGGTGAGGGAATAATATCCCTGACCATCATTTGCAACATCTTTTAAAAACCCACACCAGTGAGGATTGGCAGGCATGTATGTACAGCGTGCATCAGATGCCAGCACCCAGGGAGAAAAATTTCACTGCTTCTCCTGCACAGAATTGTGCATAGCAAGCTTTCAGGATAAGTGAGAACGAGAGGGAGCCACTGGTCACCGGCAGAGGTCACAGCCACCCCTCACTAGCACCATGATATGATAAGTAGGAGCAAAAAGGTACAAGAGAGAGTGGGAGGAAGCAGGGAGGAGGCTCAGGAGCTGTGCAGGGTCATGGACTACTCCAGGGCACGGATCCAGCCCAGGGCTGAAACCAAAAGACCTCTGGCTTTAAATAAATATGCACGAGCAAGGAGCCAAGAAAAAAAAAAAAAAAACAGCAAAAGATGAGACTGATGAGGCTCGATTCTTTTGGGTTCAGCTTGGCAGACAGCAGGCACCGGACTGTTGATTATGGTGCTGCATCAGTCTGCTGCCATGCAGGGCTGCTGTGGAAGCAGAAAAAAATTATTGACTTGCATGCGATTCCCTATTTTTATGGTCTGTTTCTCTCTTTATCAATGGGATGCTTTCTTTCTTTCACAAAGGAATTGCAAAACAAAGGGACATACATGGAAGACCTGAGGTTACAGAATCTTAGCTGATCGAAACAGAAAGAAGGAATACGTAGAGGTATTGATGCTAAATGTCAAGACACTATAGAGGCACTGTTCTTTACAGAGAGCAAATGAGAGATGCTCATGATTGTATCTGCTTCTGAAACCAACTCCCTCCAGCTGCAATAATAACCTCTTACAAAACAGCTACTAATCCTTTTTTGTAACCGTTCCAAGCCGTCTGTTCATACCTCACCCCTGAGCTGTCTCAACAGCAAAGTGAAACGGTGCTAAGAGTCCCTAACACCATAAGCGTGTTAAAAGTTAAAAAAAGGAAATCATATACTCTTTGTTCTTCTGGCTGCGGACACAGCCACTTCCCCATCAGCCAATTGGCTCATTTCTTGCTGCTGCATTCTGTACGAAGAGATCTCGAGAGATAAGACAAACTCATCTAGAAATCACTGTATTCATATCTAATGGTTTCAGATGCCACTACTATTTTTATCTGCTCTTGAAAAAAGGTCAAGGACATCAGTGAGTCATGTGTTTTCCTCCATTTATTTCTCCAGTTCAATGCAGGTTACTCTTTCTCAGAGTATTGCTTTAACATTCTTCTCTGTGCTGGTCATAGAGAACCTGATTGCCTTCTCGTTAAGCTAAATTTACATTGGCATGCCTCCTTTGTCTACTTTAGACTTCCAGCACGATGAAAGAGGAAAAAAATATCTAGTTCATTATTCAGCAAGACATCAACAAAGAAATTACAGCCTGCAACTGCTTCACCTGTAAGCATCTAGGCCTTTCTAATGCAGTGAAAAACGTTCATGACACAAGACAGGCATTTGCTGGACACTGGGATTACTGGCATGTGTTGGTATTGATGAAGCTGAAGCTGTTAGGTTTTTTCCTTACAGGTAGCTTCCCCCTTGATCTGAACTTCTATGAACTTCTGAACTTTCAAATCAGTGGATGTGCCCAGAATATGGAAGGGTAGACATTTGCAGACTGCTGCAGGCACAACTGAACCCCCAGAGCTCAAGTTACAAATACACAACTAAACATGAGGTTTCATTGACGAAGTCCCGAGGCAACAATTGTGCCTTTGCTAGCTATTTTCTCTTTGGTAATGCAACCACCCACAATTTGGTAAGGAGCTTGCAGCAGCTGACAAAAAATGGCATGCTGGGATTTGAAAAAGCTAGCCCACAACTATACCGGCCTTTTCCAGACAGCAATACAAAGCTCCACAACAGGTCAAGCCTACAATGAGAAAATGTCACACAGACTACCTGCTGCAATTTCTCATTAATATATTAAAGAGAGATAGGCTGGCCTCTGCATGGTATTAGCTGAAAAAAACCACAGTACTTATACACTAGAACCAAAAGGCATTGCTGACGGAAGCTCTTCCCAAGACTATTACAATGCTGGAGCATGTCCTAACCAGTAGACCGTTGACTGCATCTAAGAAAGCTCATATAAGAACAAGACGGCAAATGCTGAAAGGTCGTCATGCTTTCATGCTTTGAAATAAACCACTCTGAAGAAAAATGACTGCCCACAGGAATATAAAGAACAGCAGTGCAGTGATTAGGAGGGCTCTCAAGGTCACATTTTGAAAAGATATGTACAAAACCATTGATTAAAAAATAAAATGGCATTTGCACATACAACTACCATAACAGCATTTACCTAGGTACTTTCATGCACAGCTCTTGTCTTTTCTTCCTTGCATATAAGCCAGGAAGTGATCCACACAGTACTTTAGTACCACTCTATGTGTAATTCTCCTGTAAAGCAATCTCCTGCTCAATACACACTCCACACATGTCTGTGCATGGGTGCATCTACTGTATTAGAGAAGTACTTGAAAATGTATTTACCTATGGCAAACAGAAAGCTTTTTGCTGACAACTATCTTCATTATCTTAAGGATCTGAAAAATGTTTTGTGGTTTGGGCTTCCTTTCTATTTAAAAGCAAATGTTTAAGATTGTGAAATCATTAAGCCCCAACATAAACAAAAGGGAGGCTGACAGAGCTGTGGTACTAAATTTGGAGACTCATATTATCAGTATAAAATCGAGGACAACTGAGTTGATTTTGATAGGCTTCAAAAATCTATGAGGAAGAGGGGGTAAAAAAAAATCAAAATTTAATGAATATATAAATACTCAGATTGTACAATTTATTGCCCACCACCACAAGCCATGCAAATCAGCAAAACCTGCGAGCCTGACAAATATATCAACTTTCTGTGAGCAGAATTGGTGGATGATTTGAGCTCATTATCTGTCCATGTGGGTTGAGTGAGTTGCAAATAATCCGAGCATTCAAAGCATCTGCAAAATGCACTGGTGGAGAAGGAAGTGGGATGGACTGATGAACTAAGTTACAGAAGCTAATAACTGGATGAGGTCAAAGTGGATGGGCTCCCTGATAGCTATTAGGGTGAGGAGCTCCACTACCGACTTCAGCCTGGTGAAAGCCATGCAGATACCTGTGTAATCAAATCACTCCAACACCCATGGGACAACAAAAGAAAGCAAAGGATGTGCAGATTCACGCAAGCACATGAAGGCTTGCATCTGACTTCATTTACTAATTTAAGTATGAAACACAGATCAGAAGCCAAGAGCACAAACCTTGCCAAAAGCCTTTCAAAAGCACTTGTCAGCAAACATGTTAGCATGTGCGGTGAGCCTTCAGCCCCATGAAACCCTGTACCCCGTGGAATATTCACAAGGAGTCAGAGACAGGTAACTACAAAAAAAAACGTAAACACAAATATGCTCTCTAGCTTTCATGGGTCTTAACCTCCTCTGCATCTCTAGTGGAAAATTTTCAGGGCTCTGAAAATCAAAAAAAGGTTGGAAACTGCCATCCAACAATGATGCAAAAAAAAAGTAAAGCAAAACACTGGAAATTGCATCTTGCAATTTATTCTCTTCCCATGCTGAAAGCTGAACTCTTGCTGAACCACTGCATCAGTAAAGCAAAGCAGGCATGTTGAGCAAGAGTGACCACCCTTCCTCCAGCAATGACACTCCTGCCAAATCAGAAAAAATTACTTTTTGCATTGTCTTTGAGAAAATAATTAAATTGGAGCTTGTGATTTCATGCCATTTAATTTCTAACAAACTGCTCTTATCTCTCTGGTACTTTTTCCTTTGTCCTCTTCTAGAATTCTCATGAAAAGGGTATTGAAATTGACTACGTTTTTGCAAGTAACAATGCTGGATGTACTTCATCCCTTCTTGGAACCAAACATATGTTGACACCTGGAATTACTCTTCACTGATGTCTCAAGCAAGTATTTTCATTCAGTACTACATCAGAAAGAACTAAACAGGAAAAACTCCATATGCAGACAAACCAAAGCAGGGTAACAAAGTTCTGTGGAAAATCTGAAAGAGAAGTGATACCACAGAGATGACAGAAGATGGAGAAGTGCAGAGCTCTGCTGTTTCATGGGTCATTTAGTTCTCTTTCTTACAGCAGTTCTTTTTTAATTTTTTGGCTAATAGCTATCTGAAAAAGCACCAGCAGAGCCTAAAACCGTATCTACAGCAATATCATGTCTGAAGAAAATCAAGCAAGCAGAAAGAAGCCTACTCTGATCATCCAACTGCAAATTAAGACTCCTATTCCTCTTTCTCCAAAATCCACGTTGCCAAGTACAAATGGATATGGTGCCAATAGCCAGTTAGATAAGCTTGTTAAATCTAAGGTAATTGACAAATTTGCCAGATTTTTTTCTTAAGACACACATGTTCTGATATGACATTTAAACTATAATTCAGCTCAGCAGCAATATATATGCTATTTAAAAGCACCATAGATCTCTGAAAGTAGCTACGCTGTGAAATCTGTTTGGAATTGCTCAGTTTAATGCATGGAATTTTCTCTGTCAGATATATTTAAATTTTCTATTTATACAGCAACTTACATCCATGTTTTATAAACATGAAGCAATAGACTTTGTAACTGCCTTGAGAAACACATCACTATTTCAGAACTGACAAAACTCACACAAAGAGAGAGAAATCTTGACTATGATCAGGATAGGAAGTCAACTAATAGCTACAATCTGCCATTTTGGGGTAAGAGCCTTGCATCTATACCTTCTTCACATGTAAAAATTCACTTATCTTCAAACAGTCATAAGATTGGTCATGTCATATAAGTCTCCACACAGCAGCAAAATGAGGGAAGATTAAAAAGAAATCAGTTCTGACCAAATCAAATACTATGAAAAATTAGCTTTCTCACTTCTGTGAAAATGCAACCAGAAGAAATGAAAAGAAAATCCCTGAAACATATTGAACAATCAGTTCTACTCAAACTAAATCATTTTACTTTGGGGGTTTCTCTTCTTGCAGCAGAGTGGTTCAAATCCCTTTCAGAATGTCAATTTTGAACCCATGTTTTAAAATCAGGCTTGGAGTGTTTTCTAATTCTGAAATGCTGAATGAGTATCATCAAGTGAAAAACTTGCCATTTCTTAACAGTGAAGCATAAGAAAGTCCAAAGAAGTCCTTACAACCAAGATGACATGGCCATGGGGATGGGAGGCAATGAGAGTGGGAGGGAATCAGGGGGTTCTGGGAACAAAGGAGAGGGTACTGACAAATGAGGCATAGCACAGATCCTAGCTCTAGGTTATGTATTTTATGCTCTGGTAACATGGAGCACTGCAGGGAATGGGCTCCTCATTCTCTGAATTTCGAATATAATCCAAAACCTTCAGCAGTGATAGGCCCCCCATAATCTGTTTATTTGCACCTCATGTACTATAAAATGTAAATATATGTTCATTTAGCTGCCAAGAGTGTGTCTTTGTTACCTTTGAGAACATTAACACGTTGCTGACATGTGGCTTTTATCAGCAAATGTTTTACGAGATCCTTGACTTCTTCCCAGATCTCAGCATGAATTGCTTGCTATGAAACTCCAGCAAGCACTCTGAATGACTGACTGACTGGTGAATGCAATGCCTGGTATCTAACACTCACTGCAATCAACTTAGACACACAAGCCTAATTAATCAGTCACATTGTTTCAAGAATTGTCCATGTGGTCTACCGGGCACTTAGTGCTGGCTTGAAAACCCCAAGTGTTCATCAGCTAACTATTCAGGAGCTAAGGCTGTAGGGCTCAGGCTGTCGTGTAAAAGGAAGTAAAACTGCCGAAGTATCTGGAGTCATTATTGGGGTATGCATTCTAAAAATTACAGCTTCAGGGGTGTGTGGTTTGGTTTTGATCCTTCATATAAGGTCCCACTGGGATTTTCTCACTCTGAACAGGGAATTTGTGTGCATTTCACCCATTTCTTACAACTGTTTCCCTGACTATTTGGCTTGTGAATCCTGCAAGAGAAATTAATTCCTTCAAAATATTACTTAAAACTTAGAAAAACTTAAACAATTCTGACAGCATACACTGTAGTATTTCACTTCTTCAACACAATTCCATCAAATTTTAATTTAAAATGCCATCCACATTACTTTAAAACACACACAAGTAGGGGCACTTCCATCAGCCTACCCTTATTAGCCCTTGTTAGCTTTCCTGCTTACAGAGTACTAAAGTCCTACACGATTTAAACCCGTCCTTTGTGAGCCCTTGTTAGCTTTCCTGCTTACAGAGTACTAAAGTCCTACACGATTTAAACCCGTCCTTTGTGAGCCCTTGTTAGCTTTCCTGCTTACAGAAGTACTAAAGTCCTACACAATTCAAACGAGTCCCTGACCTCTCACAGCAGCAATAGCACTCGTACTTCGCTCCCATACAGCACCTTTCATCTCACAGCATGTCCAACACGTGGGTTTTCACGGCATTCCTGTGACACACAGATAGGTGTCTCCGCACACTTCAAAGGCAGGAGAACTGTGCCATTGAAAGGTTATGCAACTTGGCCCAAGAACGGCTGGGAACATGAACTCTCCCAACATTTGTTCTGTATGTCCAGACAATAACACTCACCCCAAAAACAAGCTTCATAAGGCATTAATCAAGATGTTTAACCACCTACTAGGTTTGCAAATGGCATGAGCAGATGATAAACTGACTAATTCTTTTTGATACATTATTCATGACTTGTTCTCCTTTCCTGCCACAATTCTTTTCTTAAGGAAAAAAAACCCCAAAATACAAAAACATTCAAATACTGGAATAAACCAGAGGGTTTCCAAGTTATTACTGCAAAACAATTTAAGATCCAAGACAGTTAGTACTCCTCTTAAGACTCTCCTGTTTGATCCAACCCTGTGAAGGATGGCCATTTCTCTGCAGGACCAGATCACCCCAGTAACCTCTGGAGAAAGCAGTAGCAGGACACTACTTGCTCAGTTTTAGTTTCCAAGGACTCACAATCTGCTCGACATTATGCCTGCATCCCTAACAGTTACCCTGGCAAATAAAACCGCCTAATCAACAGCTAGTGACAGCAATTGAAACTAATGATTTAGGGAAGGGCTGCATGATAGCTAGCAAGGGAAAAAACAAAAACCCTCCTACTGTTTCTGCTTATAATTAAGGGACTACCGCAGAGAGGTGCTGAGTTCAAAACACTGCTCTCTGCCTAGCCTTTGCCACCCCGTGAGCAGCAGAGAGAGTTACCAGCCACATTAGCAAATTGTGGCCTAGGGACGATTCATCACTTCTGATAAAGCTTGTGATATAAAGAGCACCTCCCATTTTCCTCCCTTTGTAATAGTGCTAATGCAAATGTACCCATATATCACCAATTAGGCCATCCCCAATATATGTCATAAAAGCTACATAGAACAATAAATAAATTGCATGAAAAATAGGCTGCAGAAGGAATTTATGAAAATAAGTTAGAAATGGTTTGTTTTCTAGTCTTCTAGAAATTTACCTGGTCATGCACAGGGACTCCCTTTTTTAGAGGAGGGGTATAGCATCAAACAGGTATTTATTCAAGAATAATTTATGAGATCACAGAATCACAGAACATCAGGGATTGGAAGGGACCTCAAGAGATCATCTAGTCCAATCCCCCTGCCAGAGCAGGAACACCTAGACCAGGTCACACAGGAACACATCCAGACAGGTTTTGAATGTCTCCAGAGAAGGAGACTCCACAACCTCTCCGGGCAGCCTCTGCCAGCATTCTGTCACTTTCACTTTGAAAAATTTTCTTATTTTTCTGTGGAACCTCCTGTGTTTCACCTTGTACCAGTTGCCTCAAGTCCTACCTTTGGAGGTCACTGCGAAGAGCCCAACTCCATCCTCCTTACACTCTCCCTTCACATATTTATAGACATTAATGAGGTCAGCCCTCAGTCTCCTCTTCTCCAAGCTAAAGAGACCCAGATCCCTCAGTGGTTCCTTGTAAGAGAGATGCTCCAATCCCTTCTTCATCTTTATGGGTCTCCGCTGGACTCTCTCAAGCAGTTCTATTCTTGAACTGAGGGCCTCAGAACTGGACACAACACTCCAGATGTGGTCTCACCAGGGCAGAGTAGAGGGGGAGGAGAACAGATTAGGTTAGCTGACTAGACTGTAACAATTCTGCAATATACCTTCATCCTACGGCATTACAGAATTAAGAGTTCACTGGTCAAAAAGGAGGCTCTTCACTGGCTATCATGGTTCTGGAAGTAACTGCAGGAGGTGAGTGCATTAGTTCTTAAGAGCATTGCTCTTGCATTTTTACTTGCTATAAATTAAACAGACTTGTCATAGCAAGTATCTCATATGGGCCAATGTCATAAACCAAGATCTGCAAATTTTCTCTGGCCTTCAAGTTACAAGGGATACAGAGGCAGCCAAGGATCTAGCAGTTTCCCAGTGGTATTTGATATTGAATAAAACTATTCAACATCTGGAAAAGTCTCTCAGTGTGAAAAAAAAAAAGTGAGATGCCCTTTGTCTCTCACTTTTCAGTCTCAAGTACCTGGAGCTATTAGGTTTTATCAAAAACAAAGCATAAGTCTTGCTTTCAAGACTTCGCTTACAAACACTGCCCACACTTAAGAGAGTGAGTCGTATGAATACGATGTCTCAAAAGGGTTTATGACTCACACCATTTCTTAAACACCTCTTCTTGCCTGGTCAGGCAAGATCTGCTGCCTCCCTAATTTTTACAGTCATCTCTCATTCCTGACCTATAGCCCTCCTGTCTCTTTTACTGTATTGTGGGTAACAGTACTTCATGCAAATTTTACTTTCCTTAACATTCTTAGAAATCTTTATCTGCAGCATACATTGACAGAAAAAGGTACAGCAGATTTTTCAGAGCTATCTGTCAGCACACCCATTCTTTTACACTGATTCCATTCAGCTCTGTTATTAAAAATGTTACAATTTTGGAGAACAGAAAGGGGACTGGCTCAGCTAGTCACTGTATTTTCAGCAACACAAGTCCACAAGTATGGGACCTACAAGCATAAAAACCACTTCATGTATATGTACAGGAAAATAAAGTCTTGGTTCTTTTGTCTGCAGAAGGATCCCACCAGATGTTGAGTAACTTTGTCCCTACCTTGGTTTCCTGAATTCTGTGTAAGTCTCCTGACAGGTTGGTATAAAAACCATCTTTCCAGCTCCTATTCCTGAGCTGGAGTCTTCAGCTGGATTCTCCCTGCTTGCTAGTTTTCTCCCCTTTCAATTACACACCTCTCCAAACAGCCATCTGAGACAGGGGCTAACTCCAGATTTCCTGTGACTTGGCTATCAAATAAACCATATTTTTCTGAGATATTTTGTCCCTAACTCCATCAAGTGGGAAAAGTAACCATTTACATTTATCATCATCACATTAACATCCTTCCCAAGTCACTAGTACCCAGACAGACAGAAGGCCCCTCACTAATAAAACTGCAATCATCTCCTGCTTGCTAAATTTTGACAACCTGATACAGAGGAAGCTGAAGCCAAAGGGGTGTTTTACATGGGCTGACATACATTCTGAATCACGCTGACCTTGTATGAAACAGAGGCACCTGTCATACTCAGTTTGCTGAGTGAACTGCTTTCAATTTAACTTCCACTGTGTGTTATTAACACAGCACAGTTATTAGCATTTAAATCACCCTTTCCCTTGTCATTGCTATCTTTGGTTCCCCCCCTCCCCTGAGCATGATTTATAGAAGACTGATTTAGTAGGAAAGTATGTAGTCATTAGACATGGACGGAATTGCATTTTTGAGTATTATGGTTTATTTAAATTTAAAAGACTAGCAAGCAAAATGTGATCAACAAAGCTGTTACTAAAGTATGATTGAAGTAAGCTATTTCCCTCCCCCTGTAGTTTTTTTCTTTTCACTTTCTCCTTGAGAAACAGGTGAAAGTACCCACTAATTTTCTGGTATCTTGGCTCAAGGAGCATGGGAGCAAGTGCCTATTCTGCCTAGAAAACAAGAGCTTCTCATCAAAACACGACAAGCTATTTGAGATGCACTACTTAACTGTCTGTGGCTGCCCATCTTAACCCTCATGAATAGTTATTAATGACTATAACAGAACGTCATGGATTAGAAGGGACCTCAAGAGATCATCTAGTCCAATCCCTGTGCCAGAGCACGAACACCCAGATCAGGTCACACAGGAACGTGTCCAGGTGAGGTTTGAATGTCTCCAGAGAAGGAGAATCCACACACTCTCTGGGCAGCCTGTGCCAGTGTTCTGTCACCCTCACTGTGAAAAAGTTTTTTCCCATATCTATGTTCCAGCTTGCACCTGTTGCCCTTTGTCCTATCACTAGATGTCACTGAGATATTGTCCCACAAAATATTATAGAATGGTCTGGGTTGTAAGGAATGTTAAAGATCACCTAATTCCTAACCCCCTGCCATGGACAGGGGCACATCCCACTAGATTAGGTTGCTCAAAGCCCCGTCCAGCCTGATCCTGAACATTTACAGGGATGGGGCAACCTCAACTCCTTTGGGCAACCTGTTCCAGTGCCCCATCACCCTCCCAGTGAAGAGTTTCTTCCTTGTATCTGACCTAAATTCACCCTCCTCCAGTTTAAAGCCACTACCCCTCATTCTATCACTACATGCCCTTGCAGAAAGTCCCTCTGCAGCCTCCTTGCAGGCCTGCTATAGACACTGGAGACCTGCTATAAGGTCTGTCCCCTCGCAGCCCTTATCCAGCTTGAACAACCCCCAACTCCCTCATCCCATCCCAAACAACCGAGGTACTCCAGCCCTCCCATCACGGTGGCGACCCTCCTTCTGGACCCGCTCCCACAGGAAACGTCAAGATAACGCAAAACGTTAATGGCAGGTCTCTGCAGGGATGAGGCGGGGGAGTCCGTAGGCGGCCTGGGGGGGGGGGGGGGGC